>CM046529.1:7359624-7737124 GCA_024713555.1 Spirodela polyrhiza | reverse complement strand
TCGACGACGACCTACATCACCGCGGACCCCGCCAACTTCCGGGAAATGGTGCAGCAGGTCACCGGGATCCGGTTCGGCGGCCGGTCGCCGGAGCTGGCGGAGATGGTGTACAAGCCAGAGCCGAAGATGTCCGCCGGCGGCCTGGTGGCGCTGCAGGGGGGCCGCCTGCCGACGCTAGACACGTCGTCCTTCCTGCTGGAGAGCGCGGCGCCGAGCCCGCCGTCGACGGGTTCCAGCTTCGGGTCCTCGGCCCTAGACGGCGGCGCCTCCGGCTTCGACCTTGAGCCGCCCTCCTTCCCGTACTTCCCCACACTGGAATCATGGCGCGTCATGTAGAAACTCCGCCCATCCACAACTTCTCCGGGGACCTTGATGATTGACGAGAATCACATCGGATGAACTTCTCCCCAAGAGCCAGCTCCCCTTAGCCTTCCTTCCCTGTAGCATCCATCTGTAGCTGCAGAAGCCGGGCGCCGCGATCTCTGTACTTTTTATTCAGCAGTCAGCTGTTTCCTCGAGATTTCCTCAAGGTCTCTCAGCTTTTTTTTTATTTCTCAACCCGAACGCTCTTCTCCGCCGGTGGGTCGCCGGAGATGGAGAATCTCCGGCGAGTGGCCTGACCCCACGAGCTAAGTCAACAATAGCGGCTGCTCCGTACGCCATCATCCGCTTCGGCCTTGCAGATGCGTTTAGGACGCGCCTCAACTTCCTTGATGACGCGGCTGTTTGACTCAGTGATACTGCCAAAATGATGACACCTGAGGTCAAATTTGAGCCTTCTCTTCGGCCGCATCCCAGCCCCAGCTTCGCACCCTGGAGCTCCCTGATGATAATATTCTCTCTCTCTCTCTCTCTCTCTCTATCTATCTCTCTCTCCCTGTCTAATCAATAAAATGGTCGACGACTTTCGCGTTTGACCGTAGGGGGGGCCTACAACGAGGACGACATCGCATCCTCCTCTCTGGCTTACGTATACGTGCCGTAAGCGTGACGCCATCACATAAAAAATTCAATTTATTAAAAATCATTTAAAAAAGCGTGGTTCAGCGGCACAGTATGATACTGCTTCAGCCGCCATCTGATGGAGAACTCATCGAATCAAAGAACCAGGGCCGACGACGAGGAATGATCTCAATGGAGGTCAGGCATCGGGACGTCGCTGTGGTCCCACGGGAGGTTCGAGAAATCGAATACGTCCAGTTCCTGGTTCATCTCAGAACTCTGGGGGAGTTCATAGAAGAGTTGCTTTCTGATATCGCCATTGAACGGGTTGAACGCCGTCAATGAATCGGGCTTGGGAGAGATGTCCGTGCCGGCAATAATGTCAGACATGATCGCGTCAAAATCTGAGGGTCATATGTCGAATCACTACTCACTCAAAGTCAAGATCTTCAAACTGAATGATACGGAGTGGTCAACTCACCGGCGTCAGCTGAAGGATCGCGCGGCGAGCTCCCGGCAGTGGGAGGGCTGTGGAAATCAGACGGTAAAGAGGCAGGATAACCCAAAACCGAATCCGGGTCGCCTGAGTTGGGGCAGGCTGCGAAATGAGGATCGTCTTCTATGTAAACTTGAACTCTGTATGAATCCTTGGGATTGACAAAAAATGAACAAGTAGAACTCACCGGCAGATGCGTTGGCAGCTGAAGGATGGTCCAGCGAGCTCCCACCAGTGGGAGGGGTATGGAGATCAGATGGTAAAGCAGAAAGATAACTCATCTCCATGTCCGGGTCGTCCAAGCTGGCACAGCCTGCAAGACGAGGATCATCTTCGGACGGGCGCTGAAATGAAGCATCTGCAATGGCGGCTGGAGCCTCCGAGATCTTCTCTGCTGACTTTTCCTTTGCTGATGCCATCGCCTGAGCCTCGTCGACCACTGATCCCAGCAGACCATTGTTGCAGGAGGAATAAATGCGGTCTGATCTGATCTGGACTTGGGCTCCCAGAGGACATTCAACGCACTTTTCCATCTCCTCGGGGGGGCGAAGCGGAGGGAAGTGCGGGGAGCCGCCGAAGTCAATGACTTCATCTTGGAGTGAAGGGAGCTCCGGGCTCATAGCCACCGGAGGGAACTGAGAAGCAGCGAAGTTGCGGTCTGGAGGTTCAGGGTCGTACGGGATGTCAACGGCCAGAGGAAAGTCGCTCCTCTGTGAAGAGACGAACTGGTCGGAGGTGGGCCTCATAGCCTCCGGAGGGACCTGAGAAGCAAGGATGCTGCGTTCTGGAGGCTCAGGGTCTGCGAGGATGCCAACGGCCTGAGGAAAGTCACTCCTCTGTGAAGAGACGAACTGGCCGGAGGTGGGGTTCATAGCCTCTGGAGGGGGCTGAGAAGCAGGGAAGTTGCGGCCTGGAGGGTCAGGCTCGGGGAGGATGTAAATGCCTTGAGGAAAGTCAACCATCTGTGGCGAGAAGAACTGGTCGGAGGTGGGGTTCATAGCCTCTGGCGGGAACTGAGAAGCAGAGAAGTTGCGGCCTGGAGGTTCAGGGGTGGCGAGGATGTAAAAGCCCTGTTGAAAGTCAACCGCCTGTGAAGAGACGAACTGGTCGGAGGTGGGGTTCATAGCCTGCGGAGGGGGCTGAGAAGCAGGGAAGTTGCGGCCTGGAGGCTCAGGCTCGAGGAGGATGTAAATGCCCTGAGGAAAGTCAACCGTCTGTGAAGAGACGAACTGGTGGGAGGTGGGGTTCATAGCCTGCGGAGGGGGCTGAGAAGCAGGGAAGTTGCAGCCTGGAGGTTCAGGGTTGGGGAGGATGCTAAAGTCCTGTGGAAAGTCAACCCTCTGCGAAGAGACGAACTGGTGGGAGGTGGGGTTCATAGCCTGCGGAGGGGGCTGAGAAGCAGGGAAGTTGCAGCCTGGAGGTTCAGGGGCGGCGAGGATGCTAAAATCCTGTGGAAAGTCAACCCTCTGCGAAGAGACGAACTGGTGGGAGATGGGGTTCATAGCCTGCGGAGGGGGCTGAGAAGCAGGGAAGTTGCGGCCTGGAGGTTCAGGGGCGGCGAGGATGCTAAAGTCCTGTGGAAAGTCAACCCTCTGCGAAGAGACGAACTGGTGGGAGGTGGGGTTCATAGCCTGCGGAGGGGGCTGAGAAGCAGGGAAGTTGCAGCCTGGAGGTTCAGGGTTGGGGAGGACCTGTGGAAAGTCAACCCCGTGTGAAGAGACGGACTGGTGGGAGGTGGGGTTCATAGCCTGCGGAGGGGGCTGAGAAGCAGGGAAGTTGCAGCCTGGAGGTTCAGGGTTGGGGAGGACCTGTGGAAAGTCAACCCCCTGTGAAGAGACGGACTGGTGGGAGGTGGGGTTCATAGCCTGCGGAGGGGCCTGAGAAGCAGGGAAGTTGCAGCCTGGAGGTTCCGGGGCGTAGGGGATGTCAATGTCCAGAGGAAAGTCAAGCCAATGGTCGATGCTGGTCTCCGATGGCAGAAACGGCATGGGATGATCCAATGGCGGTAGAGGGGAGCTGCTGAAGCTCTGGAGGCCCAGGCTTTCACTCAGTATTCTTCTTATCTTCACCCCGGAGTAGGCCAACTGAGGGAGAACGACTCTGGGTTTGAAATCGAAGTCCACGGGAGGGATATTCAGGCCGGTTGACTTCACACCCTCCTGCTGCTGCCTCCCCCCAGCTTGGGTTTGGTCGCCATTCTCGCCGTTCGGTCTGCCGCTGGGGAGCTGGTCGACCAAATGTGGAGGGTAGATGGGCGTATTCGTCCGTTGGCACCTCTTCATCCTTGTGTTCCAGTAGTTCTTGATCTCATTATCAGTCCGCCCTTCTAGCTGGAGAAGAAAGCCGGGGCAGAGTGTCAGAGAATTTCAGAATCCCATCCAGTTGAAAGACGTATTTATAATTCTGCAGGCGGCGGGGAAGTGGAGTGATGTGTGATTATATCTCGCAAAGCTCTTCTCTTCTTCTCCTCTTTGTGTGACCAGTTGACTTTATCATTAAAATAGTATATCTATTATCATCATGGATCCGGGTATTTCCCCCTGGGAAGCTGAGTCAACTACCGACGTTCTATTCTTGCTCTCATGATGCAGACCCATTCTTCATTCCAGGCAGAAGGGGATTCTTTGTGGGTCCTACAATCATGCATCCGACAGATGATATGGTATTATCTTAGCCGCAGGAATTATAATCACCATACATGCAATGGCGATCAAAAATTTTCGGATCAAAATCCAATACTAGAGCAGGAAATTTTTCTGCTCAAATCCCACTTTGCGTAAATAACAACGGGCATGGAGAAAATGATGATAAAAAGCCCGCCACATCCGAGATTTAAATGCACTCACTATCCGCAGAACAAGCTTCAATCGAAACTGGATGACTTATGATCCGAGTTATTAGATCCCACAGGCAGCGGGATCATCGAAATTAAGATTTTTTTAAAGGAAATTTTACGCTGCAGAGATGAGAAACTGGGTTGACAGATGCGAAGAGGAGAGAAGACATACGTGTGTGGCCATCTTGGCCCATTTGTTCCCCTCTGTGTAATGGAGCTTGATGACCGTCGCCTCTTCTTCTGGGGTGAACGGGCCTTTCCTCAGGTTGGGCCTCAGATGGTTCGCCCATCTCAGTCGGCAGCTCTTGCCGCACCTCAGAAGTCCCGTCTGCTTCTGAACGGCGTTCCAGTTTCCTTCCCCGTGCTTCGCGACGTAGTCTCTCAGAACTGCATCCTCGGCAGCCGTCCAGGGGCCCTTCTTCAGGGCGCCGCCGCCTTCCCCCTGAGCAGATGCGTCGGAGCTCCCTTCATCAGCCGTCGGAGACTCGGCGCCGTCATTCTGAGGCATCGTCGTGCCGCCGCTGTCGCCCTCGCGCGAGGTGTGGGTCGTTTCCTGGGGCCGTTCGAGGGAACCAATCAGCCGTGATGATTAATGGATGCAAAACTCGCCGGGCGGACAGCAGAGGGAGGCGGAAGAACATGAAGAACAGGAAGAACTGCGTGGCAATAGATTTAGATTTCGGGAAGAAGCATGATCAGGCGCAGATCGCGCGAACTAAAACCCCGGCGCACGAATGAGTATCAGGAGGGAGGCTTTGTTAATGGAGATTCGAAATTACATTCGAGAAAGAGAGCCGCCAATTCTCCAGGGATCATAGAACGATGCAAGGAGTTAGCAATGGCAGACACAGAGTAGACAAACTTGCTGTAAGAGGAGAGAGAGAGATGCGCTTACCATAATCAAACCTCAGCGAGCTTCGGAGGATGGTCGACGAATCAAAACGACGCTGCAGCGAGAGATTCAATGGTTTTCCTCACATTTCCCCTGATCGATCCCTCTGACTTCAGGAACGAAGCTTGATGACTATGCAACCCTAACAGGAATTTCGACAGATCATCAGTAAGCGGGAAGACGCGCGCCCATCCACAGAATCCCCTGTCCAGCGCTAAGCGAGAAACTTGATCATAATCGAGACAGAGGTGAGCGAAGGGAGATGGAGCCGGATCACGCGGAGAAGCGAACGAGATGGCAGAATGGATGCAGAGAGGAAGGAATGAATGTGAATGGGAGGGGAACGCAGCGAGAGAGAGACTACGGAGGAAACTCACCACAAATCTTGATCAGAAGAACTCGCCACCGGATCCCGACGAGACCTCCCTCCCCGCACTGGCGCAGAGAGCCGAGAGCCGAGAGCCGGAGCGGGAAGCGGGGGGCACGCTAGCGAGCGAGCGAGAGAGTCCCCGCGGAGAACAGGTTTCACGGGAAATCCTGTTTCTGCGGGACGACAGGGCGCGGCGGGAGAGCGGGCGGCGAAAGGAGAACGGGAAGAAGAGGGACGTGAATTAGAGCTTCGTGCTGTCCCTCGGCGAGGTTCTTATAAACCCCCGGAGAGGTTGGTAGAGAGAGAGAAAGAGTCCTCCGCTGAGCAGGACGAGATCAGCGTAAACTCCGCTTCTCCCGGCGATGGTTTCCGTAGATATTATTCGATACATATTTTGCGGAACAGATAAATTGATCAGCCGCCTCATCATCCATGAGATTGAACCAGGTGGAAAATCTGGCCTTCCCTCCCTCTCTCTCTCTCTCTCTCTCTCTCTCTCTCTCTTCCAGGGCCGAGCGCTGTTTTCGCTCGGGGAGTTGGGATTTCAAATGGACGAGCTCCCTCTGCAAGGCGGGAAGGGAGTTTCCAGACGAAAGAATTCTCCGAGAGCAGCTGGCAGGTGAAGAGCCCGCCGGAGGAACGGCGGCCAGCCCCGCCGAACAGGGAATCGGACGGCGGTGGTGGAGGAAGCTCGAGTTGCTCAATGCCGCGGAGCTCACCCGCCGTCACTTGCGATTGGCCTCCGTCTTCATCGGAAGGTCCGTCCACTTGCAGAAGTCCGGCGGCGGAGGAGGAAGCGGGGTGGAGATCCAGCGAGGAGGGAGACTCCGATCCCGGTTCCTCCTCCGAGAGGATTTTCTGAAATCCGTCGCCGTCCATCGGTAGCGACGTCCCGCGTTTCCGGCAGCGTGCACGTGCATCGCCGGCGACTCCCCGCCGGGGACCATCGCCGGAGATGGCAGGGCCTCACGGGCCGCGTTCGGTGACCAAATCGCGTGCTGACGTTAATATTATCCATCATCTCCTTCCACCCTACATCATTTGCGTTCTATCTGGCAAACAAAATGGTAAAAAAAATCATCTTCAATCCCAATTATAACTTGACGATCGATTCAATTAGATTAAGAAAATGGGAAGCTCATGCATCCCGTGCCCTTCCCTCCCTCTCTCTCTCTCTCTCTCCACCGTCGGAAGCCGGCACGCGGCGGCGCCGCCGGCGGGGTTCCAAATATACGGCGGGGAATACGACGGGGAAGAGGACCAGCTCTCCAGGGGGGGAGTAGCGCGAGCAAGTGCCGCCATTGGCGGGGTGGGGATTTTGCGATAAAGACGATGGAGAACTGATGAGCCCCTTCCTTCTCAATCCTGTCATGTCAGATCCGGAGGGGGAGGAAGGGAAGAAGACAAGCGGCTGGTGGCGGTGGTGGCGATGTTCTATCCATAGGCAGCGTCCGTCAATCTCTCTCTCTCTCTCGCTCTATCCCTTCATGGCGGTTGATGGAGGTGGTGGCGTGGGAGGGGGGGGATGGCCGAGGAATGAGAGGGCCCCCCGCTTTTCTCCGCCCTCTCCCGTCACCGCCGCGGGCTTCCCGTGACGGCATGAAATAAGTCTCCTGTACGCTTCCCGTCTTCATCCAAGCTCCGATTTGTCTCTACCGCCCGCTCGTCCGCCGCCGCCCGCAACCCCGCCGCCGGCGACATGATTGCCGGCGACGTCAGCGCTTCGACTCAGCAGCTGGGCGGCGCGATAGAAGGGAAGAAGGGGAGAAGATGGAAGGTTGGTGACGACAGGCCCTGGTTCTCCTTTGTCCTCTTGCCACTTGTCCCCAGCATTGCTCTTGGGATCTTGGCCCCACCGCGGAGAGGGTTGGCGGCGGCGGCGGCGGAAAGTTGGAGGAGCTACGACAGAGGGAGAGGGCCTGGTTTTCGGATCTACATAACCGAAGAACCAATTACTTACCCTAATCGGATCTTATTTGGGCCTATTTTCCATGCATCAGGGGCCCATTTAGACAAACTTTAATTGGGATTACTGGGCGAAGTGGGGGATTAACTATAAGGACTGATCTGTAAGAATACTTAAGTTTTAAAATATGTCGGTTTAAATTATAGTTCATAGTTTTTATAGGGATTAATATGAAGATTGTATTTATTTGATTACATGTCCACATTTTTTTTAAAAAAATATTGAATATACATGGGACGTAGCTCCTCCGATCACTCGCCTGGTCTGTCTCAGGAGCTGAGAATGGGGGGAGGCGGGAAGCAGCAGGCGTCTTCCTCCTCCTCCGTCTTCTCGATCCGGTACCCCCGTGCTGCATCCTCCATCCCAATGGCGAAAGCCCTTGCCTTCTTTGTCGTGCTCGCCGTCTCTTCTCTCTGTTTCTTCTTCCTCCCTTTCGCGTCCTTGTCCTCCCGCTGTTCTCCCGATCTGAACCATGGGATCCCTTTCGAAGTTCCATTCCCGGTGGCACGCAGCTCTGGTCTTAAGATCTCTGAGAACACTCCGCCAGAGTACTCATTTGTGGCCTCGCTCGAGAAATTTCTCGCGTCTGGTCCTCAGGCATATGGGGGTGCCCCAGATCTGAGCCGTGAAGGAGGGGGAGCTGCTTCGGAGGAGGCTCTGGATGAAGCGATCTGGTCGAGAGATGCTGTAAATATGTATGGGGGTAATCCTCTGGGGCACTGGTCTGCGTTGTCGATGGTTAGGGTCTATGTATATGAGATGCCGGCCAAGTTCACTTACGACCTGCTGAGGCTCTTTCAAAGCACCTACAAGGAGACGGTGAACCTCACGTCCAACGGAAGCCCTGTCCACCGCCTGATCGAACAGGTAACCTCCGTTCTATCGATGGTTTTTTTGTGGCGATAAATTACCAGTCGATCGCATACCCTTTACACTTGATGGAATGAGGGCGAATGCTATTATATGAGTAGCTCAATCAGGCTATTTTTTTAAAGAGCGTCCTTGTCTTACGATTTCCGCTGTATTAACAAATCTACTACCATAACTAGGCGTATCAACCTAACCTAGACGCTACCCTACTAGATAAGCACGCCAACTTTAGAGTACATATTGCCATCTCATTCCTTTAATTTGCACGCTTATTCTCGGTCATTTTGATTTTCCTTTCGTGTCTTGTCCTGGTTTGGGATTAGGGCTTCTCAATGAGCTTCTTCCTTGTACTTTTTCAGCATTCTGTTGACTACTGGCTATGGGCAGATTTGATATCTCCAGCGTCAAGGAGGCTTCTGAAGAGTGTCGTACGCGTTCATCAGCAGGAGGAGGCTGACCTGTTCTACATACCATTTTTCACAACAATCAGCTATTTCTTGCTTGAAAGACAGCAATGCAAGGCACTTTACAGGGTGCGGGAGCATCCCCAAGGTTTAAATTTTAGATGATATTAACCTCATCCATGTTTGACAAGAATTTGGTGATCTGAGAGAAACATGTAAATTGTTATGCAGACGGGAAACATCCTGCTCTACGTCTCAATTTATCTTTATTTATTTATTTTATTTAGGTTTTTTTTTTCATGACTTGCAGTCGATATATCCACTGGTATGAACATTTCATGTGTATCTATTGGTTCCATTGAGGTATATATGAAATGATTCGATTAAACTGTGGACACTGAAGGCTGATGCTAGCTTAATACATTGTCTAGAACTAGTTGTTTTCTTTTACTTGATGTGTCTACAAGTAACTTTTTTCTTAAGATAATTTATGCCAATTTAACCTTCAAGTCTTAGTGGTGTATGTAAGCTTATTATTAATTACAACAGAGTTGTCACACATGCACCGTGTTTATGGAGAACGAAACATTACTTAAGGAGATTATGCAGTCAAATTGCCGTGCATATCACTTTGTCGCTGGTATCCAATTTAGGTTTGTGAGCATTTTACACATTCAGGAGTAAACAGGGAATCCCATGCAGCTTGGTACCCCATATGTGGACTACTGTGATTCACCAAATCCTTTTGGAAGTATTTTCACCCCACATGTGCCCTTAGTGATATTTTGATATGGTACCCCTCAAAACATATGTTCGATGTAAGCAAACAATCTAGAAGGTCCTATGTGGAACATTAGGAAGGAGGGCTAAAGAGTAAAATACCTCTTTCCCTGTGAATAATGGGTCATCCTTGCGAGAGAAGATTAGAGTGGAGAGTGTGAGGATTCTCTCTGATTAATTCTCATTTGTTACTCTTCTTTCTGTTACTTTTTCTTGAATCCATTGATCCTCTTTTCCTTCCATCATTTGAGCGAAGAGAGTGAGGATCATATCAATAGTATCAGAGTCACATCTAGGAAGCATGGCACCGAGAATTGTAGAAAACTGATTGGAGGCATTAGAGATGGAGGTCGAAAATATCAAAGAGGAACAACGACACGAGGGAGGAGGTGCAAAAATCAAGGTCGAAATCGGCGGATCTTTTATAGAAACTCTTTCAACAAATGGATGAGAAGTTGGACAAATTTAAGAACTCTATCAATGAAAAACCGATAACATTAGAAAGGAAGGATCCAACTGCAAGCATGGAATCTCACTCAGTCAAGAACTCTCCAGAGAATGATCAACGTGAGAGACATTCAATCCACGATCAGAGGTACCAGCCTTCGTACCATTTCCAAATCATGTTTCTGATGAAAATCGACAAACAAGACAATGAGAACATGAGATTTTCAAAGGAATCAATCCTGAAGGATGGCACTGTTGTGTAGAGTATTACTTCCAGATTAGCAGAATATAGGAAGAGGAACAAATGGAGATAACCATATTGTACTTGGACGATATAACATTGAAATGGTACATATGGACGGAAGACCGATATCTATTCAAGAATTGGCAAGATTTTCAATTCCAATTTGAGAAGCAATTTGGAACTTTTAAATCAGGAAATATGTATCAACCACTTCTTGACATCAAGCAGGAAGGTCGCCATCTAATTATAGAGAAGAATTCGAACACCTATCTACCTTTCTCCCCAAGATTTCGGAAGAAGTCATGAAACAAATATATCTGAAAGAATTGAAGTCAGAAATTCAGTCCGAGTTATCGGGACCAAATCAGTGAGATTACTGAAAATTATGGATGCTTTCTTGCAAGTAGAAGAACACTTACGCACTCTATGTGAAGCATGGCATAACAGTTCACCAAAAAAGACAAGAACAGAGATACGGTCAATGTCTAGCTACACACCAAGAACAATAGGAATGTCTACATCAAGAGCAACTCTTGTACAAAGTGATGAGCAAAGATCTGATTCTTTTTGTAACTCACCTGCTCAGCATGAAGTAAAGAAAATAGGGGTGAGAGCCATACCCTTACAAAGCAGACAAAGACGACAAATTCAAACGATAGATGCTTCTAATTATGGAATTGGAGTTGCTTCAATGCAAGAGGGCCAACATATAGCTTACTTCAGTCAATTTTTATCATGAAACTTGCAAGCTGAATCAGCATATGAGCGAGAATTATTTGTTATAGTAAAGTATCTGCAAAAATGACAGCAGTATCTGTTACACCAAAAATTTGTAATTTGTACTGATCAAAAGTTCCTGAATTTTTACTTTAACGGAAGCTTGTGCAGGACCCTTATCATAGGTGGCTGGTCAAATTGGTGGGCTTGGATTTTGAAATTAGATTTAAAGATGGGAAATATAATATGGCAACAGATGCTCTGTCCTGTTTCCAACTATGACAAAATTACAGGAAATGCCTGCCCCATTTTCAATTGGTTGATCTTGTTAAAATTAAAGAAGAAATATCACAAGATTCAAGGTTATCTTCAATTGTTACAGATTTATTTAAAGACTGACAATCACATCCAAATTTCTCACTACAAGAAAGAGTATTACTACATAAACAACGACTGCCATGCAAAATACTAGGACCTCAGGATTATTTACAACCACTTTCTTCGAAGTTAACTCAAGAGCTTGAATGGAGACTAGTTTCAGAGTCATGCCAAATAATTCAATCAACAAGTGCATGATCAAAGGTTCTTATCAAATAGGCATACCTACTAGATTTTGAAGTTGCATGAGAAGTAGCCTCAGAACATGGTGGACATTATGCAATGGTTCCTTGACTTCCACCTTGAGGACAAGGTGGACATAAATGGAGGGAGTATTGATACGGTACCCCTCAAAACATATGTTCGCCGTAAGCAAACGATGTAAAAGGTTTTGTGTGGAACATTAGGGCTGTGGGCTAAACAGTACCCGTTCCAGTACCCGTTCCTTGTGATTAATGGGGCATCTGCGAGGAGAAGATTAGAGTGGAGAGTGTGTGGATTCTCTCGGGCTGATTCCTATTGTTCTTTCTGTTACATTTTGTTGAATCCATTGATCCCCTTTTCCTTCCATCGTCTGAGTGGAGGACAGAGGATCGTATCATATTTCTGTCATGTCTAAACTTAAACTGATTCCCAACTATTGAGAAAGCTGAGACCCACTTCCAGACTGAATTTGGGGTAAAGATGTTATGCAATTTGTCCTTAATTGTCATCTAGGTCTCAGGGCATCAATAATGATCAGGTTTGAATGTTTTTTAGGCTGACCACTGACGTTGACCACTGAGAAATGTGTCACTTGCAAAATCTGGTCAAACTGCTTTCTTTTAACTTTCTATTTGATCGGTTGACACAGCTAAGGATATTTGGCAAGTAAACTGTTGCAGAATTTGTTATTTCTGAACTTCCAACTTGATCCTACCTCTGATACATTTTGATCGAGTTGGTTTTATTATTCTGGCACATCTGAAAGCTTGGCTACTACAGAAATCTATTCAGTCCTGGTGTCCTTTTTTTTTATTTATGGCTTCCTAGTATGTTGTTGAAGTTATCATGGATGGATAAGGATGAAATGCTATGGACCTTATTGTTGGAGTTCTGTGAAACAGGAGGCTTTGCAGTGGGTTACTGATCAACCTGCCTGGAAAAGGTCAGAGGGAAGGGATCACATACTTCCAGTTCATCATCCTTGGTCTTTCAAGTCTGTGCGCAGATACATGAAGAAGGCAATTTGGCTTCTTCCCGATATGGACTCCACCGGAAATTGGTCGTGCTTTTGTTGTCAATCATGGAATATAACTTTCATCTCCCTGTGAACGCAAGACTCGTAACGAACAGTGCATGATTGAAAGACTCTGAAATGTGCAGGTACAAGCCTGGAGAAGTGTGGCTCGAGAAAGATGTTATTCTTCCATATGTGCCGAACGTTGAAGTTTGTGATGCGAAGTGTTTATTAGACAGCCAATCTCAAAGAAGCATCTTGCTGTTCTTCAGGGGGAGACTGAAAAGAAACGCTGTAAGAATTTTCTTAAGGATTACTTGCATCATTCATTCGAAAACCTTTTATTTGTTAGATTATCTAGTAATTCTCTAGTACGATCCTCTCCGGAATACTCCGATCAAGATGATCTGTGGGCGGCGGATCTGAGAGGTTCTTCTGAGTTGAATAAGTATCGGATCGATTCTTGAGAGGATCGAACCGAGAATAGTATTTGAAAATACTTCGTTCTTGTGAAGATCAGTGGTCTCCACGGGAAACTGGGGAACAAAGAAGAGGAGAGTGAGGGTGGAAAAACGGGAACAGGGTAATAGTTGCGGATTGATTCAAGAGGATCCCCGTCCTCTCCTTCACGTGGCTCTTCGTGCCTCATTCAGTTGAAGCCTCCTTCCTTATATAAGTCCCCCGGTTTGATCTCAGCCGTCCGTACATCTTCCAAGAGGTGTATCTGGGCCGTTTGCTGTTCTCCTTCCTTATATAAGTCCCCTGGTTTGATTTGAGCCGTCCGTACATCTTCCAAGAGGTGTATCCGGGCCGTTTGCCGTTTCCCTCCCTTTATACTCTTGTTTCTAAACTTTCTTCTTACATAGGTAATAATTGGGTTCATATCATCCTCCTTGTATGTTAAGTGTGATTTATTTCCTGTTCAGGGAGGAAAGATCCGCAGCATACTTGGGGGGGAACTTACTGGTGCCAAGGGTGTTGTAATAGAAGAGGGAAGTGCGGGGGAAGCTGGGAAGGCAGCTGCCCAGAATGGAATGCGCAGGTAGATAGCACTACACAATGCTTTGCCTAACTGCTGTACGTATATAATACTCTTGGAATCTAACTTCAGTTTTTTTTCTTTGGTTTTAGATCCATCTTTTGCTTGAGCCCTGCAGGGGACACCCCATCATCTGCCAGACTCTTTGACGCAATTGTCAGTGGATGTATTCCTGTGATAGTTAGTGACGAGCTGGAGCTTCCTTTTGAAGGAATTCTAGATTATAGAAAGGTATGGCATTTGATCTGCTCGTTGGAAGTGGAAAAATATTTTCATCCTCTCCCAACCGTAAATTTGATGATAATATGTTGAACCAGTTATCATATTCGTTTGTATTTTTATTTATTTTTTAACGACTTTGATCCCTCAACGGTGGTAACAATATTCTCAGCTGCAATGAACATATCCATTAAATATTCACTCCAATTTTAAAGATTCACTCGGCATGGAGCCCATTATTCATAATGTTCATCGTATTATCATTGCATCATTGTACGACGATGCTTGGGTAGGACATGCGTCTCAGATGATTGATACCTTAGATGATATAATCGGCATTTAACTTATGGTCACATTTTTGGCTGCCTCAAGTATCCTCTTTCTACTTGCAGATAGCTCTGTTTGTTTCTTCAAGTGACGCGATAGCCCCTGGGTGGCTTGTCTCATTCCTCAAGGGCATTGACCCCGGGAAGATCAAGGAGATGCAGGTCAACCTTGCCAAGGTGCGTGGACCCAGTCAACGATGTGCATGCCATTGATAGTATCAGAAGTTGATGACGCCATAGGATGCCGTCTGTTTCTAATAGCAGTCTCTGTTTTCTGTGTCTTCAGTTCTCGAGGCATTTTCTATTTTCAAGCCCATCCCAACCTCTTGGTCCGGAGGACCTTACTTGGAGGATGGTTAGCTCTTTGATCCTCTCTCAATTATGCTAATAATAATATTAATAATAATCTCCGGAAGCCATTGGAGACGATCTCCCGTGATGACAGAGGCTTTTTTTATACACATTTTCTTTAAAACCCATTTATTTCTTTCTATTTTTTTCCTCTGGGCATTAAAGATTGCTGGCAAATTGGTCAACATCAAGCTGCACACGAGGCGATCACAACGTGTGGTCAGAGAATCGAGGAGGCTATGCACGTGCGAATGCAGACGTGGCAACAGCACGGCGGCGCCTGCGACGTAGTAGCCCAGCTGTTCTTCACACGGTAGGCATAAAAATGCTGCCTTTTTCCGGTCCTTCTGTTCGTTCTTGTGGCTACTCTCATGATGATATCGCATCAGAGGAATACCCGGCGGCTTGGAAGATGCATTAATGGCTTATTTATTTATTTATTTGTATTTATTACAATGAGCGTTGACCATGAGGTGCTGAATCTCTTGGCCTGCTCCTGTGAGGTTTGGGCCCGGTCTGGCCTCGGAGAGAAGTCCGGCAAATGAGCTTCTTTTTTCTTGGGCTTTATCTGGTAAATGAGTCCTTCCCGTTGACTGATGCTGGAAGGGAAACAAGCCTCAAAGCCTTACTATTCGTTTGATAGAGAGAGAGATTACTGGATCTAAATGACGTTGACCGCGAACACGGAGCGAGCAGAGCGAACGCCATCGGACCAGGTGACGTGACCGAAGTGGTATCCCTTGGCGGCGGCGCTCCCGTCAAAGGAGACCTCGTAGGTGGCCCATCGGGACCTCTTCGAGAAGGAGAGCTTCGCCGGAGAGACCTCCACCACCAGCCCCGCCGGCGCCTCCACGGTGGCCGCGTACGTGGCGTTGACCGGCCCCACGTTGGTGGCGGTGCGGGTGACCGCCCGTGGCGGCCGTCGTGGGTCGAGCTTGGCGACGGAGATGGAAGGGTAGTTGATGCCGGAGATGAGCTCGTCGGAGGAGTTCGCCGGGCAGGTGAAGTTGCCGCCGGCGATGGCGCTTATGAGCTGCTGCTTGTAGCCGTGGTAGCAGAGGAAGAGCAGGTAGTCGCCGGCGGCGGTCTCGTAGACCAAACCCGGGTTGACCGCCCTCAGCGGGGCGATCTCGCCGGCGCCCATCTCGTGGTAGCTCGCCCTCTCGCCAGAGACCCTGGTTATCGTCCTCCCCACATTGTTCATCGTGGTGGCTGCGCGAAGAAGACGAAGGAGAAAATAACCAGGTTAGATTGATTCGAGCTTTTTACAGATCGAGTCCTAAAGGTTTTCATCACCTGTCGTCATGAGGGCCGACTTCAGCATGGAGGGGGTCCATCTGGTTCGGACCGACTTCAGGAAGGCGGCGGTGCCGGCGACGTGCGGGCAGGCCATGGAGGTCCCCGACTTGATGGCGAAGTTGGAGGGTTTCCTCCCCCGCGGGACGGCGGCGCCGCTGTCCGCCGGCGGGACCGACGCCGCCAGAATGCCGACTCCCGGCGCCATGATATCCGGCTGCAATACGACGAGCTTGATCTCTCAAGGACCGGAGGAAGAGGAAGCTCACAGGATGGGTTTTCTGCGTGGAGGAAGGACTTCACCTTGAGGATGGATTCGGTGAGGCTGCCGGGGCCTCGCGAGGAGAAGTAGGCGACCACGGGCGCCGGCTTGAACAGGTCCACGTCCGTGCTGGGAAGAATGCTGGCCCTCGGAGATCTGGGACGATGAGGGTGACGGAGCTCATGGAACGGTGGGCATCTTAAAGGAGACAGAGAATTTTATGGGTTGTCTCTTTTTGCCGAATCGAGATGTTCTCACCTGGTGGAGTTGATGTATCTGAGAATCTGAGTTCCAGCCCGCTTGCCGACCTCCGAGAAGGGAAAGCTTCCGGAGTCGAAGGAGACGCCTTTTTCGACGTCGTCGATGACGATGAGCCCGCTGGCGCCGGCGCCCTCGGCGACCAGTTTCTTCACCCGCCTCGTGACGGTCGGGTCGCTTTCGACGCACACGACAATCTTCCCCGCTACCTTCTCGGAGTCTAGAGAACCAGGATAGCAATTGCTGCATCCCGGAGATCGAGATAGAGAGAGAGAGAGAGAGAGAGAGAGAGAGAGAGAGAGAGAGAGAGAGAGAGAGAGAGAGAGTTGAGTACCCCGATATAGAATATAGAGGTTTAAGAATGTCATCTGTAGCTGAAAAAGTATAAATCAGTAGATGCGTTTCTGGGGAAATGGGGAAGTTCCGTCAACCTCGCTTCATAGACTGGAGTGAAGTCTGAGGCAGCGTCTCCACCGAAGATCAGCGGGTGCAATCTCGACAGAGTTTGGTTGGAGAAATTAATCGCGTTTCCCTGAGAGACGGAATCAGCTTCATTCAATGTGATAATCCATTTATCGTAAAATTCTACAGAAAACCAAGCTGCGATCTTGGGGAAATAAATCACCTTGACTCGATTCCCATTGCCGAGGACGATGCTGGACTGGAAGGTCCTGTCGATGCTGGAAGCAGCAACGGTCAGTATCCAAGGAGCCGAGTTTATCACTGTGTAAGGATCAGGCCCGTCGTTCCCCCCGGAGCAGACCACGAGGACCCCCCTCTGATACGCGTGGAAGGCGCCGATGGCAATAGGGTCGCTGAGGAAATCAGACTGGAAGATGGAGCTTATCCCAATGGAGATGGAGATGATGTCGACCCCATCGTCGACGGCATCGTCGATGGCCTTGAGTATGTTGGAGCTTGCGCAGCCCCCCGCCGAGCAGGCCTTGTACACCGCCAGCCTGCTCGACGGCGAGCCGCCCTTCGCCACCCCTCGCGCGAGGCCGTAGTAGCTGGCGTTGAAGACGACGGCGCCCGCCGCCGTTGAGGCGGTGTGCGTGCCGTGCCCCACGGTATCCCTTGGCGATCCGACGCCGTCCGCCCTGAAACGGCTAGCGTTCCCGGTGGGTCGGAGGGGTTCCCCCAGGCTTGTGTAGTACCTTGCTCCGATCAGCTTCCTGCAGTAGGAACCAGGCGTAGAATTCTTAGAATCTCACCGTCAACTTCAATGTTTATCTGCTATCATGTTGCAGACCTGTTGCAGTGGGATTTCTTGAAATCGGGTCCCTCGATGCAGGCCCCTCTCCATCTAGACGGAACCGCTCCGATGCCGGCGTCACTGAAACTCGGTGACTCCGGCCAGATCCCTGTGGCGGAGGCACCGTCGTCAGCGGGGATGGAGAAGCTCTCCCCGGGGAGGAGAATGAAGGAAAGGATTAGTAGTTAGTGGGCAGATTAGCCTTCGACCAGTGTCGACGATGCCGATAATGACGTCGTCTGAAGCTCGACGGCGGATCCGCCTCGTCCCCGAGCCCTCCTCCGCCTCCAAGAAGGCCCAAGATCGGGTGGTGTGGAGCTCAAGAACACGGTCCGGGAAGACGGAGACGACCCCCGGATGCCCTGCGCACGTCAGGGGAAGCCCGTAAAAACTATTGTCTTCCTTAATTTTCATGCAAGATAGATAATGGAGCCATTATAAGGGAACACGATCTATTATTTACCAGATAATCGTTTGGCTTCTGTCTCGGTGAGCATGGCTGAGAAACCCCTAAGGGTTTTGTGATAACTGTGGCCGACAAAGACTCGCTCTCTCTCCTCCCTGCAAACGTCACGAGTGGTTGTGCCGTGTTCTACGTGGGTGAGTTCGAGCGGGGAGTTGAGATGGGTACCTGGGAATCACGGTGGACAGCATTTCCAAGTGAGATGAGAGAGAGATCTCCGGGTTTCTCTCTCTAGCTCCGTCCGTAGAGCTCCCCATGTAGACGACATACGGCTGCAGGCTTGAACAGCTTAGAATCCAACGCAGGCGAAAGTTCAACTGAGCACGTTAATATATCGATTTCTTCTGTACCTCTGGCGTTTGCTTCGAGATGGCGCTGGTCGCGAGGGAAGCGAGAGCGAGGGAGAGAAGCGGTAGGAGGTACACCATGGAAGGGCCCCGAAGCATCCTGCTCGCCAGCGTCGGCATCTGAGAGCGGCTGCTCGTGGTGTTGAAAGAAGGCGGAGGGGGTCCGATGCATGGTTTTCCAAGACGGCTCCTTTTGTAGGTCGGGTGCGAGCTGGCTTTCTCGGCTGAGGGGGCCTTCTGTTCACGTGAAGTAGGATCTTCTTTAAGTATAATATGGGGTTATCTGAATCAGATGATATATGATGGGAGGCTTTTCCGGTTTCTCCTCGGCCCTCTCTCTCTCTCTTTCTCTCTCTCTCCTCCACCTCCTAAAAACCTCTTCCGTCTTCTTTAGTTTTCCCCTTTATTTTCCATAAGCTGATGATTACGAACAATAGCCATCGATCCCAGCAGACGTGTTGCCGACCCATACGAGGATGTGCCCCCCCAAAGACTTGGCATACAAGGGATCCCCTGTACGCGTTGCACCCGGGGAGAAGCCCATGTGGGTTCTCGCTCTTTTCTCTCTCTCTCTCTCTCGCTCGCTCGCTCGCTCGCTCTCTCTTTCTCCTTTATTCCTTGCTTTGGACTGCGTCACCACCGCTCTCTTCAGTGGCCGAGCTCAGACTGCGATCCAAGATCTCCGCGCAGGAGAAAAGACCCCGAGAGGTGGGAGCGGAAGGGGAGCCTTCAGGTGGAAGACAATACACCACGTGGCGACGGTCGGCCATGGCGTCTCCCCATCTATCCAAACCTAATTTACATTAATCTCCTCCTCTAATATAGTCTGATACGCCGCCCTCTCTTTAAAAACTCTCGGGTAGCCATCGCTCGGACCAAATACCTCTCTCTCTCTATCTCTCGCTCGCTCTCTCGCTCTAGTCATGACCCAAAGTCAACTAAGCTTCATCACTCGGGAGATTATTTTTATGTTCCATCGACGTAACACGGAAGATGTTCGCTCAGCGTCGCGAGGATATTAAGCGATCTGAAATATGACCCGATTCTTGACGGAACAATGACCGCTTGGAATCCGTCACGTTTTTCCGGTTTAACTCTCGACCAAGGGAGGAATTGGACCGCCGCAACCGAGTCCATCTTTTCCACGCATCGTTGTCCAGTTCATTAGAGCCAGAACGCCCGGACCAGCACCCGAGTGAGACAAGCAGGTCTTCTAGACGACACGGACTCAACCTTTTGACGGCACCCGGTCAACCACGGGGCGTTATGGCGCGGGGGCGCTACTATCTGATCAGCCCTTTGACTTTGATTTCATACAACGGTTTCACATCCCCCCCGCCACCCAGTCTACTCTCTCTCTCTCTCTCTCTCTCCCTCCCTCCCTCTCTCTCTTTCAATGTCGGCAATGAAGCTCGTGTTAAAAATGAAGAGGGGACCGGGGGTTTCACGACCTACGTCACTGGTGCCCATGATTTGTGATAGATTAGATAACAATGAAACGGTCAGCACTTACCTCTGAGGCGGCGGGATAGGTCAAGATATCATATTTATCGGTCATTGATGGGACCTGGCTGTATTTTCGGGGACAATTTAAGCTTAAAAATAGTAACTTGCTGGGGAGATGATTCCGACGGCTCCTAGGCCACGCCGCCTATTTCAAACTTGAATAAATCTCCCATCATGAGATAAACATGGCGGGGAATAGGCCGCCGGCGGCGGCTGCCTTCTTGTAAAGAAATCCTGCAAGAAGGTGACAGGCGACCGTAGCCACATGGGTTTTCCGGCCTGCCAGATTTTTACGGGCCACATATTTATTTATTCCCTTCAGTTAAGGTCAATACCCCGTCGCCTCGAGCTCCGGCCATATGACACGCTCGTTTTCTGGCCGTCTCTTCGGAACAAGTATAGCGCCGCCGCCTTCATGAAAGGCCGGCCCTGGGGTTCGACATGTATCAGTTTTTCCTCAGGCCCGGGCCACGTCAGGGCTTTAAAAAAAGAGGATTAGGCTCATAATCCTACCCAGTTGACGAGGACCAGTCAAGTTGATGGGCAGTTTTCTATTCGCCAGAGCCAAGGGTCAAAGACGCTCCGTCTCCCTCGCACTCTACGTCAGAGAGGAGGATTCATTGGTGAGTTGACCAATATCAGCTTTGACTCGTATAAGGGGAGATCTCTTCGGGTCCATGAAGGTGGCTCCCTTATTTAGATCCATCTTAATTCCTGCGACCTTGCGACTGCGGGTTTCCGTAGCCCACGCAGTTTGGGAGAGACGGTTTCCTTGTCTGGAAGAGAAGGCCGCGGGGGAAGTGCTCATGAGCGACTGAAGAAGCGTAGAGGGAGGAGTCTACAGCGGCCACCGTCTCTGCTCTAATGGGGAACCTCTGCCTGGGCAGGCCCGCCGAGTTGACCAGCGCCTCCTCTTCAATCCCCTCCAGTGGGTCTCTCTCTCTATCTCCCCCTTTTCCCTGTTCCCCGGGGTTCTGCCGAGTTTTATCTCCCGCGTTCGATCGCGTTCTCGCTTCGGATTCTCCGCCTCTCTCGGGATTAATTCTGAGGAAACTCCTGGGGAGATTCTAACATGATTCGATCGAGGACCCGGCCCCGCGCTCCTCCTGTTCTATATGGTCAACGGGTTTCTTTCTCTGTTGATCGTAATTTCCTGGGTCTCTAATGATCGGTCTGGTTAATTCTCCCGCAGAGGCCGACTCAAAATCGAACGATTCCTCCGGCTTCAACTCCTCCAGCAATGGGTCTTCGGTCAGCACCCTCAGCTCCCACCAATCAGCGACCCATCCGATCCCCAGCGTCGCCCTGAAAGCCTTCACTCTGAACGATCTCAAGGCCGCCACGAAGAACTTCCGCCCGGACAGCTATCTGGGGGAAGGAGGATTCGGGTGCGTTTTCAAAGGATGGATCGACGAGAACACCCACGCGCCCACGAAGCCGGGCGTCGGCATTGTTGTCGCCATCAAGAAGCTCAAGCAGGAGAGCTTCCAAGGGCACAAGGAATGGCTGGTCCGTCTCCTCCCGTTCGCGCTTCGCCGGCCCAGACGATCAAAATGTCAATTTTCTTCCCCTTTTCCTGATCCGGGACCTTTTTTTTTTTCGGTCAACAGGCGGAGGTGACTTACTTGGGCCAATTCCACCATGAAAATCTGGTGAAGCTCATCGGATACTGCTCGGAAGCCGATAAGAAGCTTCTGGTCTACGAGTACATGCCCAGAGGCAGCTTGGAGAACCACCTCTTCAAGAGTATTCACCCGCCCCGTTTCTTCCCCAGACCTTCCCCTGAGCCCTCGCCGTTGACTCTCCGCGTTCTTGTTTCCACAGGAGGGGTGCAACCGATTTCCTGGGCAACGAGAGTCAACGTCGCCATTGACGTCGCTCGCGGGCTCTCCTTCCTGCACAGCTTGGAACCGCAAGTGATCTACAGGGACCTCAAGGCATCCAACGTTCTTCTCGACTCGGTACAGTCTCCGCCGGTTCCACCAGATTCATCTTCCCATCTCTCTCTCTCTCTCTCTCTCTCTCTCTCTCACCGCGGAAGATCGTCGAATGAGAATTTTTGTCCTGTTTCCTCCACAGGACTTCACTGCGAAGCTCTCCGACTTCGGGCTGGCGAGGAACGGGCCGACCGGCGACAAGACTCACGTCTCGACGAGGATAGTCGGCACCAGAGGGTACGCCGCGCCGGAGTATATCGCCACCGGTGAGTTCCTCCACCAGAGAGCGGCGTTCTCTGAATCACAGCACCGAGTAGTGGAACGGAAGAGTGAGCACGATGATTCGTCGGCGCAGGGCATCTGACGGTGAAGAGCGACGTCTACAGCTTCGGGGTGATGCTGCTGGAGCTGATGTCGGGGAAGCGGTCGCTGGAGGAAGACAGAGGCGGCATGGAGGAGGCGCTGGTCGACTGGGCGATGCCCTTCCTGGAAGACCAGAGGAAGGTAGTGAGGATCATGGACACGAGGCTGGAGGGCCAGTACGTGAAGAAGGCGGCTCAGACGCTGGCCTCGGTGGCTCAGCAGTGTCTCCACGCGGACCCCAAGATCCGCCCGTCCATGGCGGAGGTCCTGGCCGCCATTGAAGACCTTCAGGTCCTGAGGAACGCACCGCGAAGCTCCAAGGGGACCCCCAACCACTACCTGCAGAGATACCATCCCTAGGCTGGGCTCGGCGACGGCGATTTCCGGGGAGCTTGTGAACGGGATCATGTGCCTGCCGGAGATTTAATCTTGTACAAAATGCTCCATTTTCTCAATTCCCACAGCATTTTTCAATTTGTTTTGGTTACTATTTAATTTTCTCTTGGAAACTCTGTATGCATAATCAGTTCATGCAGTGTTCATCCGCCGTCCCTCTGTCCCCTCTGGTACCCAATTACTGAGAAGAAGCATCGAAGGCGCTGTCTCACATCTGGATCAATCTGGGTAAGAACTAAGAAAAAAATCGCTACCCTCTCCCCTTTTTTTTTCTGAGGAACAGTATATAATAAAGTGCTCTGTAATTCCCATCATGCAGGCCATTGAATGGCCAATAAAGAAGGAAGACCACATCAAAATCCTCCGATCATTAATTAAATATTGTCGTGGTATGGCGAATTAACTGTACATCAGGAATGAAGTAGGGGAGCCTCATGGACTTCATTTAGCTTGCTCGCCGCTGGCAACCTGCCTCTTTTCTTCCTCCACTTGCTCCATCAACGCTTCCAGTTCTGCTTCCGTTAAGCTCTCCAGCCTCTTCTGCAAAAAGGGGGAAGAATATGATTCATACGATTATTAGTTGGTTCAAAATCGAAAATTATCAAGCAGTTCCCGGTCTGATTCAACGCTTCCACAAATATGAATTTTATTTTATTTTATTTTTGGCACAGGAAGGACCAGATCCTCCAACACAAGTATTTTCATCCCCTCCTGGACGCATATTCAGGAAAATAAATTCAAGCAGCAGCTATATCAACATAATTGCATTAAATTAACTTTTTTCCTAACCCCCCTTCAGGACATTTGATGCCATGTTGAAGATGGACTGGGGCTTCCAGCTCAAAGCCAATCAACAATGAACTGAGCAAGTCCATATATAAAAAAACGTGATTTTTATCCTTTATTTTCTAATTTGGGACTATTCTGAGACGAATCAATAAAGAGCAGCTGAGATCTTCGCTGAAATGAGGTGAAGTGGCAGACCTCCATGACTTTTTTCTCATAGTCCTTCAGCTGCTGCGCATAGGTCATGTCCTTGTTTGCCACTCTAAACATGTATGTGGAGATCCAACCAACCGTCATCCCCAGCACCACAATCAATTGAACGAAGTTACCTGCCCGCAGAGGATCAACCCCAAAATACTGCAATGAAATGATGAACAGAGGGGAGTGAAGTTATTTCTAGCAAGCATAGGACAGGAGCAGACAGAAACTGTAGCAGAGAAAATACCTCTAGACCGCTCTTCAAGCCGACGCCTAACACAGTTGTCCCTATGCCGATTAGTAATACGTCCTTCCTTGTGTAGCCAAAGGGTACCTGCTTAGCACAAGTACATGAGAAGAAGTGAGGATGGGACGACGGGGATTCATATTCCACAAAAAAAGAAAAAATAATTTCACTGATTACATAGAGGCTCTCATCTGTGTAAGTAAATAAATACATAAATAAACCCACAATAGATTGAGAAAGAAACGCGACCACAAACCATAATTCACAATTTTGGGAAGATTTGATGGACCAATCGACATCATCAATATATATAAATCAAGAGATGAAATAAATTTATCGACGAATAAAATCAATGATTTTTTTTTCCAAATAAGATGAGAAAATTTTCTAACTATTAAACATGAAGGATGTCTTATCTCAGCTGTTTAGTTTCTTCATAAGAACTAGTGATGGACCGATGTATTGAGATGGACAGTAAAACATATATTTTTTCAAATTTAAGGATGTCATGAACATAGATTACTTAAAAATAGATTATTTCTAAAGTCCATGCCTTTGATGATTGCTCAGAAGGAGATGGAGATTCCTGCTGATTTCCAGTTGAACCTGTGCAACTAGGGACTCCCAAGAAACGTCGTCTCTGCACCCTCAAGCCGGTGGCAGCTCGTCCTGAGAAGGATGAACTGTCGGTTCTACAGAACTTTTGGCAACTTAGGCTGCCTGTAGAGGAAGGAGGGAGGTAGGAAAAAGGTCAGCATGACGGAAACGCTCATGGGTTAAGCCACAGTTAATGCCAACTACAATCCGTCTTAAATTTAATTCAAAAAATACATTGAAAAAATATTTTTCGAGTATATCCAAGTCCAACCTCCTGTCCCAGATCCACCACCAGGCTAAGCTATTATAGAGGAAGAAATAAATTGAGTCACGAAAAACAATTAGAGGCATGGCGTCTCCAGAATATGATCTCCTTGGATTTGAACAGTAAAATCCATTTTTCAATAAAACACAAGAACAATCTTCCTGTTCGTGGGGCTGCTTTCATGTTCAAGATTTTGACATAGGCGGGCCCATAGTCATCGCCGGAACGGGATACCAGTCTGAGGCATCGTTCCTCCTATCATCGAAATGAGCCCACATCAGGCTTCCATGGGATCAGAAAGAAACCAAGCTCAATAAAGAAGATCTTCAGAATCGCTTCTCAGAGGTCACACCCAGCCACACGGGCGCGAGCATCATCACCACAAGCAGGCTTCCGGGCAACAGTTAAACCCCCCCCCAAGAAACAGAGGAAAATGGGAAATTCATATGGTGGGTGACTCTGGAGTTCACCTGAGCACCTCACAGGAAGAGGGCTAGCGAATCGATTGTTGCTCCATCCGCCACCACCCCGGAACCGGCCGAGCCCCGGACGCTCCGACAGAGCCAGAGCTGGAGGCGGAGCAGAGCTTCGCAGGGCCACGGCCATCCGAGAGCGCTACCGCAGCCCCACCTGGAGAAGTTGAGGCGCGCAGCCTTCGCTGGTCAGGTCCCTGGTTTTGTTATCCGACGAACGGAGGGGGAAATATCCAGCCCTCTCTCTTCATGTGGCCGGAGCAGCAGCCCTCCTTGAGCGAGTGGCATTTCCTGTAATTCTCTTCACATCTGCCCTTGGGGAACCTATTCTCATTGGACCGGACTGGACCGGGCGGTTTGTCATTGGGCGGAAGCGGACGAGCCGACCCGGCCGCCTGTTAAAATCGTTTCGCGCCATCGGTTCCCCCCAGGCATCACGATCGGACGGTCTGTATTGAACCGGGGAGCATTCCTTCTCATTCCCATTGATTTCCCTCCGCCTTCTTCTGAGATGGAGATCTGGTTCAGAGGAGCAGGCGGAGCGCCGGAGTTGGTCGCCGCTGGTCAGCTTCTGGAGAATCCGAGCGATTATTGGGGAGTGGCCGGCAGTCGTCTCCTTCTCCGACTTGCTGCGTCCTCTTGTACTGGTTTCCTCGCCAAATGGTTCGTCTTCCAGATGCTATGGTGAGAAGGGGAGCAGCAGTAGTCGCTTCGAAAGGTATGGTTCGTGGACGATGACCATGCCGTGGTTCTCTTGAGAGTCGGTGTCGGGCTTCTGCGTTCTAGAGTCGAGGATCTTGCCTCCCGACCGAAAGCTTGGAATGAACTAAACTGGATACCCATCGAGTTCCTCATGCTTCGCGGGGGGATTGAAAAACTCGTATAGATCTACATTCTGTTCCATCTCCGTCCTGTTCAGTGATGAATCATCGAGCCTCCGTTCCATAACATCAGTAACTTGAAGATCCTTCTTGGAACAATTAAGATTCGAGTCTTGCTTATCTTCCGAGATGCAAAAGTTCCTCGTGAATCGAGCGATCAATAATCCTTACGCGTTTAAATACCTTCAGAAATTTTTGTCAAGTTAATTTACCTGAAAGATTCGTCGATTAGAGAGACGACTTTCATACAGTGCTCAGAAAGCAGTTCTAGGTCTTGAGGAAAAGACTTCGCAAGGTGTTATCCCTTTTGTCCCAACATCCTTCTCAGAATTTTTGATAGTTTTTAATTCAATCGATTTTAACCGATTAACATTTCACACGGCTGTTGCTCATTTTTCTATTCCTCTGATGGATACGCCGATGGATTTCCTTTATTTGATTCAAATAAAATTCATTTCCTTGCTATCAAATCCTTCTTCGACAAGAAAGAAGCCCTCTCTTGACGACGTATTCCTGCATAAAGCTGTCATCTTCCTTTCAACTCTGGATTTTGCGTCGTACTGCAACTAAGATAAGGATTCGACTAAAGTTTTCAGAATGTATGCATCGTTGTAGCGCCGACTAAAAATGTGCCGCATCCATCCCTAATCATTTATTTCCATCTTGCAGAGCTGCCTTTGCCATCTGCCGTGGGTCACCGATCTTGTTGCATTTCTCACAGCGTAGTTCTTCTTTGACCAGCTTTTTGGGGGCATCCTCAGCAACCAACCGCGGCGCAGGTCTTCCGAGTCTGCTCATCTTCGCGCAAGCTTCAATTGTATGATCTTGAACAGTAGATAATGACGATTGGATGGAATTTTGGCGCTTCCTCTGTCGTTGACTTCCAAAAAGTCTATTGCTTTGCCATAAATTTTGACGCAGGCGGGTGCCATTCCCGAAGTCACAGGTCCCATTCTTTCTGCAGATGGGTGGGAGAATCATCCGAGACTTGTTTCTTCTTTTTGATTTCTTTCTTGGTAAGTACGTCGTTGTTAAAGTAAGATGAACATTAACAACTCCCCCCCAGTCGTCATTCAGGGATCCTCCCATTAGAGCTCCGTGCAGCAGCAGCACATCCACCTGCTCCCGTCCGGCTCCTCCTTGGATTGATGCTTCGGCGGAATCTCCAGCTTTGACCTGTCGGAGTTGTTACCGGTCTGGTTCGACGGGGATCAGACCAGCGGAAGAACCGGCGGCGGGTAACTTCTCCTCGCACTCTCCGTCGACCTGGTGATTCCTGCACATGATCTTCTTGGTCCTCATCCTCCCGGAGAGGAGGAGCCGCAGGAGGCGCCGACAGGGGAAGAGAGCCCGCTCGACGACGCCCTGGAGCTCGGCTACGACCTCTGCCATGGAGGGCCTCTCGTCCTGGTCCGAGGACACGCAGCGGGCGGCTATCCCGAGCAGGCGGCCGACGGCTCGCTCCATGCTGCGCGACAGCGGGACCCTCGAGTCGCAGATCTCCAGCAACCGGCCGTCCCTGATCAGCGGGAGCGCCCATGCGACGATGGAGGTGAGCCCGCGGGCGGCGTCCATCGCCAGTCTGCAGCTGATCAGCTCGAGCAGCACCACGCCGAAGCTGAAGACGTCGTTCTCTGGCCCCAGCTTTCCCGGCCTCGTGTAGCAGGGGTCGAGGTAACCGATGGTACCCGCCGGCTGCGCCCCCGCGGCACCGGCGGCACGCGGCGCCCACCGCACGGCGAGGCTGAAATCAGCCAGCCGGGCGTTCCATGCGGCGTCGAACAGGATGTTGCCGGACTTGACGTCGCGGTGTATGACGGGCGGTGTGGCCTCGTGCAGCGACCGCACGGCGCGTGCAATCTGCAACGCCACCAGCGCCCGCCGGCGCCACGGCGGTGGCGCCGGCGCCGCGTGGAGGAGGCCGTAGAGGGAGCCGTTGGGCATGAACTCCATGACGAGGAGCTTACAGCCGTGGGTGGGGCTGCGGCTGACGCCGACCAGGTTGACCAGGTGGGGGCCCCGAACGGACGCCAGCACCTCGATCTCGTTGTCCAGTTTGGTGCCGCCGTCTCCCGGCGGCGGCGCCTTCACCGCCACGCGCAGTCCTCCGCTGAGGACGCCGCCGTAGACCCGGCCGTGGCTCCCCTTCCCGATCAGCCTCTCCGCCGCGAACCCCCCGTCGCGGATTCGATCTCGCCGTACTCGAATTCCTTCATCTCGGCCAATCTGGGGGCTCCCCTTCTCCTTCGCCCGGGAAGAGCAGAGGCGAGGGATGAAGAGATCTCCGCCGGGGAAGGCTAATGTAGACAAGTGCTCGATGCGCATATGGGGGAAAGCAGAGGTCGAACTGTAAAGGGCCAGCCGCCGATGGAGAGGGTGTGCAGGAAAAGGAAAAGCGCTAGTGATCGCCCCTAAAGAGCAGGAAGAGGATCCCAACAGCCGGAGACGTATCGTTTGACGAGGGGACACCATGAGAGAGAGAGAGAGAGAGAGAGAGAGAACGTGGTACGCCCCAAGGCGTTCTTCTCCGTCAGTAGTTGCCGTTCGGGACAGCGACGAGATCGTCCCGCTCCCTCCCTCCCAGCTCCAGCCGTAGTGTACCCAGATACGGTCTTTGTCGGAGCTCCACAGGAGGAAGTGGACGATTTCCATACGGGGGGCTACTGCGGAGGGTTCGTGGGTGCTGACTGTTTGCTTAGACGAAACTACGAACGGCGACCGACGACGAACTAGGATTGGGTTCGGTGGTGCCGGCGCCCGTCCCATCCGTCCGAGTCTTCTGGGCGGAGTCGCCATCACGACCGTATATGGAGGCTTTGGTGAGCCCGCAATGGCGGGTACGGCGGGTTTGGCCGCACACACTTGCCATCCTGAAGAAAGCAGCCCATTCGTAGAATATCCCAATAGAGGTAGATGATGAACTATATTGTCCTATCTAATTTCATTTTTTCAATTTTTTTTAAAATAAACGATTTTGAGGTTGACTTGCAAACGCCGGTCAGAACAGCTGTTCTCGACATGGCCACGCTCCCTCTCGTTTCCTCGCCCGTTGAGAATCCTCTTTGGGCCGTAGACTTCATGCATGGGGAGGCAATTAACTGACCGGTTCAAAAAAGATGAGATCTTTATCGTCTTTGGCGAGACGGACACGCTTTAGTAATAACCAACGGGAGGGCTCCATACGAACTGCATGGGTCTCGTTCACCTACCAACTCATCCTTCCCATGAGAGAGCATACCTGAACGAAGCCGCAATAATATGCCTGATCACGCGGAGCAGATGGGTCATCTGCTTTGGCTTGGGACGACCTGGCGATCGATCATAATAATCAATGAACTCTTCTCCACAACCTACCACAATCCTCGCCATCTCAATGACCCATGGCGGTCGTTTAGTCTACTACCCATCGCCCACCATCACCATCCGCTGTGAACCCTGCTATCAACCATCCTTCCATCAGCCTCTCAGAGTGCACTCCCACCCACAACTACCAGTAGAAAGCCGACATTATTTAAAAGAAGAGCAAAGTCGGACAATATTCAAGTGGCTTTTTTACTCAAACACGGCAAGAGACCTGTAATCAATTCCCACCCATTCCTGCAAGAAAACATCGCTCTTTTACTTGGAATTATTTATTGTTATATATCTTATTTTCGTTGTGGATTCGAGGGCCCTTTAATTTGGATCATCAAGGACACGATTGTCAATTTTTATCAATGTTGATAGATTTAACAATTTTGGATTTTGCTTCTTGCGAATTCTAGGCTTAGTCTCTTCCTCAACTTGTGTTAAATTAGGTCAAGAAGGTGCAACAACGAGTACCCGAGTGCTATGAAATCATCTCAAAGAAATATGTTGGATTTTAAGGTAAAAAGGTGTTTAATTTACGTTCACCCACGAAAGCTTCTTTACCATTTCCCCGAGCCACGTGTCAACAGTGAGTGAGTGTGATTAAAAAAATCTGAGCTTGCGTGCTAGATGTTGATTAAATAATAAATAACCGTTGAGAAAATTGTAAAAACGAACATTATTTAGCAAATTATTGTCAAAAGGGGCTTGATCATAGTTCTCTTGTACATTGTTCCCCCTTCCCTTTGACTTCTCTGTCACCTCTGCTTTATTTATCTCTCTCTCTCTCTCTCTCTGTAGACTTTAGAATTGTTTGAACAGCTCAAACAACTCTTTTCTCTCTCTCGTCTTTCGAAGTCATCTTCATCAATCTTTGGGATCGGCCGCCAGGGTTTGTCCCATTCTCTTGATTAGACTCTGGCCTTCATCGGCTCGCCGTACGCTCCTACGTCAAACTTATCTCTCAAATCATCCCTTCGAAGTCTCTCTCTCTCTCTCTCTCTCTCTCACGCCAAATCCTCTCTGAATTTCCCCTTCCTCACGTCGTAAGTATCGAACCACGTCAAGGAGGAGGACTGGCGGAGAGGTTACTCCAATTGGACAAGGGAAGGTCGCCCACGCCTTCGCCGTTATCTCATCATGGGGTTGAGGTTCCCAATTGACGGCGACATCTGGATAAGCTTGGCGGCCACATTTAATCCTGTGCATCGCCTCCTGCCGTCTTCCCATCGGGAAAGCCCATCCAAACACTATAGGGATGGCTGATGGTGTGTTAGCAATCACCCACGTCAGCTTTTGGACACCAAACAGGAAAGTAAGATAAGACAGTTTTTACGGTTTTTCGAAGGCACGGATAAGCCGGTGCCCGCGTGGCGATCCACTCGGCGCGTCGCCTCTGCCGCAGCCGACTCGCGGGGCAGTTGGCGCCGTCTCCCCCGGCAAGCAAACCATTCCAGAGCTTACCTTGCGGAGGTCAGGGGGATTGATATCCGACGGCTCAGGGTCTATCCAGGGTGTTCGTGTGGGGACAACTGTCCTATTCTTGCTCTTGTTCTTGTTCTTCTCCCGATTTCCGGCGTGTTGCTCCCGCGATTATCCCTTGGAAGCAATCTCTTCTCCACCAACCTGGGCATGTATTAAAGGCTTGCTGATCCCCTACTTCCACTGCAACTAGTAGCTGAACTCCCCGATTCCCACGCTCAATGGTCACTTGAATCAGGGAAACTCCAGTTTCTCAGGTCGCCGCAATTGGAGGTATTTCTGCAGTTAGTCAATGGATCTCGAAGTCTGCTGCATGTTCTGGTCTCTCCCCCACGATGTCGTGTAGACTGCCTCCCAACCAGCGGATCTTTTTAAGCCGTTGCTCGCTTCATGCTCTCAAAGACTCTGATTTCTCCGCGTACCCATTTCCTCGCGTGATGATTTTTGGCTTCGCGTGTAGTCGTTCCTGGGTTGACCGGCTCCCGATCCTTCTCTGGCGATCAGTTTCCCTTTTATTTTGCCTTTATCCTGTGGTTTCCTTTCCGTTTCTTTGATCTGCCCTGACGGGCTCATCTTCCTGTTATTTTGCTTGACCGCCTCTGGGCTGACGATTATTTACCCACCCGAGCGTTTAAGGTGCCCCTCTGGTGTCCGGATTCGGATGCGGTGTCGAGGTATGGGTTTCCGTGGACCATCTTTGAGCGTCCTGCTCCCCGCGCTGCTTCTGCTCTGCACTCTGCGCCAGAGCTCTGCATTTGAGCTCGAGACCACTCAGACGGTGAGTCTGCTCGTAGATGCTTCACCGCAGTCTGGGAGGGTGATACCCGAAACACTCTTCGGGGTATTCTTTGAAGTAAGTCTTGGCAGCGAGATTTGGGCTCCCATTCCCTTTTCACCGCATCTCATTTAGAAAATAATAAGCTTTATGGGGTATTATCTGCAGGAGATCAACCATGCCGGGGCCGGGGGATTATGGGCCGAGCTCGTGAGTAACAGAGGTGCTTAATTCAATTTTTTTTCCGGAATTCAATTCGTACTACCTCGGGCTGTCTGAAAAACTTTCCAACTTTGAACAAATTATTTTTCATAAACTTGAATTGAGACCTCAAATGAATCCATTATTTTTCTAATCTCTCACTCTCCAAGATGGGTCGTAGCCAATCCAGCATTGACTTGAACCAATTTCACGTTTTTGTTAAATTTGGGAATCGTCGATCTTTGTTGACGCGCATCCTGCATTTGCTCTCAGGTTTCGAAGCTGGGGGGCCCAACACCCCGTCAAATATTGACCCTTGGTCTATCATTGGGAACGAGTCATTCATTTCGGCATCGACCGACCGCTCATCACCTTTTGAGCGTAACAAGATTGCGCTCAGGATGGAGGTCATATGCGACAAAGATGGACCTAATACCTGCCCAGATGATGGCGTTGGGATCTACAATCCTGGTTTCTGGGGCATGGTGCGCGATTCTGAACCCAAAAAAAATTCTCTCTCTTGAAATTTTGGTAATTCAGCTGTTATTTCTGTCTATCTTCATTGAAGAAACTCTTGTTTCTGAACACATACACTCGGCCTCTTCCTGGTTGTTAATTTTGCAGAATATTGAACAAGGGAAGGCCTACAGGGTAGTCCTGCATGTAAGGTCAACGGGGTCGGTGAATATATCGGTGTCACTGACGGGCTCTGATGGGTTGCAAAAGTTAGCTTCATCCAACATCATGTAAGCATTTTTTTGGTGTAAAAGGAAATTTCCCTTTAGCAGTGAGTAGTCTAGTGTTCAACATGGAATCAAATGTGTACATGACAGATGTGACTCTTGACACAGAGAGGAAGCCTCTGATATATCAGATTGGAAGAGGATAGAGCTTGTTTTGGAATCGCAAGGGACAAACCGTAATTCTAGACTGCAATTGACGACAACCAAGAAGGGAATAATTTGGTTTGATCAAGTATCTGTCATGCCGTTAGACACATATAAGGTATCCATCTGTTCATTTCTGAAGGGTACCTTGCTCCCGCTAAGAAAGAGACAGAATATTCACTTGAAATCACTTGCGTTCATTTGTTTTCTGCCATTTTCTCGCCATCTAGCTCTGATTTATGAAAAGCTGATGACCAGAAGTTCCAATGCATTGCATCAAGAAATTATAATTTACTAGAGAAGGGGGAAAAATGAGAAATTGGGAACCTTTTCCTCCCTCTCTCAACTTAGCTCAGTTTTTCTATCAATCGAGAGAGAGAGAGAGAGAGAGAGAGAGGGAGGGAGGGAGGTAATTTAGGAATTTCAAAAATTTATGCTGCGTCAAAAAGCTGATTTTTTTTAATTCGGTGTTAGAGCTAGAAATAATATTACGATGGTTTCTAAGACATCAAGGATAAGTTTCAAAAAAGAAAAAAGGCATGTCGGTAATTTAAATATTCAGGGGAGTTAAAATAAATTATTTTCCCATTGAATGAAAAGAGCACGTTTTTTTCATTAGTGCATTCGGCTTTAAAGGAAGATGCTGAGAAATTTAAAGGGCATAAATCCTTTATTATTTTGAGCCTTTTCCATATCTTGGCCTTTGAACAATTTTGAGTTGGGGTAGGAGATTGGAGGGTCTGAAAGACGAGACATTCTGTGGATAAACATGCTTTATTGTCTTTGCACTCTCTACCCTGCTAACTGCCCCCCTACACTTCAACGGTACTATGGATTAGTGAGGCGTCTTGGGTAAAAATTTTCTCCCTGGTTATTTTCTTGTATCATCATACCTTCCCGTTCATGTAATCGCGATTCCATTTGAATTTTTCATCCAGCCGGCTTAGGGCGATGATCTGCTCTTGGTTCCAAGGTCATATAGTGATAGCTTCTATCAAATCATTCCCTTGCCAGCCTAATTTTATGGCATTGAGTTATAATTTTACTTTCATCATATTCATATTAATACGTCATTCATCTACAACTCTTAATGTTTTCTGCTGCTGCAGGGACATGGCTTTAGGAAAGATCTCTTTGAAATGTTAGCCGAATTAAAGCCCCGGTTTATAAGATTTCCAGGTATGTTTGGGCTCTTTAGTCATATGTAAAAAATCGGATCAGATAGCCATTTTTTTTAGAATTACTTGTAGAGTACATGTAGTCTTAGGGTTTAGGCATGCTGGTTACAAGGAGAATTTAACTGTGAAACATCCTACACCAGAGTATTCATTTTAGAATTCTCGTACTTTATGTTCATATACATGTCCTAGTGGAACACCTTGGGTTCGATGAGTTTAGAATTGTAATCTGATGTTCAACTGTGGTTCTAGTGGATCAGGATTTAAAGCATCCATGACAAAGCTAAATGGCTTTCAAAATAGCTTTCTGTGGCATTCATCATATGCTTATTTGGCAACATTCTGAGGCTTACATCGTAGTTGAGAGAAGATTTTCACGAGAGCTATCACTTTTGGAACTGTATCAGCATGATTAAACTCCAGTTTACATTATCATGAACTGACCAATATTCTTAACTCGGTTGATGTCAATAATGCGACTATAAAAAGGCCGTGTATTTTTTTTTTGTCTTCTTTTCAGGTGGCTGTTTTGTTGAAGGTGAATGGATGAGAAATGCATTTCGTTGGAGGGAAACGATTGGTCCATGGGAGGAAAGGCCTGGCCATTTTGGTGATGTTTGGATGTACTGGACAGATGATGGGCTGGGATACCTGGAATTTCTACAAGTATGTGCTTGCAAAAACTTAATTTTTTCTCTTGTTCTCTAGCTTGTGCAGCCCTTCTTTTTAATCAATCTCTGTATGTTCCTGTCGACTCATTACAGCTTGCAGAAGATCTTGGCGCGGCGCCCATATGGGTGTTTAACAACGGTACTTTCCATAAACTTTATTTTTATTACCGTATTGAGTAACTGGATTTGATCCATTATACATATAAATTAATTTATTTACTCCATTTTCTAGGGATTAGCCATAACGATCAGGTTTCTACGTCCGTTGTGCTTCCTTTTGTGAGGGTATGCTTATTCCTTATATGCCCTATCTTTTACCTTCAGATTAGATGTTCTTCTAATTTTTGCCTGCTTAGATAATACCTTTCTGAGATGGGTCAACGTAGAGATCAGTAAGAAGAGGCTTTCTGCTGAGTGTGCTCCTGATGCAGGATGTTCTAGACAGCATTGAGTTTGCCAGAGGGCCTTCCAATTCGACCTGGGGCTCTGTTCGGGCCGCAATGGGGCATCCAGAACCCTTTGACTTGAGATATGTGGCGATCGGCAATGAAGATTGTGGAAAGAAAAATTATCTCGGTATGCTCTGAATCTTTCTGCTTGAACATCGTGTAGTTGGTCTATGGAGGATATCATAGCAATAGCGTACTTACTATTTTTACTCATTACTTTAATCAGGCAACTACCTCAAGTTCTATTCATCAATAAAAGCTGCCTACCCCGACATCCAAATGATCAGCAATTGTGATGGCTCTTCCCACCCATTGGATCATCCTGCCGACATGTATGATTTTCATGTAAGAGAAAAAAAATCCCGCCATCTCAAAAATTATTTTTTTATTTAATAAAATCTTAATCTAGTTTTGACTACTTTAGTGTCTATAGAAGCTCATTTTTTAAAGTCTTTTAATTTATTTTTTTCTAGATCTATACCTCTGCAAACAACTTGTTTTCAATGGCTCATCAGTTTGACCACACCTCGCGTGTGGGCCCAAAGGTAGTGTTCTGTTCTCTAGCACCAAGCTTAAGCGTTGACTTTTTCGGAGGCTTGATGAGAAATATGGGAATATACTCCAGGCCTTTGTCAGTGAGTATGCTGTGACCGGGAAGGATGCTGGCACCGGAAGTCTCCTAGCAGCACTCGCAGAAGCTGCTTTCCTCATCGGTTTGGAGACAAACAGGTTTCTTGCTAACAGTGTTGGCATCTTATTTAGTAAAAGAGATCATGATGATTAATGGGCGCGCATCTTTTCCACTGGTTGACCGTTTTATATATCCCATGATGAAGCGGATGGCCATGTTTCGCGTTAATCAACGTTGACTGATGCCTGAGATGATTAGTTTCTATGGTTTTGATGCAGTGATGTTGTTGAGATGGCAAGTTATGCTCCGCTTCTGGTCAACGCCAACGATCGACGGTAGCCCTCACTTCCTTGTACTCTTCCTTATTTTCTTCGGGAGGGCATCAAGCTGTTTCGATGGAAAACGGCCGTTGACCAATGAAAATGGCAGCTGGAGTTATTTTTAGAAGGAAACCGATGATCACACCGTCCCTTCTGGTTTCACCCAAAAAAATTATTCCATTAAATAATTCATTTTAATGATGCAGGTGGAACCCAGATGCCATCGTCTTCAACTCGTGGCAGAGCTTCGGAACTCCGAGCTACTGGATGCAGCAGCTCTTCAGGGATTCGAGCGGCGCAACCGTGTTCCCCGTGAAGATCCAGTCTACTAATTCTGCACCTCCTCTGATTGCCTCGGCCATTCAGTGGCAGAGCGCAGAAGGGAACGAAAAATACCTAAAAATAAAGGTACCCACCATCTCATCTCCCTCTTCAGCAGAGAGGATTCATCTTTATCCTGTTTAAATTATCGGGCTTTTTTTTCTTCTAAAAAAATCTATTTGCCCATCCAATCGAATTTCACAATACTTGGGACCATCAGACTCCATACCCAAAATAATAACCCCCTGATTTTATTTAATTATTTAAATATTTTTCCCAGTATGCAGCTATGAAAAAAGGTGCCATCTTTCTTGGCCAATGGTTTCGGGAAATAAATAAATAAATAAATAAATAAGAAAAAATCTCAGAATGAAGCTATTGTGAGAAAAGGGCATGATCATGCTCCACGGTTTCATCAAAAAATTTTGTTGCAGGTTGTGAACTTTGGGAGCGATCCAGTGAATCTGTCGGTATCTGTGAACGGGCTGCAGAACTCCATAAACTCATTCGGATCGACCAAGGTCGTCCTGACGTCTGCTAATGTGATGGACGAGAACTCCTTCAGCGCACCAAACAAGGTAGCTCCCCCGCCCCATCCCGCTCTGGATTCGCTCCTTGAATTATTCCCTGTTCTTTCCCATAAATAGCATCAATTCCACAATCTGGGTCCTGCAACATTGATGGGGTTTCTTTCTTTGGGATCAAAAAACGCGTCAAAAAATAATTTTTTTAATCTATGAACAAGAATTAATCGATGGCCTTATCCGCAATCTGGGTCATGCAACATTGATGGGCTTTCTTTTTTTATGAACAAGAAATAATCGATGGAATTATCCGCAATCCGGGTCCTGCAGCATTGATGGGTTTTCTTTCTTTGGGGTAAAAAAAAACGCGTCAAGAAGATTTTTTTTTTTATCAATGAGCTATAAATAATCGATGGGATTATCCATTTTGAATGCAGGTGTTTCCAGAGAAGACGAGGCTGGAGAGCGCGGGGATGGATATGGCGATGGTGGCCCCCGCCCACTCCATCAGCTCGTACGATCTCTCCCTGTCGCCGCTGGTGTCCAGCTGGTGACGCATCCCGGGTGCTGTGGGATCGAAGGAAGATCGCCGAAAGTAGAAAAATATCGCAATAAAAAGAAGATTCCTCATATAAGATGGAAAAGATTCGATTTCAGGCCATTGATGGGTAATTATAAAATATGGAAAAGATGGAAAAATATGGGCGTCTGACGCCGTTGCCCGGCCTGGTCAACGGGTGCGAGGGCCAGCCAGGTGGCAGCCCTGATGGGCCCCGCCAGCCCATGTTTTCTGGCGAGTTGGTGGCACCATTAACATATAGTATGGAGGAGAGAGGAGTGGGCCCCGCGAACTCACTGGCCACGTGTGGTTCGCTACTTACTACGTTCTGCCGTTGAGGAATGCTCTCTCTCTCTCTCTCTCTCTCTCCATCTCGCGGGGTAATCTGTTTGTTTCTGTCAGCGGGGACGAAAATAGAAAAAGCGGAAAACAGAGGACGAGTAGCAAGAGGGTAGATAGATCGAGAGAGGGGGAGGGGAAGACAGAGCTCTCTCTCTCTCTCTCTCTCTCCTGTCGTCGTGGAGAGACCGGCATTCCTCCAGGAATGGAGGGAGCCCAGGCCTCCTCCTTTGGGGGCGGAGAAGGCGGATGGGGAGACAGCGGAGGGGGGGGAGGGAGAGACCGGTGGTTCGATCCGACTCCTCTCCTCCGCCACCACCGTCTTCTCCGACAGCCGCCCACCGGCGCATCGAGGGGAGGAGGCGGAGGAGGCAGGAGCGTCCCCTTCCTCATCGGGCGCGCCAGCACCCGCCGGCTCATGAGGTCGCCGTCCATGGCCTTGAGGGAGGCGGCGGCGCTGCGGCTTGAGGAGCGCCAGATCGACTGGGGGTACTCGCGGCCCCTTGTCGCGCTGGACCTCATCTGGAGCCTCGCCTTCGTCCTCGTGTCGTGCTCCGTGCTCCTCGCGACGGTGCGCGAGCGGCCCTCCACGCCCATCAGGATCTGGATTCTCGGGTATGCCCTGCATTGTCTGGTGCATGTCTCTTTCGTCTGTTTCGAGTATCGGAGGAGGCAGAGGACGAGGAGAGGGAGCGATCGTTGGGCAGAGGTTGAGGCTGGAGACGAGGGAGAGGAGGAAGAGGGATCGGTGGATAGCCGACAAAGCAGGTAAAACCCGCGCCCAAAAAATTATTCTAAATCCTCTTCATGGCTACCAATTAAACGGAAGTTGACTTTTTTTGTGTCTTACTCACTACTTGATTTATTTTAAGATTATTCATCTGTTTCTTTTATGCTATTGCGTATGCTGCTCCTGAATTAGTATAATGTGATATGATATGGGATGTCAGAGTTAGTCGTCCACTCTGACCCTTCGGCTGAATAGAGCTCTCTCTCTCTCTCTCTCTCTCTCTCTCTTCTCTCTCGCTGGCATACCCGCATACATGTGCATATATTTACATCTCTGTCTACTGGGCAGCTGCCTTACCAAGCGTTCTTGTATGAGGAAAGGTTGGTGACGCTACTGGGGTTCATTCTTTCCCTTTTCTCACCCTCTTTCAGGAGCTATCGTTCTCCCTTTAATGAAGATGTGGACAAGAACTGGAATCCATGTGCATTGGGGGGGGCTATTTCTTATAGTATCAGAGTCTTCATGTTATCTACTGCTCTCTTCTATTCACACTCTCAGAAATGTGTCCTCTATTCAGGCCTTGCTAAAGCTGATTTATCTTAATTTATTTCATAAGAATAAAATTGCAGATCAGAGGCTTGGGATAATCGTTTCCTGATATATGAGCATCGTCTCCTGATAGATGCCCAGAAAATATCAGTCACTGAAATGAAAAAAAATATCGTTTTTTTTCTTTGCTTTTATTTGACTTTTCTTATAGTCAGTACCTTGCTCCCTGAGGTCATGCCCATTGAAAAAAATTTGGACAGTGGTTCACCTTCCCCGTCATTTCATTTTTCTGTGGAATGCGTTGTCCAATGGCATCTGATGCTGCAAAAGTCTTTCTCCATTGCTCCCTGCCGCGTTGTACCTGTGATCTCTACTGATGTAGAAGGAGACTTTTCTAACTTCACTCAAGACTCCAGCTGACCCATGGTAGTTCTAAAAGATGGAAACCAAATTTGACATTCTTACAGCGGGTGGGATGTCCCAAGGATGCAAGGAACGAGAGCTGAGGATTTCCCTTCATGTGAGGAAGAAGAGTGATCCGCTGGTTCTCCTGGGTGCAGCAGAAACAGGAGCGTAACTGGTACTGAAGAATGTCAATTTTAGTTCTTAAGGGTCTTTCAGAGAAGCTTGCCTTTCCTTGATATAACTTAGGAAATGGGATTTTCTGCTGGGGAAGTTGAAGATAGAGAGCTCCAGTGGGTTATTATGATATCGGTTTTGAGGTCAGAAAACCCATAATACCAGAAGGAAATAATCTGGGCCTGATTTTGTTATCAGGCAAGTCTTGGTGAATTTATGGCTCTTTTAAGAAGCAGACACTCAATAGCTTTAGTCTCTTGTGATATTTCTTTTACACTTGTAGCCGTTTTCCCCATTCAGTTCTTTCTTGGGTTCTATCACTCTCTTCTTGCTTTTACCATGTTTTTCATGTTTTTTTCGACTTTATTTGTAAGATTAAACTTGTATGCACCCGTCAACTGTAGTTGTGGGTGTCTAAACAGCATCGGTAACCTTTATTTATTCCTAGGTAAGCTGTAAATTTGCCGAGGGCATTTGACTAAACCAAAAAGACTGATTCGCTTTAAGTTGGTCGTAAGAATCTGATCACAAATAACTCTCTAGTGAGCGCTTCAACCGAAAATTTGTCTAATCAGTTTCTTATTCAGGGTTATGAAGAAGTTGGAGTCGACTAACGCGGTGATTTCGTTCTTCTGGTGGATGCTTGGACTCTACTGGATCGTCGTTGGCGGTCAAACATTATTGCAAGATGCTCCTCGGCTGTATTGGTAAGGAAACTTCGCTTGTACCCCTCTCCTCATTTTGTTTCCAAATAGACAGTGAGACTCTTGAGGACACTCTCTATATCAGTTATAATCCAAACATCATTCATAAAATAAGAACATCAACTGAACCAATCATTTCTGTATATATATGTGCATTTATTCAAATATATAGATGTATACAAGGCACTTAAATCGTCGACAGAAAAAAACAAGGAGGCAGACACTCAGAATTAAACGATGAAATCAGTAACGAGATAGTACTGTGTTAGCATTCACCAAAAACATTTTAATACTCTTAGGAGGTTAATAGGGTTAAGCAAATACGCTCGATCGCCTCAATTTGAGCCTTATTCTGACCTGTCACCGAAACTCTGTTGCATGTCAATGAACCACAGGCTGACGGTGGTGTTTCTCGCATTCGATGTATTCTTTGCCATATTCTGCATCCTCCTGGCGTGCATAATCGGAGTCGCCCTCTGCTGCTGCTTGCCATGCATCATTGCCATCCTGTACGCTGTGACGGGCCAGGGAGGTGCATCCGATGCCCACCTGGACTCTCTCCCCAGGTTTAGGTTCCGCATAGCGAACCAACCAGAGGCAATGGGTGCAGCGGACCATCAAGTTCCTGCAGATATCACGGATAGCCGCGACACCATGAACGATCTCTCTCTTTCGCCAGAGGATTCTGTAAGCCATGCTCACTCCAAAATGATTCACTTATAGTAATAGTGGCCTCCTCGTTTCCTTGTAAATCTGGTTCTCCCTGGTTTTTCACAAATTGGGCAAAGAATGGCGGCAATAAGCTAATGAGGCCGAGATGCTCTTGCCGTTGTTGCAGGACTGCTGCATCTGCCTCTGTCGATACGAAGATGGGGCAGAGCTCTGCTCTCTCCCCTGCAACCACCACTTCCATTCGGGGTGCATTATTAAATGGCTACGCATAAACGCTACATGCCCCCTCTGTAAGCACAGCATCCTCAGGAATGATGAGCAGGCCTGAAATGCCAGCAGCCCCCCCTCTCAAAGAAGTTATCTTCTCATGGTTCCGGTACATTGATGTGCCCTCATTGTAAATTGCGCCTCTTTCGGTTTGCTGTCCTATAAAAGAATTTTCTAGGCAGCCACAGAAGAGTCAACTTCACACAGAAATATATTGTTCTTTGATCTTGATGAAGATTATGAGCCAAGCCGCTAGACTCCTTGCATTGTTTCAAGATTATGAGAGGCATGTGGGCCCATTTGCAATGATCTGCAGCTTATTTTCGAGCTCCATCTCTAGCACAGGGGCCTCAGCAGTTCTGCACTCCACAATCAGCGGCAAGCGCGGCAATTAGGAACCCTCTCTGTTGTACCATTGAAACGGCAGAAATTGAGAATGAGGTCACCCAATGACATGAACCCCGTCTTCAAGGAGATATTTTATTTAAACGAGGGCCTGTGATATCCTGACAGGGGAGCCACAAGACCAAGAAGAGAATCCCTCGGACAATGCCACAAAGAACGTGTAACAAGGAGAAGTGAAAAAAGAACTATAAACCCTCATGAAGATCATGGCAAATAAGCTGTCTGGTCGTTGAAGTTTGTGGGAGAATGAGAATTATTATGAATTAAAGATCGAGTCCAGAATTGCAAAAAACTGTGGGCTGTAGAAAGCTATTTAAAAGAAGAAAAAAGAAATGAAAGATGAAGATGATACGTTGAAAAAAAGCCTGCGGAATGGTGTTAAATGGAAAGGATCATAAATACTACGGACTAGAATATTCATCTAAATAAATGCCGACAGGGGTCAAATGAAAGGGAAATATTTCCCCGGAAATTTGGAGAAGATAATAGAATGGGGTTTTACATTATCTGTGAGGAAGTGGGTCAGTACTGTTACTTGGGAAAAGGTTTTCGATCTGCCACTAATATTTAGAAAATCTTGACGTCGAGAGCAGTTTTCGTAAATAGATTTCTTTTTTCAGCAAAAAGAATGGCCAATCACAGCATTTAATGACATGATTATTCAGGAATTCCAAAAGTAAACGCCTACCAAATGCATGCTTAAGTTAATATCCATGAGAAATACACTGTAGCACAAGGATTGTTCAGCTGTTCCAGCAAACTGATGCTTTAATAAGAAACTCGAGACAGACAAATTAAATGCAGAAGATGGTATAATCATCATTCGCAGAATAAATTCTCATCTATGAATTTACAAGCAAATGTCTAGTTCAAAACTAAAAATAATAATACAAGTCTCTGTTGTACCTCAGCTGCCGCAGCAAAATATGTTTGCTTAACCCGTAACTAAGGCCTATAATTCTTCATATGCATGATGCCTTTATGCTATATCTGTGCCGGATTAAATAGCTTCTTCACATTTCCAGCATGTGAAGTCCGTGAATGGTTCAAATCATCTGCCAATATATAACCATTCAGATGGGCACTTCTTCAGTGTCTTCTTTGACACCGGTGCTTTGCAAAGAACTCACCTTTAGGGATTTGGTACTGCATCTGACATCCATGGTCTCCAAACGAAAGGAACCTCTGCAGAGCGTGATTATACAGATGAGGCAGTGGCGTAAGAACGATATCTCTGGTTTTCTTTTAGGTACACGGAGCCGCATATATAGAATTGTCAACGAAGATATTATTTTTCGCAAGTGCCTGCTGTATTTTGATGGCAGCAACTTCCTTAGAATCCTGGACGTTGTTTTTCTTAAGACCATGGACGAGAGCCCAGTAAGTAACACAATTTGGGATGATATTATTTTCAGCCATCATGTTTAGTAACCGAAGGGCTTCCGGCACATCACCTCCTCTGCAGAAACCACAAAGAAGAGTATTGTACAGTGCCAAGTCAGGAGCTAAACCATCTTCCAGCATCTTACTAAATAGAGCATGAGCTTCCTGCATGCGCTTTGCCTTGCAGAAACCACTCAAAAGAACAGTGCAACTAATGACGTCAGGTCTGTCACCACTCTTACTCATGTGAGACCATATATGAAATGCTTCTTGAAAGTTGCCAGCCTCAAAGAAACCGTTCATCAAGATTGTGTACGTAAACTGGTCGGGAGAACAGCCACTGCCAGAGATTTCAGTCAAAACTTCTCTGGCTTCCATCAGAGAACCTTTCTTGACAAAACCATGGATGAGAATATTATAAGTCACAATATCAGGATAAATGCCACCTGTCTTCATCACATTCAGCACCTTGAGAGCCTTCTGCATCTCTCCCTGCATGCTGTGGCCATAAATTAACACGTTATATGCAAGGAGATCTGGTCTCAATCCACTCTTTCCCATTATGTTAATCAGAGACTCAGCTTCTCGCACGTCGCCTAGTTTGCAGTAGCAGTCGATCAAAGCTGTGTAAGTCAACAGAGCAGGGTCAATTCCTCTCTTCAGCATTCCACCAAAAATCTTCAGAGCCTGACCGAGCTGGGTTGCTCGACTGTACCCAGAAATAATCGTAGTCCAATTGCAACAGTCAGGAAATGCACCGGATGATTCAGACATTTCATTGACCAGTTCAGTGGCATCCACCATATTTCCATCATCACATAGTCTATGAATGAAGCTATTATAGATAAATTCATCAGGTGCACAATCTAAAACCTTCAGAACGCTCACTGCCTCTGTCAATCTTCCAGCCTTACAATAGCCGTCCACAATTGAGGAGATCAAAAGGGAGTCAGGAGATAATCCCTCCTGAACCAGCTTGTGTAAGAGAAAAGTGGCCTCTTTAAGATAACCCCTTTTGCAGAGAGAATCAATTATGATGGTGTATGAGACGACATCAGGCCGGCACCCATATCTATACATTTCAGAGAATAACTTAAAGGCATTTACAAGATTACCTCGGACACAACAGTGATGAATAAGTAAGCTTAGAGTTTGCTTAATTAAATCCCTTCTATGGTACAGCGCCTCTGCAAATACCGAGAAAGTCAATTCCAAGTTCTTTGATTTCAACAATCTCTTGATCAGGGCTATACAGACTCCAGTAGCTGGGTACATGCCGAGGGTTTTCATGGCATCTAATAATCTGAGAGCAGCATCTAACATGCCCTCATCTAAATAACAACTAAGGAGCATGCTGTACACAGTCTCCATAGCCTTTCTGTTCTTGCTGGTTTCCTTGAGGACACGGAAGAGAGAATCATGGGGCCCTCCTCCTCTCCTGAATCTGACAAGGTCACGAAGAAACTTCATTGCAATGTGGTTCATATTCCCCAACACTGAAATGTGAATCATTGTGCACACTGTATGAGCTTCATGGTTGGACCCATTGCGCCTCTGAGACCATCTGAAGAAGAAGAAAGCAAGGGCGGCATCTGACGTTCCATCAAAAAGCTCGTTCATGAGCGAGGACACATGCGACGCTTCCAATCGGATCTTGGGTTCATTCAGGTAGCCGCAATCCCAGCCTCGCCCGCCGAGGACGAGGGCCACCCTGCTCATCATCTCCTGTTTACTGTACCAACGCCGCGAAAACGAATACATTCTTCTGTGGTATAAGCAGGCATCACGGGCACCTGTGGTGGGGCCAGGGGAACATGCGCCAGGTCCGGCAATGGCGGCCGAGGGACGAGGGACCGGCACAGAGTCGTTGGAAGAATCATCAGAGGTTGATGAATCGGTATCAGAAACAAATGTACAAGGGAGAACCAAGCGCCTGAATGGGAGTTTAATGAAGACGTCGTTCCTATAAGAAATGGGGCACAGCTTCCGGAAAACCCTCATGAAAACCAAAAGCTACAGGAGGCAAGAAGGGAGGGACGAAGGAAGACGGTGAGTGGCGTCGACCCCTGCCCATCCTACAGGGAGGCCAGTTCATCAGTGAAACACTGAGACACGAATCCCCCCCCTTCCCAGAAGGCGGCCTTGTCTAATAACAAGATCCCAAGAACCGAAGAATGAAACGAAAATTCGCAACCGAGGTAAGACCGGAAGAAGATCCGACCTGCAACCCCAGACAAGGAACTCTGCAAGCGCAAGACGGCAACGCCACAGAGCGGACCCGAACACATCGAGGTGCAAATGCATCCAGGAGCCGGAAGACCAATACGATGCCGCTCGTCTTACGTCCTACAGAGGATTGAAGCGGCACAGGGGAGGGAAGAGGAGAGGGCGCAGATCTCTGCTTCGGAGATTCATCGGAATATCCAATCTACATACAGCGGAGGAGAAGAGGGAGGTTCCTTCCGGGCAGCAGGAGATCGATCCTCCGGCAGCCTCCCTCTGGAGCAGCTCCGACGTCGCTCCGGCGGGCGGCCTACTAAACCCCTAGTTCCCGGGTTCTTCTCGAATTCCTCGCTAAAACCCCAAACCGCTATTTCGGTTTAACGAGGATTTTAGAAAGAAAAAAATATGATTTATTTCAGCCGAAAAAAGAAAAAACCCAACGACTCCACTGGGGATCGAACCCAGAATCTCTGGTTCCGTAGACCAGCGCCTTATCCATTGGGCCATGGAGTCATGTTGAAATTTCGGATTCAATCATTTACATTCAAACATAAATAAAAAATGCGATTTTCGCGCCTCCCAGGAGAGCCTTAGTTCTAGAGATGGCATGGAGGAAGGAGACGACGGCTCCTCGCTTGATCCGAGGCAGCGATGGGGGGAGCGGGGGAAGCTGGATTTTTTGATCGATCGGTAAACTGAGGAAAGAACACGGAGGGAACCACCTCCTCGCCTCCCCTTCCCCCGCCTCGACGCCGGCAGCCCCTGTTTATTCGTCGTCCTTGTCCCTATCCGTCTCTCTTGCTTTGCTTCCTCGCTATTCATGGCTTTATCCTGGACGCCTCTCTGTGTCCGTGCGGAGAACCCGCTGAGAAGAATACCGGCAGCTGGACGTTGTTAGGATCACAGATTGAATTCCAGGCTTCTGCCATTTCTGACTGGACGTAAGCGAGCGGGGCGATGGATGCCACACGGCCAAGGCGACTGTATCAAGTTTGGCAAGGAAGCAATGTACGACCTCTAACCAGTCTGTCACCATGAATTTGCTGATATTTTTTTAATTGGAACGCTGCTCCATTCGATATGGGGTCCCACACAATCAATGCGCTCGCGTTTTTTTCAGATTGTTTCTCTGGCATTGCTTTTATCGAAGAATCGATAGATATTATTGCTGATTTTTCGATCTCAGATCTGCCGTGTTGAACGGTAGTCCAATCTGCATCAAGTTTTATGTTGATTGGGATCGTCGTCAATTCTCCTGCAGTACCTTCATCTCTACCAGTCGATTTTCCTATTTTATTTTACCCGAACATCGAACCCCTGCAGGGATCATACATATTTCCTCCAAGTTCTCTCCTATGATTCTTTTCAGTGCATTTTTTAAGCCTTCGGAACGCGGCACCGGACGTGGCGACGTGAATATCTGTAGGACGAGATCGGTTGACTTCTGTGAGGGAGGTTCTTCGAAGCTCCAACATGCTATATTCCCCTTCATTTGCCAGAAGATTTCCTATTTTCCCACTCTAAATATTTAATTGCTTAGACGAAAGAGAGCAGGTCGATTCCTTTCATTTGTTTATCCACACGGTCGATATCTGCGACCAATTGCCATTAAATTCTTGCTAAGAATGTGGCTTCCCTGCCATGCTCTGCTTTAATTATCTGTTTCATTTCCAAGTCACTCCCTGATCCTGTACGGATTTTATTTTGAATGAATATTTCCAGTGATTCCGGTAAAACATATATGACGGCGCATTCTAGAGGAAAAAATGAGAATGTATATGATGCAGACTCATGATGGTGGAACCCTTTAACGTCTCAGAGGTTCTTCTATGGTGGGAGGCTGATATTTGGTCCGGATGTGGCATCACTACTCATATCGGCAACCCTAATAGCAGGGCCATCAATCGCTTTCTGCTCCCAAGTGATTGCGAAAATGGGTACTCATGGGAAGAACAGTTCCTGGAGGGAGAGAGATCAAGCCCAGATCCTCGGATTTCCTGCTCTGATTGTGGCCATAGCCATCACTGTGTTGGTGAGCTCTTTGAATTTTCCTGATCAGATTTGCCCAACTTTCAAGAATTTCACCTTGGCATCCGGTAAAAAATGATGCAGGACTTGATCTTCCTCTTCCTCACGTCCAGTAGAGATCCAGGTATCATACCGAGAAATGCCCGGCCGCCTGAGTTAGAGGAGGCGTTTGAAAGAACTGCTCAATCCATGGAGTGGGTCAACGGGATGGCCCACCATGCGCAGCTTCCTCGAACTAAAGAAGTCACTGTAAATGGGTTTTCTGTGAGAGTCAAATTCTGCGACACTTGCTTGCTTTATCGCCCGCCCCGCGCTTCTCACTGCTCAATCTGCAACAACTGTGTCCAGAGATTTGACCACCACTGCCCATGGGTGGGCCAGTGCATTGGATTAGTAAGTCATATTGTTCTTCGATCATCGTTCTTCATTCGTTCCATTATTTTTTTCTTTCAAGTAATATTTTAATATTTTTTATATTTATTCTGTTAAGCATTTCATCTTCTCTTAATGATGAAAAAAAAAGTGTTCCTCTCACTGCAGCGCAACTATCGATTCTTCTTCTTGTTTATATCGTCGTCGACTTTCCTTTGCCTGTATGTGTTCACATTCTCGTTGCTGAATATCATCGGAAGAAAGGGGCATTACGCCTCATTTTGGAAGCTGATGTGGGGAGAAATCGCCTCCCTCTTCCTGATCAGCTACACCTTCATAGCCGTCTGGTTCGTCGGTGGGCTCACAGTCTTCCACACGTATCTGATCTGCACCAACCAGGTGATTCCTCCTTTTGGATCACCCTGCCAAATATAGAATCAAGAAATCGCTACCATGCCTGTGCTATATTTACTCTAATTTATCTCACATTCTGCTACGAACGCTGCTAAAGTCAACTGGGTTGGACTGGTACGGATAGCTCTTGCTGAACAGAGCCCTTCATCCTTCTTGTGCAGACCACCTATGAGAACTTCCGGTACCGATATGAGAAGAGGGAGAACCCATACAACAAGGGGATCTTGAGAAACTTCAAGTCTCTGTTCTTCTCCAGGATCCCCCCGTCGATGAACAGTTTCCGGTCGTGGGTACCCCCGGAGTCAGCGGAGGCTGTGCCGTTGACTCCGAAGGTCGGAACGGATATCACCAGCCGTGTGGAGAAGATCGACGTGGAAATGGGCGATCAGGTCTCAATCGGCGGCACCAGACCCGACCTGGATTTCGGAGGCGTCAGTGATGATCTGAAGAAGAACAGGCACGACAGCGGTGCGTGGGATCTGATGCAATTTCCCACCCGCCAAGAACCGTTCACTGAAGGAGTCAACCAGGCCCCGAGCCTCAAGAAGCAGTGACCTTGATGCTGTCCCCGGGATGAGAGTCAACGCCAGTTATAAATTTTTTATGCGTCCACAACAATCGGAGACGCATTCCTATGATCGATGATGGGCCATCAGCTTCATAACATACTCTTGAGACCCCAAGAGTCTTATGTTCTAAGAACACTTCTTTTTTTGTCCTGCCTGTGAAGGAGGGATTAGATGCCATTCATAGGGAGCTTAGCTTCGGTGGAATGCCCGGTTGACCTGTGGGAACTGAGCGTACCGTAGAAGTCAACTGGGAATGCATGAAATTTTTTTCATCCCGCGTCTAGGCACTGGATCCCCGATGTCATGTTCAGAGGTGAGTAGGGTTACCCTTCCAGCTATCAATGTTTGTAGTCGGCTAATGAATTCGATTAAGAAAAATAAACCCGAGTGAAGTGCCTTTAAGTCAACGATCTTCCCCATTTTCCCATCGATTTAGAAAAAAACGACCCGTCACAGCAGAGAATATCGGCCAGTGAGAAGAGATTTTTTTCAAGAAAGAGAAAAAAAAAAATCTGAGTTTCTGGCTGACGATTTTTGCGGTGGTCCGCCTCGAGGCCATCTCGAGGCCACGGAGAGAGTACACCCTGGCGCCCACGGGAAGGGAAGCGGGGAGGGGACGTGGAGCTCGCAGGGCCAGTCGTCCAGATTTCCGGCGTGGATGAAGGTGGGCCCTGGGGGCGAACACTTGTCAAAACCTCATTTAAAGCCGCGGATTTCACTGGATGAGGGGTGCGCCCTTCATATTATCCCGTCCCTGTTATCAGCTGCTCCCTGGTAGTGAGCAGGAGAGGGGGTCGCAGAGGCAGGCAGAGGCAGATATGGCGACGGCGGAGCTGGCCCTCGTTAAGCCCATCAACCGGCTGTCCAGGTTCGGCGGCGGGGCGGGGCCGAGGCTCGCGGGGCGGCGGGCGCCCTCCGTCGTGAGGATGGCGGCGGGGTCTCCTCCGCCCGCGGCGGCGGTGCGGCCGAAGAAGGCCCCCAAGACGACGGAGATAAAGGAGACGCTGCTGACGCCGAGGTTCTACACGACGGACTTCGACGAGATGGAGGCGCTGTTCAACACGGAGATGAACAAGAACCTGAACGAGAAGGAGTTCGAGGCGCTGCTCCAGGAGTTCAAGACGGACTACAACCAGACCCACTTCGTCCGCAACCCGGCCTTCAAGGAGGCCGCCGACAAGCTGCAGGGCCCCCTCCGCCAGATCTTCGTCGAGTTCCTCGAGCGCTCCTGCACCGCCGAGTTCTCCGGCTTCCTCCTCTACAAGGAGCTCGGCCGCCGCCTCAAGGTAATACCCTAAATTAGCTTCCTCCTCGCCCCTTCCTCCTCCCTCCTTCCTCCTCCTGAAACTGTTCTTCTGGCTGCAGAAAACCAACCCCGTGGTGGCGGAGATCTTCTCCCTCATGTCCAGGGACGAGGCGAGGCATGCCGGGTGAGTAATCTGTGGTGCCGAGAAAGACGCAGCGTTCCTTGCCCCGAGAGCACAAATGTCACACCTCCGCTCGCGTATGCTTCTCTGCTGCCAGGTTTCTGAACAAGGGGCTCTCCGATTTCAACCTGGCGCTGGACCTGGGTTTTCTGACCAAGGCCCGGAAGTACACCTTCTTCAAGCCCAAGTTCATCTTCTACGCCACCTACCTGTCGGAGAAGATTGGGTACTGGAGGTACATCACCATCTACAGGCACCTGAAGGCCAACCCGGAGTTCCAGGTCTACCCCATCTTCAAGTACTTCGAGAACTGGTGCCAGGACGAGAACCGCCACGGGGACTTCTTCTCTGCTCTGCTCAAGGCCCAGCCCCAGTTCCTCAATGACTGGAAGGCCAAGCTGTGGTCACGCTTCTTCTGCCTCTCTGTAAGTCCCCTAGCCCCGCCTCTTCTTCTTTTTCCTCCGGGGAGAGGGCTCACCTCTGGGTGCCTCTTCTGGTGCTGCTTCTCCGGCAGGTGTACGTGACGATGTACCTGAACGACTGCCAGAGGACGGCGTTCTACGAAGGCATCGGGCTCAACACCAAGGAGTTCGACATGCATGTCATCATCGAGGTGAGGAGGAATAAGGAGCCATGCTCCACAGATTTTTCTCTCTCTAGGAGGGGATGGAGCAGGGGGGCTCACCGGGGGCGTGGCGTGATGTTGTTGCAGACCAATCGGACGACGGCGAGGATCTTCCCCGCGGTTCTGGACGTGGAGAACCCAGAATTCAAGAGGAAGCTGGACCGCATGGTGGAGATCAACCAGAAGCTGATTGCCGTCGGGGAGAGCCAGGACATCCCTCTGGTGAAGAACTTGAAGAAGATCCCTCTGGTGGCGGCGCTGGTCTCCGAGATCGTGGCTGCTTATCTTATGCCCCCCATCGAGTCCGGATCGGTGGACTTCGCCGAATTCGAGCCGCGGCTCGTTTACTGAGAGCTCCACAATGTGATTATCCTCAAATGACTTGTCAAAGCCGGGGGAGAAGGGAAAGAAAAGCCCGTCGAGGTCCATTTTATTGTTGTGAAGAATAATCGAATACCGAGTAGGTTGACTTTTTGTAAGGCATCTGAAATATTTCTTCACTCAAAAAAGGGGCCAAAAAATGGACGGAACCTCTTCCCCTCTCATCGTCAGGGATGTAACCTGGAGGGCACGGATTTCGCTCGGGAAAGCGTGGGCTTCATATTCTTGTCCTCAAGGGCGATGATCCCAAGGAGAGAAGGATCTTCCGCAATCATCCTCGCCACCACGTAGCCGGACATCGACCAGGTCTGCTTCTTCCGTGATTGCTTCCCTATGTAGCACCCGTTCCTCCCATCATAGTACTCCGGCCAGTCGTCTTTCCCCAGCCGGCGCTCTGCCAGCTCGAGGGCATTCTTAGCCATCTGAGGTCTACCGGTCTTGACGCAAGCCGCCGTGAGTAGCCACAGAAGAACTGCACAGACAGCCACACGATAGACTTAGAATTATGGCAGGACACTGAAGAGACTAACGGAGATGGACTGGTTGGTCTTCACCTGGCCAAGAACCCCCGTTGTGGTAGCTCCATCGGGTATTCTTAGGGTCACAGCCAGTTACAATCCTCCATTCGTGAGACTCTAGAGCGGGGAAAACTACTTTCATGGGCATCTCACCCACTAGATCCTGCCACTTCTCTTCGATAAGATCCATGATGGCCAGAGACTGTTCTCGAGTGGCTAGTGATGATAAAATGGCAATACAGTTGCCGACTGCAAACCATCTGAAGTCCATTCTGGCCGGGCTGACATTTCCTATGAAGTAGCCGCCTTTCATGGGCATGAAATCAAATACCCAGTCTGGGATTGATTCAGGGATGACGTTAAATTTGTTGACTGCAGTATGTGAATATTCCTCGGTCTTAAATCGGTAGATGTCGTTGAGTTGCTTATAGTCGAGCCAGAAATAACTCCGCATATGGTAGGAAAGAGCGGGCAATCTTTTTTCAATCAGTGCAATGTAAATATTCCCGTCTTCATCAGTCTTAAGGAGGTCACGGGCACATCTCAATGCCATGAAAAATAAAGCTTGGATTTCAATGGGGTAACCATAGATTCCCTGAAACAAGGGGTTACGTAACATTAGACAAGGAATGTTATTTTAAATACGTAGGATTAGAAAAAGAATTAAAAGATTATGAAATTTAAGAACATATTTGTCAATTTCTTGCCTAAAGAGATGGCAGCTCATTAATTTTGAAAGAATTACGGTGAAAATTTTCAGAAATGTTAAAAAAATGGAGGAGAATCAACTATTAAGATCTATATGATTGGATATTTAGTAACATTTAAACAAGGCGGCACTGGATTATTCATCACCACGAGCCTCGTTTATTGATACCCAAGAGAGAATCCAAGGATTTTGTAAGTTCATGACCAGCAATAAGACACGAAAAGAAAACACGAATAGCTCAATTAGTTACAAACTTGTCGAAAAGGGAAAAATGATCAATCATCCGCCATGCGTTCATGTGAATATGTAATGAGATATGGATATGCCATTAACAGCATGTCCATCAAAAAACGCAAACCAAAGCAGCGTTTCGAGAGATTAAGTGAGACTGATTTTTCAGATCGTGACTTAGAACATCACCATTCTGCGATCAATCATGCAGCAACCATCTGCACATAAAAGTGTTGGAAAGGTATCAAAACCCTCAGAAAGACAGAGGCTCAATATCAACTTCATTCCTCTCTGGAAATCATCCCTCTGTGAAAGTTTACTCCCAGTCGCCTTGGTGTAAGCGCGCAGTAAAATGATCCACCAGAAGCCTGAATCTACTGGAGCAACCCTACCAATGGCAGATCCACCAAAATCAGCACTCAATTTATCAGAACCTGTTGCATTATTGTGCAGCACCTTGAAACTTGCTGGCATAACACCACGACCGAGTGTGAAGCAATCCACTTTCTTTTCTGACGCCTGAAGTTGAAGGGTTTTCAAAAGAAAATTTTCTACTATTTGAGGTTCATTTGCCATCAAGAATGCCAAGGCGCTTGGAACAAAATCCCGGACAAAGACCTATACAAAATGTAAATATTACGTGTGTCAAAAATCAGTTACACGGCAATATGTCATGACTGATTAAAATTCAAATATGGTTCCATTAATGGATAAATATTCATATGATATGTTCATCAATAAATGAAAACCCCAAATTCTTTCCTCATTTTAAAAAAATTAAAAAAACAGCTGATTCAGCCGATGGACAGGCACAGAATAAGAGAAAGACGGAAGCTACGTTTCGTGACTTGGATGATCAACATTCACAGTGCCATAAAATGGACGTGCACACGTGCGCAGTAACATCCTAGCATCCAACACTGTAATTTTTTGCTCAATCGTGTATGATTGAAGCTATTAAATACATTTCGGGGCAGAATGCCTAAAAAGTGAAGTAGAAAACTTATTTGAGCAACAGCTGATGTAAAAGCGAATATGCAAACGTACTTTTACCTGAAACAACAGAGAATTATGGTGATTGGTAGGGAAGAAGACCACCAACTATGCAGGTCCAGCAGAGGATTAACGGATACTGGGAAAAACTTAAGCATCCATTATTCGCAACTTCGATTAAATGTGAATTCAGATCATGTCGTTCTTGATCCATTGGAAATCTTTTCCAAATGTTGATCCAGAACGGAAAATAAATTGCTTATCATGTCTTCTGAGTTCACGGAATCCATAGTCCATGTGACCTTTGATACTTGTATGGACAAAGAGTTAGATTACAGATTAGGGAAAAAGTCATGCATCCAAGATACCAGCGAGTACGTTCCCACATGATAAGCAAGAATATTCTACTAAAAAGAGTTCCACAAAGAAAAATAAGACAACGAAAAAGTCGAGCATGCACGATAGAGCACCTGGTCGTAGTTAAGTGTGCCCGACAGATCATCCAATGCAGCAGGGGTGCCCACTATTTTCCCCCGGAAGGAAATAATAGAGTTCTTCAAAGCTTTCCACGCATCGGATACCAGGGGGTGGCGATGAAAAAATGTGGGACTCAACCGTGGCATCGGAAAATTCGGCGAACACATTGGCTCCGAAGAATCCTCGTCGCCACCCGTAGATGCAGAGTTAGCATCATTCTCCAGGCCAGACGAGTCGCTGGAAGCTCCGACAGCGGAGCGGAGGTTCTGAGCATCATCCCTTTCGTCTGGTATCTTCATTTCGGTGACGGTACATCCAATGCTCTGATCAGATTAAACTCTCTGCAACCTTTTCCACCGAATAACCTTGGAGGAAACTAAACGGATGTTAGCCACAGAAAACGATCGTCGCAGAGAAGAAGGAAACATGAAACACTACTGGATCCGTGGCACTTAACAGAAAAAGAGGTAAGCACAATCTTTATGACAGTCGGGGAACGTGAAAAAGAGTCGCTCGCCCGTTTGAGCAACTGCGCTCTTAAAGAACGGACGGAAAGAAGAGATGCAAACTTCTATTCAACAGTCTCAAACCAGATCTCAACTGCTCTCTCGCCAAAGCAGTGTCCATCATCTCACGACAGCGGAAACTATTCACAGTTCCAGTTCAATCTTCACTCGTTCGACCATAAACCTTCCTACATCGTCGTCTCTCTTTCCGTGGCGTCCTCTCCAAAGCCTCGGGGAGAGGATACGGAAGATGCTCACCCCAGATGTCTGCCGACAGAAGCACCGCAGCGGTCACCGGCGGCAATATGCTGCCGGAGGAGAGGTTTCTTCTCGGACACCTGGACGGATCTTCCGCTCCCAAGTCCTACCGGTGTTGAGACGAGGATAGGCTCTCCCTCCGAAGTGAGCGATCGCCATGAAAATTTCTCTAGCAGAGCGGTACGTCTTCCTCTCTCTCCATGCTTCTCATATTTATACAAGGCGGGAAAGCACTGGGTCAGGCTCCTGGCCCATAACGACCCGTAACGGCCTGGGCCCACTCCCCCTTGATCGTACTAACCACCTCTCTCTCTCTCTCTCTCTCTCTCTCTCTCTCTCTCTTACTGATTGGAAAGATTAATCAAGCAGATGAACAGGAGATTAGACGGAATATTCATAGGAGGGGACGGAATAATCAGCATAAATAATCGACTGCCGAAGAAATAGTAGCAGAAGCCTCTTCAGAAGAAAGTGTTGGCAGTTCGAGCGGGCTACACCATGATCCTGATGGCGGACTGAACGGCGAGCAGCTCCTCCTTCCCGACTGCTCTCCAGACGCCGTCGATCAGCAGCAGACCTTCCATGGGTGAAGCGACGCGCTCCCTTACGCCCTCAGTCGCGCCATTTTCCTCGGCCTCCTTCAGCTTCTCGGCAGACGGCGGGCAATGCGGAAGCCCTACGGCTTCTCGATCACCCACGGCGGCGGCGGCGGCAGGGGGGCCAACGGCGGCCCTGTCGAGAATAGGAACTGAGTATGTGGAGCTGAGAGGGCACGGCAGCGTGCCGATCGGGCAGGGGGCCCATCTCTCGGCCACCGCCCACCTTCTCCTCTTCTTCGTCTCCGAGTCCGCCTTCGCCGGTCCACCACCACCTGTCTTCCGCTTTGACTTCAGGAGGTCGATCTTCGCAGATGCCTGCCTGATCGATTCTTCTTCGAGGAAGATTTCGGTCTCTGGAGAGGAAGACGCGCAGTTGTCTGGTCTGGCTTTGGGCTTCAGTAAGCCCGCCAGTGATGGAAGCTCCTTCACTCTCTTGACGACCAGGCCATCTGCGACCATCTCGGCGAGAAGGACGGACGAGTTGAGGAGGTCCTTGTTGCCGGAGGATGAGAGAACCAGGCATTTGCGGAGGAGCTCTTTCACCGAGGCCTTGGGGATGGACTTCTTGCCGCTCGATAAGGCCCAGTGTTCATCAGAGAGAGAGACATGGCCAGAGCTGCTCAAATCCTTCAGAGTCGACGACAGCCACTGGACCAGAGGAGAGAGAAGTTCAACTTGGGAAGTCTCCTCCTGGTTCACTGGAAGCAAGGGAAGAGATTCATCAGAAGGCCAACAGGTGGGCTAGAAGATTTCCAAAAGGATCTTCAGGAAAGAGGGGACGTTGACCAAGTAAGAGGACAATAAGAATCTCGCCTTTTACAGAACGCGCAGCCTCCTCGGCCTCTATAATCCCAAGGACTTCCTTGAGCATTGTGAGCAGCAATCCGGGTCTTTTTCTGGACAACTTACGAATTATGTCCTTTGATTCATTTATGCAGTTGACACGTGGATCTGGGCTGCTGAGAGAGTTACAGTCAACGGCGATGCTGTCAGAAAGAGCCGACCCCTGGGATTGGAACACCTCCAGTAGCACAGAGGCGACTTCGTAAGGGTACACCGAGTAAAGTTCAGCAATGGTCTTTGAAATCTTGGACAACTGCGTGGAGGGACCTGAAATGAAAGAAGCAGAAGGCTCAGTGGTTAAGAACATCTGATGATTTACATCGCACAAGGTCTCACTTTCCCCTTGGCTAGAATTCCGTTATTATTTTAGCTTAATTAGCAGTAGTATATATAATACTCCAATCAGCATCTGCCAAAGCCAGAAGTTTACTTAGCATGCTATCTGAATAATAGTTCATATCTGGACGAGGAACCTTCATCAACAGCCATTATATTGTCACAAAATGTCAATAGATTGGCAAAGGAAAGGTCAATATGTTTCTATTAGAAACTGGACAACTATCCGACCATTATATATCTCTGATTTTCTAGCAGTTAATTTAGAAAATTTTGAATGTCGACATTACTGTCATCTCCTCACAGAGGAACACTGATAGCCAGAAAAAAATGGTAAGCTGACTTTCTCCTCATATTTTAGCGATGATAGATGATAACCCCGTTAAATAATATCTTAAGGAAACTCTTTCATGGGGCTTTCTCACATCCATTTTTCTATGGATCAGCTAGTATCGGGTCAGACAGTGGCCCGATTTTTGTGCTGTATCGGATACTTTCTTCTATGTCCCAGGTTGAAGAAGGATCGGGCATGCCAGTGATTTCTCTTCCTCTTCTGAATTTCTAGGTAAATATTTTAAAATATCAACCAACAACCTCAAAAGGCAAACTTGAGCATCATGAGAGATCAAAATGTATCCTATTGCGTTGTACGAACATTCAGTTGACAGTCTCTCTCCTACCAGGTTGGACAAGAAACAAAAACCAAAATATCATGTTAGAGTCACCATATAGAGCCTATTAGATCAAAGAAACCCAGCGCTCTGAGGATTTGATCATCTAGAGATCACCTAGGAGCAAACACTATGCATAAATAAAAAAACTAAATAAAATAAGTACAAATAGAATATAGCAAAATATAGATGATTAAGATAGCAAACATACATGGATTATTTACGCTTACCTCTTTCTTTGATCTGTGAACGACTTTTGTTGTCAGCCTTCTTAGCCTTCATACTGTAACTCATCTGATGCAGTCGTGTTCTGATTTGCTTCCGAATATCAGGTATTGCACGGCTTTGAGGCTCCCAGTAATGAGACTTGAGCCAGTCAAGAGCCTGCGACCAAAATCCAGACAGGTAATGTATTATGAATGATGTCGGCAAGGTAGAAATGTTCATCCAGAAGAGAAAAGATGCAAAGAATTCACCAATAATAATACATCTTTTTTCGAAGAGAAAGAGATATAGGAGACATTGCCAGAGGCTAGCCCAGCCCCTAGACCATCAAAAAGGCATCAGAAGCTCGTCCCTGAGCATATGGTTGAAGCTGCAACCAATAAAGATCTGTGGCTAGGATTTTGAACCCTCTTTACTCTACTCCCTCTTAGGAAATGAAGCCTATCACTTCCTGGTTCTTCCTGGTTCCTTTTCATTAGCTATGTATCGCCCATTTCATGGCATTTTGTACAGAGTAACCCTTCAGGTGGCAACAGTCTTCCCCCACAATGCTGAAAGCCTTCTTTAGAACTCCGAATTTCCTCCCCTCGAATATGGCCATCACAAAGTCTTTCTGCAAGAAAAACTCCCTTCACGAGAGACATAGAACATGACATTCTCACCTCTGCTTGCATAATAACTTTATCTTGAAATATTGAATGGCATTGACGTCCATTTTCTCATTTATACATATTATGAAATCATGTTGGGCCCATCACATCAACCTCTTCCAGCTGGACTAAATGAAAGCTTCGGAAATGGACAGAAATCAAGATTGGCATATGTCACATGAGTTTAGATAACTGAATGGCGTCACTTGGAAAGGAGGGGTTTGAGCCAAAAGCCAAGAGACCAAATCGCATTTCATGTAGGGAAACCTGATATTCCGTAATGAAGTTATTAATCAACAGAGTTGAACAAGTTAGGCTAAGCAAGATGAATGGTTGATCCTCTAAAACGAATGATAATAGCCCACATCATTCAAAAAGCATGCATTGCAATCCCACGAAAAGAGTGCATTGAAATTTCTTTGAAGAATCTATGATCTACATTCTTCTCTCCAAATGAAATAGGATCATCTGAGCAAAACGCCATTAACGATTGACTTTGTTGCCAGAAAATGAATCAATATAGGATGGAAGGTCCCCGGAGTCATCACAGAGTCACAAGTGAGAAATCAATGTCGATGATATGAACTGATTGCTTGCTTTATTATATCTCTGAATGTTTATGAGGCATTCTTTAGCTTCTTATGGAGGGATATTCTCCCACTTGCTGTATTCTGCATCTCTTACTCAACTTTTATATCTTATCGCAATAACCCTAGAGGTTAGAACAAACCACGCTACAGCCTAAAATGCAAACCTCATGGATTGAAAGTGGAATTAAAGTCATTGACAGATCGCTAGATTATATACTATTTCATCTTTTGTTGCCCATGGCGTCAAAACCATATGGGAATACCAAGTTAGGACTATAAATCTATCACCAGAACGTACAAGGCTTATCATTCCAAGTTGATGAGAAAGATTTTTTTTTCCCAAAATATATGTAACATAATAAAAATTGGGTTACACACATCACTTGACCTGAGGTTATCGTAAGGGAATGACCAGATCATGCAAAATCACAGTCATAAATGATAGTGTTTCACGAGTTCAATTAAACCTCTGATAGTAATCTCAGCATTTACAAAGACATTATTGCCAACAAAAATAAGGAGAGCAAGGGTTATTTGTTTTGCGATATGTATGCAAATTTTCAAAGATTTACAACATTTTCAGATTAGGTTATTTTCTCCTCCAGAAGATAATGTGACAAAAACCATGTGTACCATGCTAGAAAAAAAAAATACCTTTACACTTGCAAGACGAACCAATGGAAGTGAAGGCACATCATTGTGGGAACTCTCTGGAGATTATGAATGTGGGAAAAGGCATCATCAGTCTCAAAGACTTGTGAAGGCTTTTAAACATAAAATGACGGAAAAGAAAGACTCCTACCATGACGAATGTCAACCACCATTCGTGGCAAACCAATTGCATCAGCTAGGTTTGAAATAGAATGCTTTTTCTTCCCATGCTTCTGAGCATGATCATCAAAATGTTTCACCTTCTCAGTAAAACCATTCACAAGCCTGGATAGAGATGTTGAAAAAAAATCATTACTTTAAACCAGGTTTTATCAAATAATTGAAAATTATACTTAATCATATCCAGTATCAAAAAAAAGTACAGAAGATCTGGATATTAAACCCATTGCCCAAGTTAGAACAGATGTCCAGTGGCTGGGTACCATTATAATGTACACATGAAGTTATTTTAATCTCTTTGTATCCGCTAGCATCATTGAAGAGGGCAAAGATGGGGGAAAGTGACACGGAAATATTCTATCAGAAAGGCTGTGAAAACCGGTGAAAATTTTCCATTCAGTTCCTTTTTGGAAATTTGCTCAACATTCATGCAGCTTTTTTTTTCCCAAAAAAAAAAAAAAGATATCGTCTATAGAGAATGCACCAGCGAGATCCCACCAGAGCCTCATGGAGCCATTCTCAACTATAATATAAGCTATGCACAAACGACCTCCCATCACAACAAGAACAGTTTGCACAGCTGAGCTGAGAGCTTCTTTTACTTACCTTGTGAGTGTGATGCTGTAAAGCAAGGCAAGCATGTCGTCCGAGATCATAGCCTCGCCTGCAACCTCCTTCCTGCGCCAAGAATAGTCAACCATACATCCAATCCGGTCAATATAGAACGCAGAGCAGTGCACAGAAGCAAGCCCGTGACCATGGAAGGGCGACGTACCCGAAGAAAAAGGGATCCATATGCTGGATCTCGACGATTCTCGCCGTCACTTCGACCGCAACAGGAAGGCATCCTCTGCTCTTCCACGCAGTTATCTGAGCCAAATAAAAACCGGGTTCCCAGGTTATATCCCGTCGTCTCCGATCAATCAGAGATAGTATTTCTATGAGCATTCGTGATTCGACCATCTTACTCTTCTGAGTGCAGCTGCGACGGAGCCGTGCGAAGGAGAGAAGAGGGACTCCCTGACGAAGCTCCACTGGTCCCAGCTGGACCAAGGGACGAGCATGTAACCGGGCCCAGGATCGGCCTCGGAGTCCATGCCTTCGGTAGGAGAAATGGTATCTAGTTCAATAGCCCCACAGAGCACCTCATCCCTTGTTCGCAGGTCGGGCGACGCGAGGCCTCGAACACCGGCGGCTAGCAGGCGAGTGGGGAAAGGAGGCGCCGTATCAGGAGGAGGCGAGGGATTGGCGAGCAGAGGGCAAGCTAAAACGCCCCCCCTCTCCCCTTCCGTCGACGGGCGAGGCCGCCCCCCAAGCTCTCTGGCCGTCGTCGCCGCCGCCGCCGCCGCTGCCGCGACTCCGTTCTACCAAGGCGCGAGGTGTTGTTCCAAACAGAAAATTATTTTCTTTAAAAAAGTGGCTTTATGCTATTTCGTAATAATTTTTTTTCAGTGGGACACGAACCAAAAATAACCATGTTAACTATATTACCTTTCCATTGTTCGTCATTTTTAAAGACAAAAAGATATTATTTTGCTTTTTTCTGGTCCCTGGAAAATAGTGAATTTATCAGTAATTATATAAAAAGTTCAGAGAAATTTTGAATGACAGATATATCCCCGTCCATTTGACCGTGCCCTTGATCGCTGACGTGCCATTCGCAAGGGTTTCATCGTCTTTTCTGCAGGCTACACCAAGATTGCCGAGTTTTTGGAGCACATTCGTCCATCTGTAGCCGAAGAACTGGATTTTACGTTTGATCCAGGGCTGATATTTTTCGAGACGCTGCTCTGATTTTCTAGCTTATTTTCGTGCAAAATTTTATGGTATATCTTCGGAAATTATCCTCTCCGAGAGTAATCGCTCCTCATTTATCCCCCGGGAGGGTAATCACTGGCTCCGGTCAGGATTATCCTACCGATGAGTAGATGTTCTTCCTTCCCGAACATTGATGGACCTTCATCTGTGTTGTCGACGAGCCTGTTAATGGCGATCGCAAGGTGTTATGGATGGCAGTTGCGCACGACGGCGAAGAAGGATGGCGAACAGCAAACGCCATAGTGAAGTCCATCCGCAGAAGGCAGACCAAGGGTTTCTTCATCCCAGAGGAACGGCGGCGGCCATCGCCGCCACGGCGCAGAGGCGGAGGCAATCAATCTGCAGCAGCGCCAGCGGTGGCGCGTGCCGGTGGCAGCATCAACGAAGGGCAGAGGCAGAAGCGAGGGGTTGTGGCGGCAGATATATCCATGGACGTGCAGAAAGGTACAGTGACGATGGAGGCCGGCGATGAATAGGACATCATTCCCGAAGGCTTCATTTCTTCATCGAGCGGGCTTCTGTAGGACCCTGCAGACGATCAAGAACGGGAGAAACAAGAAGCAGATCAGCAAGGACGAAGTTCCTCCCTCGCCGCCGCCGCCGCCATGGTCCTCCGTTCTGATGCGTCTGGTCAGGAACAACAACCTACAGGAAGCCCACCGCGTTCTCGAGGGGATCCTCCCCTTCGCCGGCGTTCAGCACTACACCATCGTGATCGCCGCGTACTCTCGCGCCGGCCGTCTCCGGGAAGCTCTGCGGCTTTTCTCAGAAATGCCGGCGGCGCGCGACCTGGCCTGCTGGAATTCCATGGTGAAGGGTTGCCTGGACTGCGGGGACTTGCCGCTGGCCCGCCGCCTCTTCGACCAAATGCCCGAGAGGAACGCCATAACCTGGACCACCATGCTCGACGGCCTCGCGAGAGCTGGAAGGATAGCAGAAGCAGAGGAACTGTTCATGGCGATGCCTCAGCGGGACGTCGTCGCCTGGAATTGCATGATCTTTGGATACTGCAGGAACGGGAGAGCCCCAGAAGCCCGCTCGCTGTTCGACAAAATGCCTAGCCGGAATATAATCTCCTGGACCGCCATGATCGGAGGGCTCGACCAGAACGGACAGAGCGAAGCTGCCCTGCGTCTCTTCCAGCAGATGCATGCCTCCGGGGAGAAGCCCACGTCAAGCACCTTCGCATCTCTGCTGACAGCTTGTTCTAACGTATCCGATGCCAGCTTCGGCGCGCAAGCCCACAGCCTGGCGGCGAAGTTGGGGTACGCGCATGATAACTACGTCTCTTCTTCTCTGATCACCTTCTACGCCGCCTGCAAGCAGGTGGACGACGCGCAGAGAGCTTTCTCCGAGAATGGGGGCAAGACTGTGGTCACCTGGACGGCTCTCCTAACGGGGTACAGCTCCAATGGTAGACACCACGAGGCCTTAGGTCTGCTCAACAGGATGATGCTTGCCGGGATGAGGCCCAACCAGTCCACCTTCACCAGCGCTCTCAACTCCTGCTGCAGGCTCGAAGCTCTCGACGAGGGGAAGGTGGTCCATGGCGGCGTCGTCAAGGTCGGACTGGACGTGGACGTATTTGTGGGGAACTCTCTCATCGTGGCGTACTCCAAATGCGGAGAGATCGACGATGCACGGAAGATGTTCGACAATATGCCCGACAGAAACCTCGTCTCCTGGAACTCCGCCATAGCTGGCTGCGCGCAGAATGGCAGGGGAAGATCTGCTCTCGATGTTTACAGAGACATGCAGGCCGCCCAAGTCCGCCCTGACGAGATCACATACGTGGGGCTGCTCACCGCCTGCAGCCATTCTGGGTTGCTCGTGGAGGGAAGGCGCCTCTTCCGCTTGCTAAATGAGGATCCCTCATTGGAACCCAAGCTCGAGCACTACGTCTCCATGGTGGACCTCCTGTGCAGGACGGGGAACTTCGGCGAAGCAGAGGGACTCATAAAGAGCATGCCTCTGGAACCCAACGCCGCCGTCTGGCTGGCTCTTCTCAGTTCCTGCAGGGCTCACTCTGAGACGGGGACTGCAATTCGGGCTGCGCAGCATATATTTGAACTTGATCCGCAGAACAGCGCCGCCTATGTTCTGCTATCCAATGTATATGCTTCGGCCGGGCGATGGGACGAGGTCTCAGAGACCAGAACGGCCATGAGACGCAGCGGAACGGCGAAGGCGCCTGGTTTCAGTTGGGTCATGCTGAAGGGGGCTCGGCACGTCTTCGCCTGCGGCGAGAGGTCACACCCCATGGCTAAAGAGATATATCAGAAGCTCGATTGGCTGGCTGCGAAGCTGAAGGCGTGCGGCTACGAACCCGAGCTAGGGTTTGCGCTTCACGATGTGGACGACGAGCAGAAAGATGCGGCGCTGGGTGTTCACAGCGAGAGGCTCGCGATTGCTTTCGCCCTTCTGAGCACCGTGGAGGGCAGCGTGATTCGAGTGATGAAGAACCTCCGGGTCTGCGGCGATTGCCACTCCGCCGTAAAGCTGATGTCGAGGATTCTCGGTCGGCAGATCGTCTTGAGGGACCCCTCCCGTTTTCACCACTTCAGCGATGGCTCCTGTTCCTGCGGCGATTACTGGTAGCATACCTCTCTGCTCTTCTATGCACAACGGCCTCCAGTTCGTCGAGTCCAAAGTATAAGAGGACTGAGAGAGAGAGAGAGAGAGAGAGAGAGAGAGAGAGAGAGAGAGTTTTTTTTGAAGAAATCGTCGCTGTGTGGCGCTCTGCAGCTTCATTCTCCTGTTTTTTCTTGACGATGAGGCCCACTGGGCCATATAATTAACAGCTGTTTTAGGCCCATTTTGGCCCATTTCACCTTCGTTTAACTCATTTTGTTGGACTGCTACGGCATTTGAATCGTCGCAGCCACGACCAACGGTCATTTCGTTGGAGGGGAATAGGAACAGCCAGTTAACCATGGTTAGATCCTGGGGTTGGGTTATCCCCTATTCCCCGCCACCACCCCACCCCAACGGCTAAATCCTGGTCCACCTAGTCAGCGCATGCGACAAGAGGTGGGTCTCTCTCTGGCCCCCCGGAATCGACTGGGCCACGCTCATCCTGTTCGTCCATCCGGTGGGGCATCTCGAGTAAAGGAAATCGCGCCGTCCAGTTCAGATGTCACGTGGCAGGCTTTCGTCACCATTTCATTTAAAGAGATATGCTGCCTACTTCAGACACTGCTGCTACTCTCTCTCTCTCTCTCTCTCTCTCTCTCTCAAGATTCGGCACAGAAATTTTCCCCAAAAGGGGGAGATCAAGCATCGCGCCCGGAGTGCTGCGGGAGCGGAAACATAGCGCCTCGTTCTTCAGCCGGCTGCTCCTTCGGCTTGCGAGGCAGGTTTTTGATTCCACATTCCTCTTCTTCTCCTTCGATCCGCGGTCAGAGAGATCTTGCTCGCCGTTTGGTTTGGTGGGTGGAGGGGGAGCGGGGCTCGCTGTGATGCGGGGGGCTTCTCCTGGTTCATCAGGGCAGGTTGGAGGAAGCTTTCCTCTCCATCGATTCCGAAATCGGCCTTGTTTGCTTGGTTTCCACCCACCCCTGGTGGTGACCGATACGCGGAATCCCACTTGTCCCGCTTCGGTTCAACTCATTGGTTTGGTTCCGACTTCTGCCACCCAGCGTCTCTCTTTTCACAGCTGCCCCAATCTTGATTTTACTCTGCTGTCTCCCGCCGGGATCTTGATTCGATTCCGTCCTCCACGGGGCGAGGTCTCTCGAGCTCCGTGCGTGGGTGATAGCTAGGGTTTTTTCTTCAGCCACCTCTCCGGCTTCAGTCCAATGTGTATGTGATGCAGTTTATAAAACAGAATACCAGATGGCTGCATTAGAATCTTTTCTTTCTCTCCAGAAGTCGTGGTGTGTGCTTCTTCTTCTTTATAATCGCCGTTAGATCTGGTTCAGTTTGCTTTGTGAGTATGCGTTGGTCTGGCCATCTAGCTGGTTTCTGCTCCATGGATCAACGGGGTTTCATTGCCACTGTTCACCTACGCGATTCGGGAGCTCCTCCCATTGTGTTCCTCATCAATGTTATTACTCATTCTCGTTTATCTGAGAGATTGGGTTTCTCTCTCCCAGATTTCTATCAGGAAACATCTGCAGCTGCTGCTGCTACGCGTTTCCTGCAACCAGCTTAGCTTCTCAGGAGAGCAAGAAAAGAAGCAGTCTCGTCTCTCGTAGCCATGGTCTGTATGCCGGATCTTATTGTACTAATTATGTGCACCTCGTTTCTCTGCGTGAATCTTTATTCATCGTTCTTGCTGCTGCTTATTTGCAGGCAACGAATGAAAACCTGCCGCCCAATGTGATCAGGCAGCTCGCAAAGGAGTTGAAGCATCTCGATGAATCCCCTCCGGAAGGGATCAAGGTGACGGTGAATGACGACGATTTCTCCACGATATTTGCTGATATCGAGGGCCCTGGTGGGTGATCTACCCGAGTATCATTTTCGACGAAATCCGCGCGTGGGATGACGACGAATCTTCGCTTCTTGCAGCTGGAACTCCGTATGAAAACGGCATTTTCCGCATGAAGCTGCTGTTATCTCATGATTTCCCTCAATCACCCCCCAAGGGTACGCTTCTCCTCGCCCCTTTCGTCGAGACCAACGCCCCTTCCCATCGTCAATGATCATTTCTGAGATCTCTCTCTCTCTCTCTCTCTCTCTCTCTCCCTCCCTCCCTCTCTCTTCTTCTTCTTCTTCTTCTTCGTCCTTGTTTTCTTTTTGGGTTCTTGCTAGGCTATTTTGTGACGAAGATATTCCACCCCAATATCGCGACGAACGGGGAGATCTGCGTCAACACGCTGAAGAAGGATTGGAATCCAAGTCTCGGGCTGCGGCATGTCTTGATTGTGAGTACTAGTCCGTGGTTTCTCCCTCGTTCATCGCATTGTGATCAGAGAATTAGTCGGAGCATGCCAGGCATGCCAGGCCTGTCGTTGAGTTGCCGTGCCCTCTGAACTTCGTGCAGGTTGTGAGGTGCCTCCTGATCGAGCCGTTCCCCGAGTCGGCCCTCAATGAACAAGCCGGCAAGATGCTGCTTGAGAACTACCAGGAGTACGCCAGGCATGCCAGGTCTGTGCCGCTGACCTAGTCCAAAAGTCCTTCCAATCTTTCACCGATTGGGTTGCCGATTTTTTTCTCCTTCTGGTATCAGCCGTCCAGTCAGATTGGGTTGCTGATTTTTAATGGGTCAAATGCAGGCTGTACACGGGGATACATGCCCTCAAACCGAAGCCCAAGGTCAAGACGCCGGCCATGTCCGAGTCCACCACCGCCTTGAACGTAGACCCGGGTTCTCCGGCCGCGGCGGCGGGCCCGCTCCCTGCCGCCAAGGCGGTGCAGCAAGCGGGCGCCGCCGCCGGACCGGACCAGAACGGCGCCGAGAATGCCACCCTGCCCGCTGCCGCGGGGTCGGCGGCGGTGGGTGAAGCCGCGGAACCTGCCGGGGTCGCTGCCGCGGCCGCGGTAGAGAAGAAAGCGCCGGCGGTTGGTGGGAAGCCGAAGCCACTGATAGACAACAAAAAGAAGGTGGATGCGCGGAAGAAAAGCCTGAAGAGATTGTGATCGCGCCTTTTTATTAATGTGTGCTGCTAATCCATCATTATGAAGACGGACGGAGAGGATATTACTGTGCATTTCTTCCGTTCTGGGTAAGGAAATTTTTGGAATGGCCAGGGAAAAAATGATTTTAGGCATCAAGCGCCGATTTTGGGTGAGCGGCGGCAACCCATTATTGAGAAGAGATCCGAATGTCAGAATTTATCCAATCAGAAAACATAAATGTTCGTGCTCTGTTTGGGGGCTTTGGAGATGGCGGCAGATTGGCCGAATGCAGAACAGCGTTGACTATTATTAAAACAGCCAAGTGGGTAATAGATTGAGCAAAGACCATACATAGCTGAAATAGTTTAAGAAAAAGTCAAGCGTTTGACAAGGGAAAAAAAAAAGGGATTATTCAACAAAGCTAAATTACTGACGAAAATGGAGTTTCCGAACACGGAGACTAGCAAAATGGGGGAGAACCCAAACTGTGGGCATTTCTACCAAACGGTGGGCGCACGTGTCTGCACATCACAGTGTCCTTCCTATTTGGCCATCATTACTTTGACAAACTCCTCGTAGTTGATCTGTCCATCGCCGTCCACGTCAGCCTCCCGGATCATCTCGTCGACCTCCTCGTCGGTCAGCTTCTCACCGAGGTTGGTCATGACATGGCGAAGCTCTGCAGCCGAGATGAAGCCGTTCTGGTCCTTGTCGAAGACACGGAAGGCCTCCTTCAGTTCTTCCTCGGAGTCGGTGTCCTTCATCTTCCTGGCCATCAGATTGAGGAACTCCGGGAAGTCGATCGTTCCATTCCCATCAGCATCCACCTCGTTGATCATGTCTTGGAGCTCTGCCTCAGTGGGGTTCTGCCCCAGAGATCGCATGACCGTACCCAGTTCCTTGGTGGTGATGCAGCCTGTCGGGTGATTATCCAAATCCAACAGTTTATAAAGACAGAAAATCCAATAGGGTAATTGAATTGTCGAGTGAAAGACAAACACTGGCTGGGCAATCATAGTACAAGATTAATAACGACAAAAAATGGAAACATTTAACTATACAGAAAAAAGAATTTTTGGTGTTCAGAGAGGTTTTGATGGGGTTGCCATATAATTGGCCCTCCAAAAACCATCAAATATCTGTATTCCGAGACAAGATGGCATCTTTAAAAGCAATCTACCATCTGATAAAGTTGCTATCAAGATGCAAACAAATGTCTGAGTTCTCAGTGTATGAGTTGACCATGAAGGTTAACCCATTCTAAATGGGATCCAATCCTTGAGGATTGAGGTTTTAAGCTACCTTCAATGATACCTAATCCAAAAAAAAGCAGGGCATTCAGTAGAAGAATATAGAAATTGCAATTTTCATGCAAGAAACATAACAGGGCATTCAGGGAGAAAATATAAAGATCTCCCCAATTAGATCAACATATGATGAGATCTTAGTCTAACAAAGACACATAACCGAACATCCTATTTCGTGTCATCCATGATCAATATGGATGCCCTGACTGCATGGAGCTCACATTATATCCCCAAAAAACACCACAAGGAGGAAAGGAGTTCTCAAAAAAGACGCTGCACATAGGCACATGCATTGATGTACCAGATCAGTTAATGCGCTCAGGTGAATGAGATAAGATTTTGGTTCCCACTTTTATTGCTCTAGATCAGTACAGTGGGTCGACCCAGTTGGTTGGTGGTGATCGAGTTGGAAACTAGAAGTTCTACAATATCCCAAAAAAGGCCAATTCAACCCCCTCCTTAATCCCTTCTCTTAGCCTGGCAAAACCTATATATACAAGGTCCAATCCTTAACGCAGAATAACCAAGGAGTATCATGCTCATTGAACAGTCGTCCTAGTAGCCATCTGGCTCCCCAGTTCTTAGAGGACTTTTTTTTTCATAGCTGTCTGGCAGCGAAGTCCTCCTTCCTTACGCGTTTCTTGTGCAACAACAGTAGCTTCACATTCAAAATCTCCCTTAAGCCTGTTCATTACAACGCCCGACGACGTTTCAATCTTGTGGGGAAAAAATGAGGCAATCAATTAAATATCGGAGAAAAAAACACTGTAAGATATTGCATGTCTGCAATATATAATTTTGTCATCCCTAAATGAAGCAAACTAAAGTTTCTTCCACAAAATACACTGAAAGGCGCAGACTCAATCAGATCATTACGGCGTCCAACACAACGGGGCCCCGTCTACAATAATAGTTTCAGCTGTAAGAGATCTCGCCACAGAGGACCATAGCTGACCCGATAACGACAGAGTTATCTACAAGCCGAAACCTACCTATAATCACGAAGCAATGCCAGGAAGCGTGAAAAGCTAACAAACAAAAACCAGACCGAACAGGAACGCTCTAGATCAAAGATTTGATGCTCCAGAAAAACCAGCGAGATGAAATCAGATCTTAATCGAAGAGCTAGCGAGGCACGCCGAGACAAGCCCCCAGGAATCTGACCGTCTCCATCCTTGTCGAACAGGCTGAAGGCCTCCTTGAATTCGGAGATCTGATCATCGGTGAGCTGATCCGCCATGGCCAAACTGCTCCTGGAAGAAATCCCACCTCTTCCTAGGGATCAGAAGCGGAGATCTGTCGCGACGGTCACCGGAGGAAGCGGTCGCGTGGGGCAGAGAGAAAAACAGTCTGACTTCTCTACGATCCCTCCTCTTCGAAGGCTTGTTATATAGTACCATCCTACCCCCACGAACCCACACAAACCGCAAATCGTGACAAAGAAAGTACATTTCCACAAAAACCCATGTGAAAATAATTTATTACCCTATCAAATTGGAACCATTATTTTCCGCAGCCAATTTAAGTTATTTATTTACAGATCGTCGAGGATTCTTCCTCCCGAGCTTGGCTTCTTCCTCCCCCTGCCGGAGGAAGGCGGCGGCGGCGTTCTCGTCGCTGCAGTAGAGGCCAGGGTGCTGCGTGAAGTGCTTCTGGGCGAGCAGCAGTCTCGTCTTCTCCACGAGCTCTCGGTTGCTTAGGGGCGCCTCATGCTCCCGCAGCACTGTCTGGATGGCGTGGCTGAATGCGCCGTAGGCCACCGACGTGTCGTCCCCGCCGGAGACGTCCGCCGAGGTCTCGTTCGCCTGGCAGCCGCTCAGGAGGATCCCCCCGTCTGCCTCCAGTGGCCTACTCCGGCCGCCCCGGTGGAAGCCCAGAAACTTTGGGCTCGCTGCGTCGCCGAAGACTCCGGCGAGGTGGTCCCCGATGTAGGGCGACTGGATGCCCGAGAGGGAGCTCAGGTGGCTCAGGATGGCTTCGTAGGGGATGGCCCTGCTGCGGGTGGAAGACGGCCCAATCTGCTCCTTCTCCTTGTCGATGAGCCCGCCGCTGTGGCAGGAGTCGGAGACAATGGTGAAGCTGGCCCCCGACGGGAGGCGAGAGACTAACTGGCGGAAGTCAACGTCTGCAATCGCTCTCATGGGTAGATAAAACTCAGCAGCTGTTATCGGCAAGAACAAGAGAAACGAGGCGTGGATTAGTCTTTGGGGTGGTCGCACCGGTGATGAGGTTGAAGTCACAGGGGACGATGGCCTCCTCGCGGCGGTTTCCGGAGGGGAACCAGGTGCCGTGGCCGCTGTAGTGGAAGAAGAGGACGTCGCCGGCGGCGGCGCGGTCGACCATGCGGGAGAGGGCAGCGCGGATGGTGGCGCCGGTGGGCAGGACCGCCGCGCCCGGCGCGTCGGTGATGACCTCCACGTCCTGCGGGTGGAAGCCGAAACGGCGGACGAGCAGTTCCTGCATGGCCCGCACGTCGTTGATGCACCCATGCAGCTCGTTCCTCGTGTTGGCGTAGTCGCACCCCACCAGCGTCGCCAGCCTCTTCCTCCCTCCCTCCATTCCCTCCGCAGAAAGAGAGAGAAAGAGAGAGAGAGAGAGAGAGAGAGAGAGAGAGAGAGAGAGCTGGTCTGTAGATGGCTCATACGAGGGCAATTTATGCTATAAAACCCGGAGGCGATCGTCGTTGCTTTGAAGGGACGACTTCCGAGAGACGCGCCAGAGGGTAAGCCCCCACCCAGAGGAGCTGGACAAGGCAAGCGACCAGCCAGACCGCCTTCCCCATTGATTACGACCTCAAGAGTCCTGGATCCTAATCCCAAACTAAAACAAAACTGACGAAGAACATCCCTGAAGATCTGTACACGATCAAACACCAGGGAGGGCGTCGATACGTTGCTTTCTTGAAGAAGATACAAGCGAGATCCGATTCTATTTACATCATATGTGCGACGACGGGGATCAAAGTCCTTTCCAAACGTTGAAATCTGTGCTCGAGTCATTGTAATTCATCGAACTATCCTGACAGCCCAAGAAGAAGGTCGTTCGTTGGGGATCGACGTTGACTATAGCGTGGGCTTTTCCGCTCGGGCTCGCTGCAATGGCCACCTCGTCGGCGCCCACTGTTGCTTCAGCGTAGCCAACTTCCAAGTTCGGGTTCTCCAGCTGCGTGATCGTCGCATGTTTAACGCTTCTGTTTTTTAATGAAAATTTTCTAATCGCGTGCAACAGAGCGAGAGAATACCCTAAAGTTTGTGGCGGCGCCCCAGATGATGAACGTCTCGTTGCAGCCATGGTGCCTGTGGTTTCCCCTCACCCCACCAGGGCGGATCTCGCCCACATGCACTGAAGCACAGGACATCGCTCCTCCTGCAGATAAACTTTCCTGGGTAAGAAGATGATCTCGAGGTAATAAGAGCTTCAGAGGGGAGATATAAACATGGGGAATCAAAGCTTAAGGTTCATAAAAAGACTGTTTATAAATCAAGACAGTAAGATCGATGATTCATGATCAATGCCCACGTTGCCTCTGTTCCTGGGCGTAGACGTGAGAATAGCACATTGGAGATGCTTCGGTTCGTGAAGAAGAGATTTTAGCTCCCAGAATCTCAATCTATTGATTGAAGTTATTTATTTTTATGCTCCATATGAATGGAATACCTTGCAAATAATGTAACATCAAACATCTCAGCACAGAAATCCCGCATAATGTTACTCTGCCGGTCAGGTGAAAAGGGAATGAAAACATAGAATAGGCGTCTATTGGGAAATGATTCATACTGCCATACTAAAACCGTTCAGAATAAAACCAACTAAGGATGAGATCGCTTCAGAAACCTGGAGAAAACTGTCCTGAGCCAGGCATTCCAGCCCAAAGAAATGACCACTTTTCTCTCCTCTTGCCTAAAAATTACAAATCATGATGGAGCTTATCAGGTGGAAAATATCTAAGGCAGAGAACCCATAAAATTTAATACCAAAGCAGCATAATCTCAGATACGGCTAAAGCAGTGCAACATCCGCATGGAATCGAGCCATTCTCATGGAATCACGCCATGCCTTGTGCCAACGATTCGATCCCAGATTACAAAACCCATTTCATCAAGGCATCTCAGGTAGTGAACGTGGCTTGCAGTGTCCATCATCAGCTGAACCAGTTCGACCTTCAAACTATTCAAGAGTACACCCTGGAGCTGCTGGGGGAAAAGAGGGGCCCATTCTTACCGATTCAGATTGGCCGGTAGCTTTGATCTGAGGGATAACGAATGATGGGTAAATGAAGAAATATAGACTGATGAATCTCTTGTATTAGACTGAATTCTCTTAACTTCGTTGATCCCCCAACCTTCTTCCAAATAATCATAAATAAGGCATAGAATGAGGTTAACGCGACGAAGGCATTAGTCACTGATAAATTCTCCTAAAAAAAATACTGGTCGCCAATCTACGAACAAGATCTCGTTATCAAACCATGAAATGAGATCTGTCTTTAAAATGTTCTGCGAAGGCAGATTGAAATAACCAACCTAAAAAGTACAGAGATCACGAGGAGAACAAGATTCAAAGACGCCATTAGTAAAGTGTGATTGAGACTTTAAGTATATTCGTGAGGTATGAATTGAGGACCTTAGTTAGTCATTCTAACTGATCATCATCGACCCACAGACCCAACAAAGGAGAGAGGAAAGTATGGACCCATATTCGACCCATGGTGAATTATTTTATCAAACAAAAAACCAAGAAATGCACGTAGGTATTTTCAGGTCTCCATCACAGTGGATTTCTGTCTAGATGCTTCCACCGAAAAGAGCCAAATGCTTCAATCACATAAAGCCAGAAACCTTTGAAAAAAAATAAAAAACACATCATGAAACCCTAGGAAAGGGAATGCACACGTCTGTTCATAATTGAAACAAGCAGAAACTACAGCTGCGCATAATAAATCAACACATTGACCGATCATGAAATGAATTCGATAGAATTATTTCGATTAGCAAGCGAACGAACATTAATTTGATACACATAGAAATCCATAATTTTCCGAAATCACAATCCCTATTGAAACATTGGGCCGAACACAGCGGCAATGAACCAAAAAGCTTTACTCGGACGACGCTACAGGATATATAGGATGCAAAAATAGGGAAAGACGCTCTGAAAGGCAACAAATAAAGTTTACGAACCAAAGATGCCGGCATTTCGAGCAGCAGTGACAGGGTTAAGTAGCCATCCCCTCTTGTCCTTGAGGAACTGAGAAGGGAATTCCACCGAACTGAACCGCATCAGGTTGGCATTCCTGTCCGCTGACTCTCTCTGAGATAGAGAAGAAACAGAAGTAGGAAACGACGAAGAACTGATGGTATAACGAGGTTGGGGATTATGGAACCTGAGGGAGACCCAGGTGAGGAGGACGAAGAGGGAGAGGAGGAAAGGGAAGGCGTGGGGCCTTTTCAGGAACACCACGATGGCCAAGAGCGGAGAGGGCGGTGTGGGTTGCTGGGGCAGGGGGGCCTCCTCGTCGGAGAAGCTCTGGAGGTGAAGGCTGCTGGCCCTCCTCGGATTCGCCATGCGGACCGACCGAGGGAGAAACGGCGGAACCCGACTGAATTCATCATTCAGATCTCGGACGACGCTCTTAGATTGCATACCTGAGTAAGAATTAAATTGCATATGTACCCAAATGTCAACGGTTTTTTATCATCCATCAGATGCGGAATCAACGGCGTGGATTCCGTCGTCTCGGTCGAATATCTGCTTCATCTTGGCGTCGTCTTCTTCCCCAACGCTCGTCTTATCCTCCCCGAGGAGGCATTGTTTCTCTCTGCAGGAACCCAAAACCCTGCGGAACCAGCTCGATTCGTGCGGGCGGAGGGCCCTCGGCGAGCCGTCGAATTCCTCTCCTGGGAGCTTGGGGTTCTCCTGTTGCCGCAGAAATGGAGGCCTCTTCCCTCGCCAGGAACCTGCTGCCTGGCTCCATGCCCGAGCTTTCCTTCTCCTCCTCTCTCAGCCCATTTCCTGTCAGGAGTCGACTCAGGTCTTCCAAATTCGTGCGAACGGTCCCACGGAGAACCCCAGTACATGCGGTCGCCGTCAACCAGGAGACGCCCCAGAACAGCCCCCAGAGGCTCCTCAAGGAGCTCGCCGAGCGTAAGAAGGTCGCCTTCCCGAAGAAGAGGGTCCCTCCCAAGAGATTCATCCTGAAACCTCCGATGGATGATGAGAAATTGATCGACAGGTTCCTGAAAAGCCCCCAGCTGTCTCTGAAGTCCTTTCCTCTCCTGAGTTCTTGCTTGCCCTCCTCCCGGTTGAACAATGCGGACAGGACATGGATAGACGAGTATCTTCTGGAGGCGAAGCAAGCTCTGGGTTACCCATTAGAGCCCAGTGAGGAGCTCGGGGACGATAACCCAGCGAAGCAATTCGACACCTTGCTCTACCTGGCTTTCCAGCACCCTTCGTGCGAGAGGACCAACGCGAGGCACGTCAGGAACGGGCACTCGCGGCTCTGCTTCTTGGGGCAATACGTGCTCGAACTGGCATTTGCAGAGTTTTTCCTGCAAAGGTATCCGAGGGAGTCCCCGGCGCCGATGAGGGAGAGGGTCTTTTCAATGATCGGGAAGAGGTTCTTGCCCAAGTGGATCAAGGCCGCGAGCTTGCAGAACCTGGTCTTCCCATTCGAAGATATGGATAGAATGATCCGAAAGGACAGAGAACCCCCCGTGAAGTGAGCCCTCCTCTCTAACTGAAAAATTCCCTTTTTTTCTGCGTTTTATTCATCAGAAATCTGTCTGCGAATCTTCTACCATGCCTGTAAGCAGCTGCTTTCCTCTTTGAAGGCATCCGTTTGAGCCCACTGTGATTCCCAGCGATGCCTCTTGATAGAGATCTAGAAAATTTTAACAGCAAGAACAAAACTAGATTGTTCGGCCCATTTCTAGGATACACCTTTTTTTTCTATTTATCCTCCATGAACAGTGCTGGGTTCGCCAATTCCAACACGGGTTATCAAGTTTCTCTCAAATTATGTTTTTCTGCCTTTGTGCGATTGTTTTCCAGATGTTCTTCAGAAAATCATCCGAAAATGTCAGCCTCGATGGCATCTCCACCATTTCTTTTCTTTTTTTTGTTCTTAAAGCAGCAACTCCAGCGTATCTTTCTGACCTATGATACTTATGAATTCGATCAACTTCTCTGCCAAGCCATCTCGCTCTGTTCCTGCTTCGTATTTTGGTCCATTCAAAGCCAAAATGAATACCTCTTACATATATATATATATACATATTATTTATCTAGTAGCTGTTCTTCACGTCTGTCTGTTATATCTTCTTGATGGTTTCTTCAGGTCTGTGTTCTGGGCACTGTTTGGAGCAATCTATCTGTGCTTCGGGGTGCCGGAGGTCTACCGGGTCCTTTTTGAAGTGTTCGGAATGGACCCAGAAGACGAGAGCTGCCAGCCCAAGCTGAGGCGACAGCTGGAAGACGTAGACCATGTCTCCGTGGAATTTGAGAACAGAAAGCTCAGTTGGCAGGATGTCGCCGCCTACAAGGTAAGAAGCCTCCTTCTCGTCCCATTTAAGCTCAGTTCATGGGCGTTCAACTTCCGCCGTATTCTATCGTCAGAAATTGAGATCCTGCTGCGGCTTTACAGCCTCCCCAAGACGCTCTCTTCGCGCACCCGAGGCTCTTCAGGGCGTGCGTCCCCCCGGGGATGCACCGTTTCCGGGGGAACATATGGGACTTCGAGTGCAGGCCCCGGGTCATGCAGACGCTGGGCTATCCGCTGCCGATGAACGACAGAATCCCAGAGATCACCGAAGCCCGGAATATCGAGCTGGGTCTCGGACTTCAGGTTCTCTCTTTCTCTCTCTCTCTCTCTCTCTCTCTCTCTCTCTCTCTCTCTCGCTCGCTCGTTCGCTGTGTTCTTCGAATGGGGTCAGGTGTGTGGTAAAATGTGAGTGAGGAAAACCAGAAGAACCTTCGCCTTCGTTGACTTGCTATTTCAGAGAGAAAATATCGAATTTTCATGCTAATTTTCCTTGAATGGCAGCTCTGCTTTCTTCACCCGTCCAAGTACAAGTTCGAGCATCCCCGCTTTTGCTTGGAGCGGCTGGAATATCTGGGCCAAAAGATCCAGGTAGCCCTTCTTCCCCGCAATTTCTTCTTCTATTTATTTTCTTCTGATTGAAATCGACTAAGATCTGCATGGTGGTCGCTTCTCCGCAGGATCTGGTGATGGCGGAGAGGCTGCTCATGAAGCATTTGGACGCGCCGGGCCTGTGGCTGCAGCAGAAGCACCGCCGCATGCTGCTGAACAAGTTCTGCGGGCGCTATCTGAGGGACAAGCATCTCCACAAGTTCATCATCTACGGGGAGCCCGTGCAGGACTCCTACGAGCACAACCGGCGGCTGAGGAACCCGGCCACGACCGCCGTCCAGCAGGCGATCCACGGGCTGTCGTACGCCGTCTACGGGAAGCCCGACGTGCGGCGGCTCATGTTCGAGGTGTTCGACTTCGAGCAGATCCACCCGAAGCCGGTGTGATCCCCCGGCATGTACAGGATCCTCATTCTTACTTCATCTTCATATTCTTGGTCGGCTCCTCCCCCTGTTGAGGCTCCCTTCCTCGCCTGTTCCTCTCTCTCTCTCTCTCTCTCTCCTCTTCGGGGGCTCACGGGGCGGCAGCCCAGCTCGCCTGCAAATCTCTTGCGAGGGAGAAGATTGAGGCCTGCCTCTCATCCTCTTGAATTCCCCCGAGTGTTCTCCGTTCATGAGTAACCCATCAGCGGCATTTTGTCGAACACCGTACCCGGAACAGAGCAATCTGTGAGATATGAAAGCGCTGACCATTCTGTTCCTGGCTACTGACAGAAGATTGGCAATCTGAAAGTTGACAATCCCTTGGAATTCTCAAATAAAAAATCTCTTTTTTTTTTTACCGGGCGGAGGAATCTCCTCCAATCTCTTACAAGGGTTTCCTTGATCACTTAGAATATTGTGATGCAACGTACTCTGCAATCGCCAAACTCGATGTCAGACCAGGTGACTCGAAGCCGAACAGATTCACCAGCCCGGGTAGCCCGTGAGTTTCCTCGCCCTGTTTTTTTTTTTTTTTTTTTTTTGAAGTAAAAAGGAAGCATCAGCCGACGAACAGGAAAAATTTATGCCACGAATTCTCCAAATTGGAGATTAAGAGGAGGGTTGTTTTTCAACGGACAAGGTGGGCTCACAGCCCGGTCAAAGTTTTTCTCCATTAAGGTACAGGTCCAAGGTTCGTAGGGGAAGGGAGCTGATTTTTCTAGACTTTTATCTGATTATGGAATTTAAATCCGACGAAATAAATCAGGAAGATATGATGATCAAGTTTATGTCATGCTCGCCATCTCTTCCTATGCAGGGATTCCTCACAACTTCAGGGATGAAAAATCATGAAGATGCTTTCACCAAAGCATCACCAATCGTGGCATTATTCAATTAATTTTAATTAATCGAAATACAAAAATACGAATTTTTTTCCAGAAAAGTTACCTGGATAAGAAAGTCAGCAGGAGGATCCCCAGGGCCAGAAAGCTTGATTCGGATGCCTCCGTATCCGGGCTCCAGTGATCTGTCCTTGAGATTTGGATAGTATTTTTTTATTTCAGAGTAGAATCTGTCCGAACGACTGGGGTCAACTGTGTAGTCAAACCTGAAGAACACATGAGGTCAACACTACTTGACTTGGATGAAAGCTAATAGTACAGAACACTAGAATCTGAACTGCATCGAGCTACTCGTCTGTCAGAAATTCTGCAATCTTTCTTCCGTAAGAACCACGAATAAATTCCTAAAACTGGTTGTATTTATATACAATCAGTCTCAAGTTTGTACATATAAATATAAAACCAAGCACATTGGTTCCAAGATACATTAAACTGAAAAAGTAGCTCATTGAAAAAGTTCGGAAGTACTTGAACTGAGAGTTTTTGCAAGAAAACTAAAAATAAATTCATAACTGATTCTATCTATCCATTTTTATATTTCTAAAAATAAGTACAAAATCAAGCGCATGGGTTACAAAAAAATTAAATATCGAAAACTAAAAAATATTCGGGAACACTTGAACTGAGAGCTTCCCAAGCCAGAACCCATGCGCCATTTTCAGTTTTATGAATATATTCAATTTTAAAATATAATTTTCAGTTTGATTTAGTTTGCAGCCCATGTGCTTCATTTTGTATTAGTATGCAGAAATATGAAAATGGCTGTGAATATTTAATCAGTTTTATGAATACTAATACAAAATATTCCTACATATTCACAGTTATTTTCATATTTCTACAAACTAATACAAAATCAAGCACATGGGCTGCAAACTAAATCAAACTGAAAATTATATTTTAAGACACTGAACCATGAAAAATGTCCAGGGACATCGAATTGAAAGCTTCCCAACCAAGAACCATGAATAAATCAAAATCTTTGACTGAGCTCAGAGAATTTCCTTGTTCGGTCGTTCATCAACACAGACTACGGATTCGCAGCCATTTTCATATTTCTAAATATAAATATAAAATCAAGGATATTGGTCGAAAAATAAATCAAACTGAAAATTAAAACTTAAGAAATTAGGGCATAAAAAAAGCCCAGGGACGCAAACAGAGAGCTTTTCTCTTGAATGCCGCATTCATATACCTGTTGAGTAAGATCGACGTTTCGTCTGGAGAATCGATCCATTCAACGTCTGGCCCAAACTTGACATGCCCGGCTAAATCTATGGTGACATGGACCCCGAGGCCGCCGCTCTCTGGGATTGGATAGATCAAGCGGCTGAAAGGAGGAACCTTCGTCTCACTCAAGGTGAAGTAGCACCCCCGAGCATAATATGAGGGTGGAATGACTCCGTGGTTTAACCCATGAAATCTTTTTGCCAAAGAGACGGCACCAAGCCCAGCGGCATTGATAGTAAGCTTGGGAGTCACCACAAGTTGGGGAGTCAGAGGGGAATCAGCGAGCCCCCTCTCAAGATCTCTGGTTTCAGAAATATGCAGATGAAGGCGTTCATCTTCAACATGGCCTCCCATGATGGTAGTGTTAAAAGATACTGTCGTTCGGTGGCACTCAGCTTCCCCCTGGGTCCACGTTGCATAATCAGAGTAGCGCATAACAGCAATATCACATCAAGGAAAAAGTAAGAACATTGCTGAAAGACGGCATTATTATATATAGTAACATTTTTTTTAAGAACAACTTGATCAGATGCAAGAGATTCATGACTTGCCACCCAACAGATCAAATCTGGACAAGAACTCTGTTCAGATTCGTACTGTTTGAATTGTCTATTTAAGTTTTTTTTTTAGAATATCTTAGTCACATGGAGGAAATCTAAGACTTGATGTGCATAATTCAGTCAACATGGACATAATTCAGTGATTGCCAATCGATTTTGAGATGGATGGCCCAATATAAAGATGGGCGTACTCGTCTCAATGTCAGTAACTCAAGCAAACTCAGTCAAGTGATGGCTAAGAGACATTAACGAAGCGTGTTGACCTTAGATGGGATTTACCGTTCTCCTTTGCTCTCCCCTAGCTTGACACATTTCAGCATCTAAAATAATTTAAGAAAAAAAACATTGTCTAATTTTCACCATTGACCAAACGAGTGGACCTTAGCTGGGACTTACCATTCTCCTCTGTTCTCCTCCAGTTCAGAATTAATAAAAAAATAACTTAATAAAAAAATTATGTTCTAACTGTCACCGTCAAACACACATAAAATCACATTGATTTATTATTCCATTGTATTTTCCCAAAAATGCAGGCCTATAAACAGGAAACAAGCTAAAAGCTGCGATATATAAAATGATTGTAGAACAATGATACAAAAAAGGATCAGAACATTGCAGAACAATGATTGTTGAAATTAAGAGAGTTACCAGCAGGGCGACCATCAGAGAATGAGAATCGACAATGCCAGAGCAAGTCGACAGCAAGGCCTTAACGCAAAGCAGTTCAGGCTCCAGGCGCATGGCTTCCAAGCCCTCCAGCATTCTCAACCCTTCAACTCCATTCTCTACCCCTTGTCTCAAGAGATATTCCAGATTTGGAATCTCTGCAGGCCCAGTGGCAACGATGAGCTTGCCGACCTGACTATGAGGGATCCCCCGGTCGGAGCAATACCTGTAGAGCAATTCCCGGCCCCTGACGCAGAGCTTTGCCTGAGAAAAAAAAATATCGAGAAGATCATGAATCACGCTGGTGCAACAGGTCATGTCAGATAAATACATTAGAGTCCATGCAAAATGTTATGAACAGAGCTGCGAAGTGATCAAGAACGAGGAGAAGGAACAGTTATTGATCATCAGCACCCAGCAATGGGCTGAAATTAGACGCCAAAAAAGCTGATGAATTTCTCCCCTGAACCTGCATTTTCCCAAGCCGTGAATAATTTCCAAAAGTAGATTATTACCTAAAAATGATGCTCTTCCTTTTAAGGTTGAACGCAACTTAAAGGGACTCTGCAGGTTCAGCTCTTCACAAAGAAAAAGAGGATGATGTATCTGCAAAGTTAAAGGTGGCATTTTGAAGGAATCTCCGAAGAAGCTAAAGAGTCGTCCGAATATTTTTCAAAAAAATGCTTCGATTTTCCGCGCCACCCCCTCCCCCTGAATATGTTCATACGAGAGAACCAGCCGCGATTCAGAAACTCAAAGAGGCTTTCCTGAATCAGCCAGCTGAGATGTTTTCTAAAAATGCCGTTGACTTTTTCATTCCCATGTATCAAAGATGGAGATGAAAATCGAACTGGAGAACGCTCACAGACTACAAAATGACCCCGCTCGTAATCCGCATCACAGATTTCATGGCTTGAGGAGGGCGAGCATTATCATGCTTCTATTTTCCGAAATCCGATGATTCTCCCAAATCGATCATCCCAAGGCTCGCAATCATCGGCGTGTTCTTCCGCGGAAAATTTTCTTGGAACGAGACAATCGGGCACCGAGCGAGCGGGAAAAGAAGAACGGAGAAGATGATTTTCTCCTCCTGCGGCTGAAGGGCTTCTCTCACCTTGAGAGAGCCGCGGGGGTAGTAGATCCCGGCATGGACCACCTCGCTGTTGCGGGAGCTGGTCCCCGTGCCGAACGTGGGGGCGGACTCGAGCACCAGCACGTCTCGCCCTTTCAGGGCCAGCTCCCTCGCCACGGCGATCCCCACGACGCCGGCGCCGATCACCACCACATCCGCCGTCTCCTTCGCCACCCCCTCGTGCCGCGGCACGCCTCCGCCCCACCTCCTTGCGCCGCCGCCGCACGCCCTCGCCCATCTCAGCTTCGCGATCGCTCCCCTCATCCTTCTCCCTCGCCTCGGCAACAACCAGCCAGAGATATAGATAGATAGATAGAGAGAGAGAGAGAGAGAGAGAGAGAGAGAGAGAGGGGGGCATATAAAATACAAGCTAAGATAATCACGAAGGTGTCTGAAAACAGTCTGCATTAGGGGCTGAGAGCAGTCTTATGGCTGGCGAGCTCCTCATCGAGATGAAGGGCTCAACCCCGAGACATATCTACATAATCAAACGAGAGGGATTTCTCTCTGGCAGTCATATGGAATAGATTTACATTATCATCGTCGCTTCCACAACCTAAGTGATTTGCGATCCCCCGCGAGGCGCTTCCAGTTCAGCAGTTTGTGTCGTAGACCGCCAGGCCCTCAAGCTCGGGGCCTTCCAGACGGGGGTTGTTCTCAAAGCTGCACCAAGGATGATCAGAAACCTTTAGGGTTTTCACCTCCGTGTTCATGTAATCAGAGATACAAGACGGCTGCGGATTGAGCTTGCCCATGAACCAGCAGGTGCAAAATCTTAAAAAAAATGGAACTTTTTGCCAAGGGCCGATGAATCAGCAGGTGCAGATGAATAACCTCCGCCACCTTTCAAACCCTAGCACAGAAACAGAGAGAACGAGGGGGGGGGGACCAACCCATAGAAAAAAAGGGGCTTTTTAAGCTTTCAGGGTGGGGGAACTATTAATATCCGGCCGGTCGATGGCACCCCTATAACGGCATAGAATTGATCGATGAAAATACGAAGTAATTGGTACTCAGAGCCCGAAGTGGCGGTACTGAGAATCCTTTTTCCGACAGTAAAAATCACTGAAGAGAGAGACTTACTTGCTCAGCGGTATGTGCTCGAAGGGTCCAGAAGTAGGGATAGTTCCACAGAGATTATTATTTGAGACGTCTCTGGTAAACCAGTACATGAATGTAGGATCAGAATTGCATAACAACTTAGGAAAGGATCAACAGTTATTAGAAAGGATAAGGAAATCACAGAAAAATCGAACCGCTCCACTTACACAACTTTGAGGCTCGAAATCTTGGTGAGCTCCCTAGGTATCCTCCCAGTGAGCTGGTTATCATTAAGCCGTCTAGAGAGATGGATAAACCCATCAGCATCGACCGAGCATTAAAAAGGAACGATGTGCAGTCATAGATTTCTATAATCAATCACTCGGGCTATATAAAAGGTAAATTTTTAGATCTCATCGTTTTAAGTTCGATGAGAGACAAAAAGAGCTAGAAGTAAACTTACAGAAAAACTAAGGATTTTAGATTGCCCAGCGATTGAGGAATGGTGCCGGAAATATTGTTGTTGTACAGGTCCAAGCTAATAAGACTCTTCAAATTGCCCAGCTCAGATGGAATTGGCCCTTGAATATTGTTTTTGTAAAGTTCCCTGCATGAAAAATCTAGGAAATTAAAATTGAACAGAATAATTTAAAGGTAACGCTAAGAGAATAAATTATCAACAAGAGGCAGAAGAATAAGGAGATAAGACCTACGGTGCACATGCTTAGTAAAAATAGACACTATATGCAACTTAAAAGAATGACATGCACAACATCCATAAACAGTGGCTACTAATAACTGCTGTTCCTTTTGAACTGTAGAGTGGGAGAGCATCCATGTCATTTCTTCTGAAGGAGGGTTTGGAAAAGAGCAGCATTGCGGTCTGTTAAACAAGTGAAGCAAACAACAACAAACAAATGACAGAATAGATTGTTTCTTGAATGGAACGCGTATAAAATCTTTAGAAAAAAAATTATCAAAAAGGGAATATTCCGATGACTGTTTCTGGAGAAGACAAAGTGCTGGCTGTTGATTGGAATAAACAGGCATACTACGGGTAACTAAAATCTTGCGTATCCTGTATCCAAACCCTGATTTCCAAAAACTCGGATGAAGATCGAAGAGCAAGAAAATAAAAAAGATAAACAACATGGGACCACATCAGGGGAATAGATGAAGTGTAGAAGCCATAAAGTTTTTCTTATATTGCTTGTTCATGTAATGTTCTAAACAACACATTACACAATAACAAGTAAAAACAAAACTGTTTCGGAATGTAGTAACATGGGAAAGAAGAACGGATGATTGCGTGTAAGTGGTTTTCAGTAAATTCACTATTAATTTGGTGCCAACAAACCCTTCTTATGATGAACGCAACCCACCAAGACACCTCTTTCTCCTAAACCGAAGTCTCTAATCAAACACCTTATAACTGTCTGCTTCCACAAAACTATCTCATAACCATGTTAAACTTAGGCAACAGTTACTTTTGAAATTCTTGAGGTTAGTCTGAGGTTAGTCTGGCCGTTATGGGCAAAAACAATAATCATACTAAAACACTGAAAATGGAAAAATCCACATGTGTGATGACTCTTCTCTTTGAACTCAATAGCCCCTAATGATGGACGTCCATCAATCATAGGTTCAAATTATGCGTGGGGGAGCGAAAAATAATCTATTTCCTTAATTCTTATCAGAATGTAAACACCATAATGCGATTCTGAAATTGAAATGATGATTACAAATTCCCGAAAGACCCCCATATGACCAATTTCAACAGGAAAAACCTCTAAAACTGATTTCCCCAAGTAGCACATTCTTGCAAGGATTCCAATATAGACCATAATTGGTCGGCACACTGTTGTTGACTTTAGGTCTGCAAAAGTTTTAATGAAACACCCGAGAAAAATCTTGGCTAAGTCATTAGAGTCTTGGCCTGGAGGGCGACCATGGACGATTGTGTCCAATCAATACAAAATCACAAGCATTGTGAGGCTGTCGGTGCTTGTCTTCTTTGGCCTCTTTTACTGAGTGGTCCAATTAGAAGGAAAGGAACAGACACAAAACCCTACAGCATCTTGGTACTTATTGTATCCCATTTGGGACCAACAATTGTATCCTTTAAAATATGAAAGATTGCAATCTTTCAACACAATGCATCATCTGTAAACGCCTACCACTAGCTTACTTTGATCGGCTGAAGTTCTCTACAGCTACCAATGCCTTTTTTCTAATAACAGAGAACTTCTTGGATCTGTCAACAAATTCCATACGCTTTACTTTCGAAGCAAAACCGTCAATCATTTTCCTCGATGTCCAAGCCGAGACTTTTCACAGAACCATCAAATTTGTACCTCCCATGTGAGAATGAGAAAGGAAAACTGACGACTAGCTACGCTCTTCCATACTCTGCCTTTCAACGACGATGACACTCCGTCAGTTAATCACTGATTGATCTAGATGCAACATTAGTAGGTATTCTGATTCTATAGAAAGACTGACTCCTTAGGATTGACTGGCTCTAGAAGGAATCACCGGGAACCCTACGATATATGCCACCTACCTTTCATTTCAAGCAATAAAAACCCTAAATCAAATGAGGAACTGCAAAATAAATAATACATAATAACATGCCAATTCATTATCCAGCCTTATTCACCAAGGAAAAAGAAGAAGGGAATGAAATAATTTAAGAAAAATGAAAGAAAATATTCAGCAGAAAACAAGTTAACCAGAGTGAACACTGAGAAAACTTTGACAACACGCTCAAAGAAATCCATAGCTTCTTACACCACACAATCTCCAAGAATTCCAAAAAATATTATTCTTCAATCTCTTTTCTATTCAAGAGATAAGAGAAACTTCGCCATATTTTCAAGGCAAAGACCCAATTTGAAAGGAACAAGTGGCGATTCCCTTCTATGATGGTGCAATCACATGGAGTCAAATTCAACCATTGGAGAGTAGATCCATGAATTGAGGAAGTTTTACACTGAGAATCATCTCGTGAAAAAAGAAACAGAATCTGATCACCGATCAATGTAGCATGCGTTTCATGGATTCAATTTATAATAAAACCAACTAAAACCTCCATCCGAATAGAAAAAGGACTAAATGTACACGTAAGACTGTCATCGTTTTCCCTACAAGTTTTAATCATTCCAATCTGAAATTTCTGAAACGTGTAGCACTCACATTTTAGTCATTTAAAATCAATTACTGGCTATTCTATTTGCGTTTGTCAAGGACTATAACTACAAGAGACTAGAAGTTGCCTAACAGAGACGAGAAGCTGTCTCCACAAGAAGCAGACTAAAACCAAATGAGATTATTGTTGTCCTGGGAAGTGCAGGCTTCGCTAATCACCGTTCCCACCCATATCATTGCCCCGTCTATACAATATTGCTTACCGACATCACATTCACTTCAAATCTCGGACGGGCTTCAGATCGTAAGATCCTAACATGTATAAAGACCGGAGCTCATACCTTACAAGCAACTTTTTCATAGAATACCCTTCAACACATGCAGAAGCCAACTTCAGAATGTCAAATTAAACAACGTAAATATTAGTGACTCTAATACTTAAATCTTTTTTTCTTCCCTGTAAGATTTTGGCATCATGTCCCAGAAAAACTATGATACCATGAATCCTCTCGACAAGAGAAAAATAAAATAATTTGCTCCGCAGTCTGTTGCAATATTTTCACTGGGAATGGCAAGGATGTCAAGATACAGACACAGGTATGAAAGAAAATGGAGAATTATTTCGGTGATACTTCTTTGACAACATTCACACAAAATAATAGCCAAAGATCTAAAAGAAATAACTAAATGTCAACACATTGCGCTGGTTTCTCTCCAAACCGCAATAAGAGAAATTAAAATTAATGCATGATAAGACGGTAAATATCTATAGCGGAGATTCTAAGATAAAAGAGAACAGGCTTACAGATACTGAAGATGTTGAAGCTTTCCAAGATCAGGTACCAAGTGTCCAGACAAGTTGGAATTTCCTAAATCGCTGCAGATTGAAGAATCTTTTGATTATTAATTCTTTCAATTTCCAACGAGAATCTAAACGATCAGAATTAGAAAGATACACTTATGGCTCGTAAAAACACAAAAATATGTGGATATCGAGCACGCTTTAATGTCAGAAAACGGCCCCGAGTAATAATTTTTAAAATCTGATCGGAAAAGACGGAGAAACTATATAAACTGTCGACAATTCTCAAGTCTAGTCCTCTGGTGCAAAAATAATGCATCAATAGAGCATCAAGTTCGAAAATTTTGCACAGCAATGCATTTTAACATGACATTCTAGCTCGATCAATATCCGAAACATAGCACACGATGCAGAAATAACTCGTCACTTGAAAAATAAGGCGAACAATATAAAGCCTATGAACTTCTACAAGGGAAAACCGTGTGCCATGATAAGTGCAAGTTCTAGAAAAAACGAGGAATCAAGAGATCCACGGAGGCGGTCGTACACTCGAGTGACTTGATTGTCCTGGTTGCAGGTAATGTGGAACCAGGTGCATGGATTGACGAGCGTCTGATCCCAGCTCTCCAACACCTTGTCCGGGTCGGAGAGGCTGCTCCGGAGCGCGAAGAGAGCGTCCCCCTCCGAGTTGGCAGCAGCGCCCTGGGGGAGAACGACGAGGCCCACCGACAGGACGATTAGGGCACCGAACGTTGCGACATCGCGGAAAGCCGCCATCGTGGTGGTCGGGTGCCCTCAGCTTAGGGTTCTCGCCCCCGCCCTCCGGGTCGAGAGGGATCCTCCGATAGCCGAAAGAACAGGGAGCGGCAAGAGTACGAGGATCGACCTCCGGCGAGAGCGGTCGACCGAGAGAGAGAGAGAGAGACAGACAGACAGAGAGAGGAGGATGTACGCGCAAGCACGCAGAGGTCCCCACAGGCTGTAAAGAACTTGGACCTCGAAACCAGCACCGTTCCCCCCACCGGCTCCACTAGAAGAAGAGTAGACGAACCCCCCCCCCCCGCTTTCCACCGCCGGATACTTATCGGGTCTTGAAACGGTCCGCAACAAATCGGGTATGTTCCGACCCATTTATCGTAATGGGCCTGTTCTAGAGGCCCAAACGAATGGCTCGTATAGATCTGAACACGTGGAAGGGGAGGCCCGATAGACTGAATCCTGCTCTGTCACGTGGGTTTATGGGCTCTCTCGGATGGGGAGAGAGTCAGGGAACGTGATTCACGTGTAATATTCTATCAAATCAGACACAATAATACACGTGGAAAGTAGTCCAAAAACCTAATTGCGTCTCTCTCTCTGTCAGTCAGACTGACGGCTGATTCTCACGTTGGAGAGAGATCTGCGGGCCCATTTTTGGGTTGTCAAAAACTTTAAAATATGATAAATTCCAAAACGTGTGCTTTTGACAATAAAACCGTCATCGCATGCTACACTATTTATGACAATAATTTCTAAACGTATATGGAGCAAATTAATTATATACTAGGTTAACAAAAGATTAAAAAAATAAAGTCAACCCTAACTTGGCAAGCTAAGTATTGGACTTAATTTCCTCTCCTACAAATAGTTAAGTGAAATTTCCACTTTGTGCTACACCAAACGAGCATTAAAAATGTCTAAATTGAGATGTTTTGCTAGCTTGATTTATGACAGAAAGATGCATATGATCCAATCAAGAACAATAAATGGTATGTTTAATTAATTATTAATCTTGAGTTCTTCTAGTTGAGACCTTCATTGTGAAGTCACTAAAGTTCATATATGATACACATTACACCTAAAGTCCTTATAAAGGTTATGTATGAAACCTCCTTACTTGTCTAATGCTAACATAATGGCCACCATTAAGCTGCCTAAAAAGTAATTGATTGACTTATCAATGGGATTTGTTCATCAATGACATAAAATGTTATAAACTATCTGACTTAGACTCACACTAGGGGACATCATATCTTAATGTGGGATGTCAAATTATGATTAATGTGGTCAAACATGATTTCATTGATCATTGGAATACTAAACCCCTCAAATAAAGACTCCCCTTTGTTCTTCAAAATGATTTGTACACATATATCATTGTTTATTTGTCATCATCATCTTCTATGGCCTACCATTGAGGTAAGTGGTATTGAAATCCTCTTGTTTGCATAAATAAACTGTCTTTACTGTCCCCACCTACCTTCAAACAATAATGGTATGAGTTGAGACCCATTTCACATGGTGTTGCCTAAACATGAGCTACCCACATGCCACAAGATGGGCACTCATCCTAAATTTGTCAAGATACCAACATGTGATATGCCATGTCTACATCATCAATCTTTTACCCTTGCCTTGGACACATCATTGTGGTCCTTATATAGCATAACATATGTGCTTTAGGTGATTTTTCTTTTCTTGGTCTAACTATGTGTTAGCCAAATCCCTAATTTTTATATCCTTGAAAGATTCATGATATATATTTATAACTAAGTTTTTTTTCTTTGGATTCTTCATATACGTATAAAAGGAGGCTGTACACCTTGGAAATTTTTTAGTAACTTGGCTATCACCATTATATACCTAAATTTCTCCACAATTGGGTGATCCATCCTTTCAAGCACCTAATTGGCTTGTGGTGCACCAACTATTAATCATGGAGTATTGAGAGAGGGACCAAGATAGTGATAAATCAGTATTTTTCAGACTTCATGATTTCTACTTACAATTGAAGTGAGGCAAGTCATGGTTAGACATAAAGTGCAAAAATAAGAAATCAAAAATGTTTTTCACAAATTGAGACTCTATACTTTGTCCACTCTTTAAGGGTAATACTTCAGCTCTAATGACATGTTGGTACAATCCAGTAAATGTTAGGGCTTTAATTTGCTTCATCTAAATTTATAACCTATATAGGCAAAAATATTTTTAAACCATTTATTTATATTCTAGGTCTAGGATATCTTAAATACAACATGTACCAATACTAAATAGCACTATGCTAAGTTAATATACTTACTTTTTTGCAAAATGAAAATATATATTTTTGTGAGAGATTAATCCAAAATGTTGAAGGGACTTCACTAACAATTAGTGGATAAAATGTATTTTCAACAAATTATAAATCACACAACACAATAACAATATAAAAATTACCAATTATGTCACATAAAATATAAAAATATTCTTACCAAATGTGTCACTTGACAAGTCTTACTATTTGAAAACAATAAGATAAAAAATATTTACAATTGGTCCTAAAATCACATGAGACTATGTGAAGGATTATAATAACATATTGTTGGCATGTATATATTCACCCAACATAAATTTTATGATCTACTAGCATTATTTTACCCTAATATATTGATTCTACAACAAAAAAATTATAAGAACTCTAAAAGGAATACTAAATATGATATTTAATGTCTTATGTCATGACTTTACAAATAGACATTCTTCCTTTTAGATTATCTTGTCTCAATTATCATGTTAATGGGTTTCAACCATTTACTTTTCAATATTTCTATCATTGCATAAAAGAGTTGAAAATTATCAAGTACTTCAACTTTCAACAATACAAGTACAAATATAAATATTTATATGAATAATTAAATATTTTTTAAAATCCACATTGTTGTCAAGAGAGTCCTCCTCGAAAGGACAACAAACATTAAACTATATTTAGAAGCTTTCTTTATAAGTTTTCTTGAAATAAGCTCTACGATGTTTATGAATAAAAAATAATCATATGACTTAAAGGGGATGACTTGAATTATAAAATTAAGATGCTTAGTTTTCAATAGATATAACCCCTTTTCATTTCTATGTTCAAAGCCTTCTATATTATAAATTTGGAGAAGAGACATCTTCAATTATAAATATATATATTACTCTTGTAGATGTTTTTACGAGCCTTGTAGACAGTGCAACAAATCATTTCATAAAAATAATGATAATGAGAAATGGTCCCTCAATGATCTTCCACCTATCAATTTCAAAAGAATGTTTAAAGTATGACCTAAAATACTATCAAAAATCAGATAAGTCATATGTTTGGAGTGCAATGAACGTCAATACTTACACTATATTTTTCTTTGGAACCATTGATTTTAGTTGGTTATAATATAGGAATTAATGTAGCATTTACCCCTCACTTGGTACAATATGCATTATACTATATTGAATGTAACAAAACATGATCTTGTATCTACTTTCAGAACTCTTCTTTTTCAAATAAAGGATTGATGAACTATTTACCCATGTATGAAAATTATACTATTTATTTCATGAATATTTTTCTTTGACCCATTATTTTATTTCTTTTATAGAAATTAGAAATTTCTTTTATAATGGCATGGTTTACCACAATGGTGACAAACATGGATTTTTGCTTGTACATGGAATTACAATTTACTTATTTATTCTTGCTAATCCCCTTAGTCTCTAAATGAGAAATATATGTTTATCATTTGTACCAATTTGTTTTCTTGAGATGATCATAAGTGTACTTATCGGTAAAACACTATTGAGAGTTGGATTATTTACAATAAGAAACAATGCCCCCAAGCTTTATCACAAAGACCATTATAGAGTTTGAAACAAGTTTTCAAGGATTATCTTCATTGTGGACGTAATGTAATATTTGTACGTTAAACAAAAAAAGTGCATTCTACTTTTAGAAGAGATATGTTGGAATACATTATCATCCAATCATTGTCAAATGGTACATGTACATTCCATGTAATAATTGTCCATTTTTAATTTAAATAAATTATTTTCAAATATTTTTTTGTAAATTTATCATCACCACCATCAGTTGGCTCATACAATCCATTATGGTGGAGGTAGGCATCCATTTTTCACTTTCAAATTAATCCATTATTATCATTCAACTTGACCATTGTACATATGTTACATTCCATTCAAGTATAGTCTTCATAAACTATTGTAATATCTCTCACACCAACTGCAGAGCATGAAGTGACTTCAGTTCTACATATGTTGATGATAAAAAAATTGTTGATGACAAAATGTCAATGTACAACAAAAACCAAACGATGTTGGACTGACTGAAAAAAAACATAAAAAACATAAAAAAAAATATGAACCCCGACGCCTCCATAGAAAAAAGGCCCTGCGATAAGGAGAGAAGAAAAAAATCACAAGAAAACAGCAGCTATAACCATTCAAAATATAATGCTAAGTTCCTCTTTTCAAAACAATGACTTAACCTTGAGCAAAAAACAGTGTATGGAAGAAGAGGTATGAAGCTACTTCACGAGGAGTAACCTCTATATCCCACACAATTAAGGATCTTCAACCTTCGGAAGACGTTTTGATAGAGTCAAAGAGAGGGAAAGAGACCAAATCCCTTCATTCTCGTCTCTCCTCCTTGTTACTTCTACGGTTTTCGCCAACTTCTGTCATTTTCACATCAGAGAAAACCTAAAGAGTGGGTATTTTCTTCATTTTCAGTATGGACCCTTTCCATTTTCTGAGCATTGGCAAATGAAACCCTAACAAGCTGTGATATAATCGTGACGCCTTCTCATAGGCACTCAACATTATAATGCACAGGTGACATGAATGGCTTTATGGCAACAGACTCACCATTCACCAATGGAGGACTACCGTCTACTCTGGTTCCTCAGCCCCAATCGCGTAACAAAAGAATAATAGCATATAAAAAAAAGAGTGCCCTACTAATGTTGTTTCATCTGTTTCAAAATCACACAAAGCATCGATGAAAGATCATAAGCTTAGACTCCAAGTTCTCATCGTCAAGGGAGAAATCCATGTGTTTGAACCATTAAGGGAAATCTAGTGGAACGACTGAAGTCCTGAGCTAAACCTGAACACGCTCCGCGAGAAATGTTTCTGCTAAATCGGGCGTCTCTGCCAGGTTCTCTGGGGAACCTGCTACTAGAACCAGCTCAATCTCAACTCGAAAGAGAGAAATCAAAAACTGGGTTTTAGAGGTACCGGAACGCATTATTCCAAGGGGGTTGGACAGAGAAGGAAATCCTGAGTCGGAATGTGACGAGCTATGTTATCTCGAAGCCGTGATCACTCTGGAACCCGGACGCTGGGACGCCCTTGCTGTAAAAAGATGCAATGCTGTGCTGGATCTGAAACGGGTACTGGCCGTTGTTAGCCCTCGGACCGTACAGAATTGAAAATACGACGTGGATCTTCCCTAGGTTTTCCAGTGGGGGGTCGAAGGAAGAACGGCAGCATCCCACCGTTTTCTTCCGAGATCACCCTCTGATGAAGATCCAGCCGTGGCCTCGCGATGTGCAAGCTTCGGGAGCTCCTGGGGGACCTATCTATTCCTCGAGCTGGGTGCTGGGAAGTTAAATCAATGGGGAAGCAATTTTAAACAGTTGAGTTCCAATTGCAGACATGGATTTCATGAGATTCATCAAGCAACGCTGAACATACTGCCGACAAGATTACCACCGCGGGGGTCTCTTAGGGCCCAGAAGAAGCCCTAGTGAAGAGCCTACTCCCTTCCGGCGCCGTCGAACCTCCCCGAGTCATCGGCCGAAGGAGAGGACTCCTGATACGAGAAGGAGGGCATGAAGCAGGCGAAGTCAACGAGCATCTGCGAGGCGAAGATCTCGTCGAACACGTCAAGCTGGTTCTCCGAGCCCCTGTACCCCTCGCCCCACTGCTGCTGGTGGAGGGGCCTGGCCTCCGCGTTCCCGAAATCCGCCGAGCAGACATCTGAAATGTAGTCATCGGTGGAGCGGGGGCCGCCGTAGGCCGCCGCTGGCGGCGCCGCCGATTCCGCGGGGTCTTCGGCGCCGTCTGCCTCCGCAAACTTTGAGAGGAGGGCCATGTCGGAGTCCTGCCCGGTCAGCTCCTGGACCAGGCCCTTGAACTCGGAGGTGGTCGTCGTCACCTTCATGGGGTTGGAGATGTGCACGATCTTGATCGGCTTCTTCTTGGCCTTGGCCTGTTTCAGCCCCCTCTGGTGTGCGACGCTCAGCTTGTCCATTGGCGAGGACCCAAGGAGAAGAAGAACCCTCCAAGTACTACAGAGAGGAGGGGCGACGATAGGGTTTTCCCGGAGGAGGGAGCTCCGGATGGTGTATATAGACTGCAGCACCTGGATCTTGGCCAAAAAAGAGCCCGACCAGTCGACGAGAGGCCCCGCGAAGGCCTGATGAGAGTGATAAAGCTGCGCGCCCTCCGGCCTGCCGTTTAATCCCCCATCCCTGGTAATCTATATATTTCACGTATTCCCCTTGCTAAAGGGAAAATAGCTTTACCCTTATAAGGAGAAGTCCTGGGAGAGAAGTACACGACCCACCACGTGTCGACCTTTGCGATGCTCTCGTAGTGACATGACGTCATGCATGTGACGTACTCACCCCACCGCGTCGGTCCGTCTGGCTCAGCGGCCCAACCGCGTTTTAAAGGTGGAGCCGCTTCCGGCCCGGGGCAGCCGTCGGATCAGATGCATCCGCTCATCGGCGGCCATCGCCGATCGTGATCCACTCCGCCCCATTGTTGACGGGTATGGGGCGCCGGCGGAGGAGGTTACCGCAATGGAGACCGTACACCATCGGGCAAAAACAAAACGGTAACATAAAGGCCACTGTCGCTGTCGGTCGCTATAATTACACAATTATTTGTTCACTAAATAGTATTAATAAATATTAACTTCTAATTTCTGGGGTCTCCCTTCGAATCGACGGCGGGCCCTCCGCCGGCGCTGACCGGCAAGCAATCAGCCAGCTTCCCGGACGGGAATACAAAAATATAGATAGAAGAAAATGTAAACATCATGTGGGTCCACTTAAAAAACACATTTTTATTACAGCATGAATAAAATTATTGGCAAAAACAGCTAATAATTCGGCATCGGCGGCTATGACAGATGTCAACTCAATGAACAGTATGACACGTGGCTGGTTGAATGGGACCCTTCGGGCGGGGGTTCCGATGATCGGCGTGGGCAAGCCCTCGCCGGCGCAGAGGCTCTGTTTCGAGCACATTTCCACGAGTTCTTGGAGGGGGAATGTCTCATTCCCCAAGGATCTGGCCACGAGGAACACGCTCGCGCTGTGAAAAATATTAGAGACCACCTCGTGCAGTCGCCCATCCTGTCCGAAAGATCTCAGGCTTCAGATCTCAGGATTCATTATTGCGTATATGCCGGTGATAATTTCCCGCGGGAAGACGGCTGTGGAGCTGACGGTGGGAGTCAACCGAGCTCCTCCCCTCCGTGCCCCGGTTCCCAGCGTTGACTCTGAAAGAGGCTGGCCGCTGCGGATTTGAGAGGGCAATCGTGGGGTGTACTAAGTTGGAAGTGCTTACTTGCATGGGCGATAGTTTACTAACTAACGAGATGTCGTGTATTCATTTTTTTACCAGGTGACCAAGATTGAGAAGACGATCCTCTCTCTCTCTCTCTCTCTCTCTCTCTCTCTCTCTCCCTCTCTCTCGCAATGATTAAGACGGCAACTTGAGGCCCTCTTCTCTCTGTCGGTATTCTACGGCGGCCTCTTCTGGGGCCTCTCTTCCTGCCTGGCACTCGCATTCCGACCACTCTCCCTACGAGCCAACCCGGATACATTCAGAAGCCCGATTGGAGTGAGGGGTCAATCTGCTCCACAAAAGATAGATAGCGCGCGCGCGCGAGAGAGAGAGAGAGAGAGAGAGAGTCCAGTTGTCGTCTTCCGCCGTCTAATCTCGTCCAATTGCTATTTTGTAGCTCTCCATGCACATACCCTGAATGAATCACGTACGACGCCACCTTCTGCTGGTCGTCTCCACATCCTCCTCTCTCTCTCTCTCTCTCTCTCTCTCTCTCTCTCTGTAGACCGAGGAGAGGAGGGGACTACCGTCCTGGGTAGAGAGGGAGAGAGAGAGAGAGAGAGAGATTACATAGCGGAATGTGTCCCCCCGTTCACGGAAGAATCACGAGAAGATCCGCCTGCCAATCACGTCACCCTAAGGCTGGTCCCCCCCAATCCCCTCTGCGGACGATCCCCCCGAGTTGACTGCTCACTGGCTGCCCTCCAGACGTGGGGGCCCACACGACAAACCCTCACGGGGAGGAATTGGAGAAGAACAGGCGGGCCTCGCCCGGAGGGAGGCCTGGTAACGGGCCGGGCCCGACCGCACCCAACGGCCCAAAATCTCGGGTCGGCCCATACCCCCTACCATGCTCAGGCGTTCCGAGGCATTCGCTTTACGATTTTTTTTATTAATTTCCGGGGATGAAGATTTTTAAAAAAAAGAGATAAATAACCCGTGAATTGGAGCCAGTGTGTCCCTCGTTTATGAGCGGTATTCTGTTGCAACCGGACCAAGTAGGCCCATCATGTGGTTTATTACAGGCTCCGCCCGTTTCTCTCGGCCTCGTGGGTAAAGACCGTTGGGTCTAACGGGTCTCTCCTGGACTTATTTCACCACGTTTTACAGGTGTCTGCGTGGAGAGAGAGAGGGAGGGAGAGAGAAAGAGAGAGAGAGAGGGAGGGAGAGAGAGAGAGAGGGAGGGAGAGAGAGAGAGAGGGAGGGAGAGAGAAAGAGAGAGAGAGAGGGAGGGAGAGAGAGAGGGAGAGAGAGAGAGGGAGGGGGAGGAGAGAGAGAGAGAGGGAGGGAGAGAGAGAGAGAGAGGGAGAGAGAGAGAGGGAGAGGAGGGAGGGGAGAGAGAGAGGGAGAGAGAGAGGGAGAGAGAGGGAGAGAGAGAGAGAGAGAGAGAGAGAGAGAGAGAGAGAGAGAGAGAGAGAGAGAGAGGGAGGAGAGGGAGAGAGAGGGAGAGAGAGAGAGAGAGAGGGGAGAGAGGGAGAGAGAGAGATAGAGAGAGAGAGAGAGAAAGAGGGAGGGAGAGAGAGAGAGAGGGGGGAGAGGGAGAGAGGGAGAGAGGGAGAGACTGCAGGCGGATGAGAGCGACGAACTCTGCAAGGAAGGTCGGCTGTGAGAATTGGCGCCCCCTACCGTGAAGCTATGCGTCGCGCGTCGTTCCACCTCCCAGCCCTTTCCTCATCTCCTCCTCCTCCCTTCTTCTGTTACAATCTGAGGCGCCTCCATCTCCTGACATCGCTGGCCCTCTCATCCTCTCGGTCCACTCGGGTGTCGCCTGTCTCTCTCCGCCGGTTCTGTGCTTCGTCCACCCCTCATTGTTCCGCCCCCCGTTCCCCTCTCTTCGGGCGGACCGCTCAGATCTCGATTACGATGCAACCCTCGCGGCCTAGAGGAAGAGGTGGGGACTTATTTCTGCCCAGAGAATGTTGGGGTTTTCTTTCCCGTCTTCCTCTTCTTTTGATTTCGTTGGTTGGGGCTCGATATTCGGATGGAAGTATCATCCGTCCCACGGAATTTAGACTTTTCATCAATCGCCCTTCAATCTCCTGGGGTCTGCGGATCTTTTTGCGCTCTTACATTTTTTTTTTTGGGTTTTCTGACTTGTTACTCGCATTCTACCTTGTGGGTTTGAACAGTTTGCTTCAGTGCTGGGAACAGCGAAGAAAGCGGCAAAGAGAGATTGGTTCAGCACCTGCTCGTCGGAGAAGCAGACGTTAAGCTTTTGGTCGAGCTTCAGCAGAAGATTGCAGAAGGTTTCTTTGCGTCCTATGGAATCTAGAACCTGATGAAATTGCTGATTCTATGACTTCTCAACAGCATAAATGAACACTTGAAGCATGTCTGAGATATGATTTTTTTCAACACTGTTGCTCCATGAGCAACCTCTGTTCAACTATTTTCAGACGCCTATTAAGTCAAAACACCGGATTAAAAGTAAAAACCCATTGCATACAGCCGGTTGATAATAATGACTGTTGCATGAATCGCTATAAATTTTGATGTAAAATCGCCAGCCCTTCACTCCAGCAAGTTTTTGATATGATTAAACACTTCCAAAGAGCGTTTTGAGTAGGATCAGCTGGTGGACGTTTCTTCACCAGAATCCTACTTCCTGTATTTAGTTGCATGCCAACTTAAGTGCCATGTAATAAGTCAAAGCTTAGGTCTAATGGAAGGGGTGAAGCTGAAGGTAATGACACATGAACTGACTGATTTTTTCTATGCTGGGCACACACCTCTTAATCAAGAGGGAACCATCTGAGTTTATGGTCAGGATACCATCTGAGCTTAATGAGCACCGAAATGATCAGCATGGAAAATAAAACTCTATAACTTTAGGCTTGCTTCAGTTTTGTTTCCCACAGCGAGATGTCTTCTTTCCGGCCTAATGCTCTTGGGGAATGTCTCAGGGATAGACTTGAGTGACTTGGCTGTTGAATACTCGATCTGTCCATCAAAAGAAAATGGGGGGATGCTCGGTTGGGTTCGCAGAGGACAGATGGTAACTACCTCTTCTTGAACCTATATCTTCAGATTAATTTTTGGTGGGACTTCAAGGTCAAACCATTTATGATTTCTCTTCCTGTCGAATGCACGCTGTCTTATTTGTTAGGAGTGATTCAGACCCATGTATATGCTAGTCACTCAATTTTTTCCTATTTCTATGGGTCTCTGACTCTGTTCTAGTCACTTGTTCCTCAGTGTTGTTGCCTTTGGAGAGTTCCAAAGATACAATTAATAATCAAATTGTAAAGATCGCTGGCTAGCTCTGACCATATAATGATGATGATATTCATATTTGCATGTACGTTATCTTATTTGTTGGGAGTGATTCAGACCCATGTATATCCAAATCACTCAAGTATATCGTGCTTTTTCTTGCATCAAATTACGCCTTTAATCCTGCAACATGAACTCAACAGCATCGTTGCTAGATGATACTTGAAGCATCCAAAATTCTGACCACTGTATCTTCATTGAATGATTGCGGAAACCAATGAAGTTTTCCACGATCTTCTTATATGAATTGCTACGTGGAATGTTGTCAGGTGCCAGAGTTTGAAGAGGTTGCATTTAGCGCTCCTGTGAATAAAGTGGTACGCTGCAAGACAGAATTTGGATGGCATCTAGTGCAAGTGATCTCTGAAAGGTCGAGGGATCCTCCTGTCTGCGTTGACCATGCCTATCTATAAATAAACATAATGCCCACGTCCTCCTTTTTTTTTTTTCTGGATTGCAGGGATGAATCTCTTCTCAGAGACATTGGGCCCGAGGAACTCCATTCCAAAATGGAGGACCCCGACTTCTTTGAAGAAGCACAGTTGATCGATGTTAGAGAACCAGATGAAGTGTATGCACTAACTTGAGCTTGTATGAGCCTTTGCAAAAAAAAAAAACTAGGTTTAACTGTACCCATCTGTTTTCACCTACAGCTTCTTATTTACCGTTGGAAATGGTACTTGTTCTTGAATTGATGTCGACCTCCGCTGTGCCAGTTATGATTGATTACCTTTTTCTTTCCGATCTACAGAGCTATAGCTTCCCTCCCAGGTTTCAAGGTCCTTCCTCTGCGCCAATTCGGAGCCTGGGGATCAGAAATCGCTAACGATTTTGATCCGCAGAAGGACACTTATGTCCTTGTGAGTCTCAATCCTCCATCCTCTATCTCCCGTACTATATTATTAAATTGCTACCGCATGCTTGTGTGCATTCCCCTCTCTCTCTCTCTCTCTCTCTCTCCATCTATCTATATATATGTATATACAATACGATGCTGATAGTTGACGGGTCTTTTGGGTATGAATTGTAGTGTCACCATGGAGTGAGGTCACTGCAAGTCGCCCAGTGGTTGCAGACCCAGGTAGTCTCCCCATCTTAAGGCTGCTGACCTTGAGTTGAACGCGACGGAAGGCAGAGATGCCCTTGGGCAGAATTATTCGGATTATTCTTTATTTTCTCTCTCGGTTTCCTCTCGTGGATTCATATGGGATGATGCTTCATGAAGTCGTTTCTTTCTTCTTCAGGGTTTCAAGAGGGTCTTCAACGTGGCGGGAGGGATCCATGCGTATGCTCTCATGGCCGACCCGTCCGTCCCCACCTACTGAGATCAATCGTGTCGTTTTCTCGCTCTTCTCTCGCTCAAATTTTCCATTTATGGGTGTAATTAACGGTCTGATATTATTACCCGTTTAGAGTAATGAATGGTGATTGTGTCGATTATGTGGCCGTTACCTCGAGTGAAGATCGACAGCGTTGACGACTAAAATAATAGATCGTTGACCTCTCGCAAAAGTGTGGACTTGTTACAGTTGGGATGACGGCGGATGGTCATATTCCCGTTCGGGGGTCGTTGACCTCTCCCAGGAATTATCATTCTTATGGGGGAGATGACCTCGCAGGTGACTGTTCATGAGATTAGAAAGATTCCCTTCCAGTATAACGTTGACTCACCCAGAAAATGTTTCCCTCGTCTCCGAGATGGGAAGGCAAATGGTTGACCGTAGAGATGCAGAGAATCAGACCTCGTGCGTCTGACGTGGGAGGGGAGATAAAAGAAAATGATCATAAATAAATATTTCTTCAGCTTCCCCGCTAATCCCTCTCGATCTCCCTCTTCCATCAGCACCCTCGGCAAGGAGAAGAAGAGAGAGAAGGACGACATAGGAAGAGCGAGCCAAAGAAACCCCCCCGTCCTCCTCCCCCCTCTCCAACGACTTCCTTCCGCCCTAAAATCTCTCCCGCCACTCATATCGCCTACGCGTCCCCTCGTTGTCTCTCTTCTGTTCTGTCTGTTCGTCCGTTCCCTCCGCTGTTAATAGCCACCATTCTGCGGACTTCATGCGCTGCCCCTCCCTGCCGTCGCCCCTCCCCATTCATCCTTCCTCCTCCGCCACCGCCGCCCGCCGCCTCCGCCATGGGCAACTGCTTCTCCCAGAGCACCCACAGCAGAGCCTCCAAGGCCCAGAAGCCCGACCCCCCCGACGAGCCGTCGCCGCGCTCGGCTCAGAAACCCGCCGCCAATGCGCCACCGCACAAGGCCCCCGGGGCCGCCACAGGAGTCCTCCGGCAGCCACCCCCCGCGAAGGCCTCCTCCGTCGGGCCCGTCCTCGGCCGGCCGATGGAGGATGTGCGGCAGACCTACAACATGGGGAAGGAGCTGGGGCGGGGCCAGTTTGGGGTGACCCATCTCTGCACGCACCGCGTCACGGGGGAGAAGTTCGCCTGCAAGACCATCGCCAAGCGGAAGCTGGTGAACAAGGAGGACATTGAGGACGTGCGGCGGGAGGTGCAGATCATGCACCACCTCACAGGGCAGGCTAACATTGTGGAGCTCAAGGGGGCCTACGAGGACAAGCAATCGGTGCACCTCGTTATGGAGCTCTGCGCCGGGGGGGAGCTCTTCGACCGGATCATCGCCAGGGGACACTACACGGAGCGCGCCGCCGCCTCCCTGCTCAGGACCATCGTCCAGATTGTGCACACCTGCCATTCCATGGGCGTCATGCACCGCGACCTCAAGCCCGAGAACTTCCTCCTCCTCAGCAGCGAGGAGGACGCCCCCCTCAAGGCCACCGACTTTGGCCTCTCCGTCTTCTTCAAACAAGGTTGGCCTCCTCTCTCTCTCTCTCTCTTCTCTCTCTTTCTGTATGTATGTATAGATAACCCATCGTCGTTCTGGATCGTATTTGATCAGGTGAAGTGTTCAGAGACATCGTCGGGAGTGCATATTACATAGCGCCGGAGGTGCTGAAGAGAAAATATGGCCCAGAGGTTGACATCTGGAGCATCGGGGTGATGCTTTACATTCTCCTGAGCGGAGTCCCTCCCTTCTGGGCCGGTAAGAATCCCCCAGACGATCGTTGAAAACTACGAGTAGAGACAATCAACTGCTGTGAATCGCCCGCGTTTCAGAATCGGAGCACGGGATTTTCAACGCGATCTTGAGAGGGCACGTCGACTTCACCAGCGATCCGTGGCCGAACATCTCGTCCGGGGCCAAGGACCTCGTCAGGAAGATGCTCAACTCGGATCCCATGCAGAGGCTGACGGCGTTCCAAGTCCTCAGTAAGCAAAACCCAGACATCCGTTCTGTTCGCTGCTCAAAATCGCCGAGCTCGGGGACGAGCTCCGATCTATTCCCTTCCCTCGATATGTCGTAAAGTGGGTACCTCCTCCCCGGCACAGATCACCCGTGGATCAGGGACGGCGAAGCGCCCGACACTCCTCTCGACAACGCCGTTCTCAACAGGTTGAAGCAGTTCCGGGCGATGAACAAGTTCAAGAAAGTCGCTCTCAGGGTAATATCAAAAGAGACGTCTTTATTACATAAAAGTTTACGTAATTTGTGATACGAACAAGTTCTCCCTGTTTTCTCTAGGTCATAGCCGGGTGTTTATCCGAAGAAGAGATACGAGGCTTGAAGGAGATGTTCAAGGGAATGGACACCGACAACAGCGGCACCATAACCACGGAGGAGCTCCGGCAGGGGCTCTGCAAGCAGGGAACGAGGCTTTCCGAGTACGAGGTCAAGCAGTTGATGGAGGCCGTAGGTTCCCCAGAACCCGTCCAGGAGCCCTTCATTCTTCTTCCCCCTTGAGAGAACCTCCGTCACGTATTCCTCTTCTCTGGTTCGACCAGGCCGACGCAGACGGCAACGGGACCATCGACTACGACGAGTTCATCGCCGCCACCATGCACATGAACAGGATGGACAGAGAGGAGCACCTCTACACTGCTTTCCAATACTTCGACAAAGACAACAGCGGGTACTGTCGAAAAGCCGGCTCCTTTCGTTCCCGTGAGACGCCGGATTTGCAGTACTGAGCATGTCGTCTTCTTCCCAGGTACATAACGACGGAGGAGCTCGAGCAGGCTCTGAAGGAGTACGGCATGCATGATGGGAGGGACATCAAGGAGATACTGTCCGAAGTTGACGCCGACAACGTAAGATTATTTCTATTTTTGGTGTGTCGGGTCCGGAAAAGCTTCCCCTAATGGCGCTCCTGATGCTGGCGGCAGGACGGGAGGATCAACTACGACGAGTTCGTGGCCATGATGAGGAAGGGGAACCCCGAGGCGAACCCTAAGAAGCGGCGCGACGTGTTCGTCTGAACGCGGCGCTGGTCCGTGGGACCCGGCTGGCGTCGACCAGGCTGGAGGTGGGCGGGCAAGAGTGCGGCGGCGGCGGCGGCGGCGGCGGGGGGGTGTGTGTGTTCCGTGGGGCTACTTTACTTCCTATTTCTGGAAATTTAATGACGGGGTGAATTTACCCATCGGTCGTAGAACGTTGTGGCATCTGAGGCGACGCGTGTCTTTACGAACGTTGCCAGCTGGACGCGACTGAGCATATGGAGCGCCGTGATTGATTAATGTATCGCTAACATTATTATGAATATTCTAAATGTACGTGCCGTCTATTTATATTATCTTCTAAGGATTTTTATGATAAAGCCCTTCTACTTCTAAAGTTGAGCTTTTTAATCCTACCGCTGCCGCCGCCGCCACCGCCGCCGCCGTCGGAGCGTAGACCATCAGTCACGTGGTCTTGACACGCGTCAGATTCAATGCGCAGAAACCACTCTGGATCGGGTAAGGAAAAAAGTACAAGCACAATAACATGAAGTACGACTGTAATAGATATAAATAAATATATATCTATTATTTCCGATTCCCAATTATTCGTGTTCGTTTCATTTTTTTAATTTTATAGTTAAATATAATAATAAGATAATTTACGTTTAGAGGAAAAATATCGCTCAATACCGGAGTCTAAGAGAGAGAGAGACAGAGAGACAGAGATAGAAGACACATGGAGCGACTGTGAAGTAAACACGTGGCGAGAAAGGGCAGGTTAGACGTCCCTATAAAGTGGACTTTCCGGGGTCGAACCTATTTCCGATCAGGAATTTGACTTTAAATGCGGAGGTTGGATAGATGGGGCCCACCACGAGATAAGAGACGATGCCCCAGCACAAAAGTCAACCGGACCGGCGACTGTGATCGCCGTCCCCTGCACCCCGCGCACGATTTATAATCCGTTGACTATACGAATCACGAGAACTTGTTTTGAGGCGTAATATCTCAAAACTTTTAATTTAATATTTGCAGAGAAATTAATTCCATGATTTTCGATGCCCCAAGGAGAATCGCGGCAGCGGAGACCTCGAACGGGCCGATCGAGATCGGCTCGTCCTGTCCTGTCATCACACGTGAAACGCCGTGGCACGCCAACGGCTCTGATTCGTCCACCGAAGTTGCCCTCATGTACTGGTGCCACGCGCCCCCGCGATGGGGCCCACATTAGATTTCGATTACGCAAAGCCAGCTCATCGTCGTCGGCCAGTACGATTGGGTTGTCGCCACGTGGCGGAAGGAGGGTAGAACGGAGAATAATTAGGGTCCAAAGGGTCAAATAGGAAGCGGTCCAGGAGCGTTGAAAATGGCGCCGCCTCAGCGCCCCGACGTCGGGGTTGTCATTACCTGGACGTGAGATAATTTGGATATTTTCCGGAAAAGAAACGAGGGGCGAGGGGGGCGGCGGGATCGCGACGGCGGAGGGACGGCGCAGGGCTTTGGTCCAGCTTAACGTCATCTTTTCGACCAAATTTGTGTATTTTTTTTTTGTGGACGATAAGCAGCAGTTCGACGAAAGGTTTCAGAGTTGACCTGTTTTTTAAGCAACGAAACAAAAAAAATTACGTTAATCGACGCAGGTACAGTGTGAAAGGCGACGATCTGATCAAGTTGAGTAAGAGAGAGAGAGAGAGAGAGAGAGAGAGAGGGAGGGGAAAGGGAAGAGATAGTGAGAAAGAGCTAGTTGGCTGGCGTCCCACGGGCGTCGCCGTGGTGGTGGTCCTGGAGGCAGAAAGCCGGGGGGGGATTGGCGGCACTCTTCGTCTTAGCGCGTGCTCTGATGGTTGCTGTGGTCGCTTCTCGAGCAGCAGAAAACCTCTGAAACCAACGAGCCTCGCCGCTTGCCGAGTTTTCCGTACATCTGCTTTCCCGGTTAGGTTTTATCCGACTAGTTTGGGTGGGTGGGAAAGCCGGAGGCGGAAATTCTGTGCAAGCTTTCAGCTGCTCTCCTCGAAGTTTTGTAGCCCATCGATTGCTGGAGGGCTGTCGATCTCAATCAATACTTTCCCTGCTCTATCTTTCATTTGGGGTAGGGGCCCTCGCTCTCCGAAGGCCTCTACTGGAAGGGGGTTTGATACTTTTCTGAAGACCCAAGGTCTGTTCGTCTGGAAAATTTGTCCGTTTTCCTTGGAAACTGGGTCTTTGTTTCTATTTTGTATCTGGGTTGTTCATGGAGATTAATCTGGGATCTGGGTTCTTCGCTGTCTTCATCCGTTTCAAGGTTTGAGATACTTGGACCCGCTCGGCGGAGATTGAGCGATCGTGGTGATGGTATTCAATGGGAAGTAGAAAAGCTGGGGTTGGCGTCCAGGATGATAGGGAAGTGGCGAGCCGGATGTCGAGCTTGGTGCCTCCACTGGCCGTTTCACAGGCAACGTAATTAGTTCTTGCCCCTTTAATCATTTTTTTCCGCTTTTTTCCATAAAGCTATGCTTCACCAGTTGCCCGTTTATCGTCAATGTTTCATAATGCAATGTATATAGTTCCTTTTTTGATGTTCTATGTTGGTGATTGGCCGTTCCTTGGATCCAGATCAGCTCCAGCTCTCGCATATTTTAGAAAACAAAAAAAAAACCACTCCCACTTGATTTTATTTTTTGTTGTTGTTTTAAGCCGGAAAGTGAAAGTGAAAGAAAACTGAATGTAAAAGGAAATATTAGAACTTGTGTCTACATTTGTATTCGTGTTAAGAACGTTCAATGAGGTCTTTACAGACATTTTGGTCATTGACATTGAGGTTAGGGTTAGGTTGACTATGATGAGACGAGATAGATAGCAGATTTTCTGTTTCCCAAATGAGATATGTGAAACGTGGATGCCTGGTTTTATGGTGAAATCTTGGCCAAAATGATGCATGAGGTCTTTTGTTCACATGAAGTGAAGCATGGATAGCTGTAGAATTGCATCTCAGTTTGCAGAGTAATATAACCCAGGCTCCCAGATTCCCAATAGACAGAACTCAATCTCTTCCATCTTCTCCCATTTTTGAATAACCCTATTGACGGCCTGGTTGTACTGTCAAAAACTGTTCGTAATCTCATAGGTTCTGGAAGGTGAGATTCAAGCATTTCTCGTGTGGATGGAAATCCACTGTACAACGATACACTTGAAAATGTATCTTACCTGGGCTTGAATCCTTAAAACGCTGGTATCTTTTAACTTAAGTTATTAGATATCCGATGGGGGTGATAGGCTTTTTCCTTGTTGATCATTGGGGTATCAGCTCCGAGGACCCTCGATCTCAGTGGGATATGCTGTGTAGGCGACTCGATCTGTATGAAGATTTGTGATAATTTTTGGTTCCAAACTTGAAAGAGAAACTTGATAATCTTTGAAATTTCGTTAATTTTGGGAAAGATTGCGTCTTCCCTCATGTTATAGCTGGGGATTGCCCTTAGTGAGATCAAAGCAGGTGCTAATAGTTACCCAGTGTATTTTTTTCTTTAAGGTCGGTCTTTTCTATGCGTGGTGCTGTCTAGATTTGTTGACGTTGTTAGAGTAGCACTGTGGAAGTTGTTTTTTTTTCTTCTTTTTCTTTTTAGTTGTGTACAATGAGATGGTTAATCGTCCTTTTGGGATTTGGGGGTTCGTTGAGGAACTCTACCAACCTTGGGAAGGACGTCGAAATAAACTAAGGCACACCAGATCCTCGTCTGGCCCTACGGTTTGTATCAATTTATACAATGAGTTTCGAGAAGAAGAGCTTAAGGAGGTATCCTGTTGTTTATGTTAATATTCTTCGCCATGGTGAATCTTAGACGTGTGGAATCTAGTTTCTTGAAATGTAAGCTTGCGATGTGTTCTTCTTGCATTCATCTAGACTTCTGATTTTGTGAATTTTATCATATTTTACTCCATTATTTTTCTCGTCTTGACAGTGGTACAGAAGGAAAGAATATGACCCCTTCCCCAGTTCCTGATTTTGGAGCGCGTGAGCGATCACTAGGATTTGGTCTGCAACATCCTGGTAACCTCAGTAGAGGTCTGCTTCTGGTCGCTAACTTTGGCTTGAGATATAAATGCATCATCATCATCATCATCATCATCATCATCGTCATCATCGTAAAGCTTATTCCATGATTGATCCTAGATTTTCATCATATGAACAAAGTTTTCTGTTGAGTTGTCTCTGGATATCCACAAGGGAGCTTGTGTAAGTAAAGCATTCGTCATCAGAGCACAACACGTGTAATATTTGCTGTTTGCTCTCTGGCAGTGGATCGTTGTCATTCATAATGAGACTGGGATTTGAGCGTATTCGAGTATGAGGGAGGCTAGTTGGGAATACTTGCTTATGTGGACATAATATAATATGGATTGCTTGTGATTTTGTCTCATTATGCGCATTTTCTTGTTCCATGGTGGCACAGATATCTTCAATTTGAAGTTTAGTGGACAGACGGTTGCCTCTAATTCTCTCAGATATGACGCCTTGGGTAAAGTGAGTTTTGGCTACAATGTGAATATTATGATGTGCTCTCTTATTTTTCTCGGTCTAATAGAAAAAAAATATTTTTCTATTTATTGGGCAGCCATTATCTTCCCCTGATGCAACTCCCTCAGACAACAGGAGTGGATCTCTGCCCTCCTCACAGCAAAAGGTGGCGCAGAATTTTCCATCCCTTCCTAGTGGTCACTTTGAAAACTGGGGAGATTCTGCCGTGGCAGCTGAAACAAGCCCGAGGACTGATACTTCGACAGATGTTGATACCGATGAGAAGAGTCAAGGGGTGATGCTCCTGTGACCTGGTCATCTTATTGCATACATGTCATGATCATAACCCTAGGGAAGTAGGGTTGCCTATCTGACTTGATTCATAGATATTTCAATTGCCTATTACCACCGGAAGTTCTTTGTTTTAGTGAATAATTATGACACATTGGCTTCTCCGTGAAATTGATAATGATGCTATCTCTATGATGCCGGCCAGAGTACGGGTTGAAATATTTAGCCTCATTAATTCATTGTTTTTTGCCTTTGTGTAGGCCGACCAGGTAGATACAATATTTTTCTCACAAGTACTTAGTCTAGAAATTTAATTCATTCACTGGGCATTTGGAAGTTTCCATAGTTTGTTCTGTGATAGAGATCGAATATTGTGCTTCGTTAAGTTTGAGAAAGTTACTATTTGGAAGCATTTATGCATTGATTGGGTTCCCGAATAGCACACATTATACTGGAGGAGTAATCCATCTGAATGCCATGCTACGTTCTTATCGCTGTTTGAATATTCAGAGAAAACCAATTTATGGTTTTCGGGAGTAATTTGATATTCAATCTGAAATTTAGCCGATAATAATTTTCTTGTGTTTTGTGCGAGTGGAACAAAAATCTTCGAATATCTTATAAAGCTGTAGGAGAAGGAAAATATGAGGACATGGCCATTTGTCTGAGGAGTTCTTTCTCAGCTTTCTGTCTGGTTTTTCTTTCTTCTCATTAATGGTACCTGTAGTGGTGCGGTGTGGAGGTGGGAATATGATCTCCAATGCAAAGCCACTTGTCTTGGCGTCCTTTATCTATCTTTTTTCTTGGGTTCCTTCGTTGTCTTTCATGACCTTCAGAGTAAGATCACAAATTTTGACGTAGTCAAATTTTATCTTTTTTTTCAAGAATGTGCCGAATGAAGCTCTCTAGATTTATTCTGTTTATAAAGTATGGTTATTGGATAATTTATTTTAATACCAGTGGCCAAAAATTTGCTAAATTCTCTGCGCAAATGAACTTAAAAGACGTTTTAGAGAGGATAGTGACATCTGAATATGTATCGGCTCGATACTTCAAGTTTCGAGCCAGTTTCTGTGACTGGCGTGTGTGGGGAAATTCCTATCACCAACCTTGGAGCTAAATTTTTTAGCGCCTAAGAAGACTGCCAAAGAAAAATGATGATTTATTCAGAGAATTATCTACCTAACCATGTCATATTATTGTGTGCATGAAGTCATATACTTCTTCTAACTTATTCTTCTTGCAATGTTGGAACGAATACAGTTCACTGTGTTTTAGTTCTGGTATCCATTATCGATCAGTATTTATACTTTATATCGCTGCTCGTTTACTTGTGTTTCCAGTTTCTTGTGATGCACATTAACCGCATGATTTTCTGCACAATCAGCATGCCTAAGATTTGGGTCCCTATGAATTCATTTCTGACTGATGCTCAATATTTTTTTCTTTGTGGATTTGAAACTGGACAGAAAAATGCTATGGTAGCTGTTTCTGATTCTAGTGACAGGTCGAAGGAAAAACCAGGGGACCAAAAGGTGATGGACGAGGCTTAAGTAGCTATGCTTTTATGCCTAATTAGTTTTTTTTCCATAAATTTTCTACGGATTATGCTAAATGATTACCGTGCATTTTTTATTTTTCAAGTCAGTTATATAATTGCAGGGTGTTTTCATTTTTCAGACGCTCCGTAGACTTGCCCAAAATCGTGAAGCCGCCAGAAAAAGTCGTTTACGGAAGAAGGTATGGTATTAATTTATTTAATGGCTATCCTCCTCCCTCCTTGTTGCAGCGACAGTGCTGCTAACACACAGCTTAATCATGTTTAATGAAAAATATCCGAGCTAATTTGGTAAATGGCACTCTTTGGCGTATCCAGCTGCTTCATAAAAATACTGTCATTATGGTAACCCCAAGCTTAGTGATCGCAATGCTCATCACCATCGCATTTTTGCATTGTTTGAATATGATATCGGTAATCCAAAGTTTATGCGCTGAAAGTCCGCTTGACTTGTTTTCATCTCCATAGGCATACGTCCAGCAACTGGAGAGCAGCAGGCTGAAGCTGAACCAGCTCGAGCAGGAGCTGCAAAGGGCTCGCCAGCAGGTATGACCGTCCCTTCCTTTGATTTGGTTATTTTATTTTATTTTTTTTCACGAGTTCTTGACGCATTGGTTTTTCTTCTGCAGGGGATTTTTATTTCAAGTTCGGGAGACCAATCCCATTCATCAAACGGAAACGGTGGCCTACTCGAGAGAATCATAAAAGCCTCTTTTTCAATTCTGCGTTTGAATCCACATGTGGATTCAGATGTAGATCGACGACCGTCTCCAGTGGTTCAAGAACCCGGGTTCATCTTCTCCTCTTTATGAATTTACAGGGGCGTTGACCTTCGACGTGGAGTATGCGCGGTGGCTGGAGGAGCATAATCGGCAGATTGGCGAGCTGAGGACGGCGGTGAATGCCCATGCGAGCGACAACGATCTCCGCAGCATCCTCGACAACGTCATGGCGCATTATGATGACATTTTCAGGCTGAAGAGCATCGCCGCAAAGGCCGACGTCTTCCACATCCTGTCCGGCATGTGGAAGACCCCCGCCGAGCGGTGTTTCCTGTGGCTGGGCGGCTTCCGATCCTCTGAACTCCTCAAGGTTTGCCCATGAACTTGGATTATGATTTCCTTAAAGAGAAACGTTCTGTTTTCTTGATGAATTATGTGTTGATTAAATCATTTTCTTGTTGGGTCAGCTTCTCGTGAGCCATCTGGAGCCCCTCACGGAGCAGCAGATGGCCGGAATCTGCAACCTGCAGCAGTCGTCCCTTCAGGCAGAGGACGCTCTGTCCCAGGGGATGGAAGCGCTGCAGCAGTCCTTGTCCGAGACTCTGGCTTCTGGGTCCCTTGGCACCGCCGGGTCATCTGGAAATGTCGCCAACTACATGGGCCAGATGGCCATGGCGATGGGCAAGCTCGGCACGCTGGAGAACTTCCTTCGCCAGGTACTTCTGCTGCCTCCCCAATCTGCCTGTTAACTGTGATTACTAGCAGAAGAAATGATGGTATTCTTGCTCTGACTCTTCACACATCTCTCTCTCTCTCTCTCTCTCTCTCTCTTTCTCTCAATCAATCAATCATTGGGTTATCTGTTCTCTGCTGATTTTCAAGGTTTCTTCTTGCCAGGCGGACAATCTGCGGCAGCAAACCCTGCAGCAGATGCATCGCACGCTGACGATTCGGCAGTCGGCGCGTGCCCACCTGGCAATCAACGACTACTTCTCGCGGCTCCGGGCACTTAGCTCGCTCTGGCTGGCCCGGCCCCGTGAGTGAGGCCCGGGGGCTCGATCAGCTCCGTTCTGCCGAGCCTTTGCCTTCTCCATGGCTGTGGCATGTGTTTCCCAATGAGACTCAGACCATCAAGACCACCTTGCCCCCTGCGCCCTCACTTCATTCGTCCCCTGGGCTCATGTAACAGTTCATCGCGGAGGAGATCGTCAGGGGGGTTTGGGGAGGGATCACTCGTGCATTTATGATGAAAAATTAAGATATTCTTGTGAAAATTCACAGTGCTCATCTAATTTAATGTCGTCCTAGTTTGCCAATAAACTGCCTTCGGATGAACCTAATCACCTCCCATGGTTTCCCGAAATTTTGCAGTTTATATAAGTAAGCACTTGCCATTAATAATCTTGATCTACCAAACATCGACTCCCATTTTCCTTCTCAATGATCTCCTCATTTTCTCTCTCTACATCTCCTCCCAATCTGTGATTGCAGTTTCACCTCCGGTTTTATCGCCCATGTGGAGTTTCGATCTGACCCAGAAACTGAACAAGGATCTTATCATTCTAAACACGGATTGAGGATATATGCAAGCCAAATCATGATTAATGTACATTATTCACCTCTGGTGTACATCAGATTGAGAGAGGCGCAGAGGTTCCAGAGCCCTAGACTGAAGATTCAGTGCGCCGGACAGGAGCTCGAAGAGAAGAGAGATAGTTCTCGTCCATTTTCTCCAGACCATCAAAGAGATAACCAAAGGGCGGCATTTCTATGTACCTCCCCGAGCCCGGCTCTACTTTCAGCTCGCCTTCTTGCCACACGACCCGCCCCTGTGAAATGGTGACCTCCACCCTCCCCTAAAGAGCCAGAAGCGGTCGAAACAGGTCAGAACCGCGTCTTCTCAATGGAAGGCCAGAACTTGATCTGGTGGGCAGGCAAATATCTGATGACTGATGCACGGAGGACGGCGGGTTGAAGGAGATTGATTACCTTGCCCTTCTTCCCTTCATACACATTCGTGTCGGACCTCGAATGGTGGGAGGCTGCTGAGATCTCAAAGCTTGAATTGGGGTTGAGCACGATAATATCAGCATCGGATCCAGCTAATATCGCCCCCTTTCTAGGGTAAATGTTGAATATCCGAGCGCTACAGGAGGAGAGAGAAAATAAGGCTGAGCTCTGGCTTGATGCATAAGCTAGAATCATGAGGATACTACGGAAGTACCATTCGGTGCTTGTGATTCGGACATAGTCGGTAACAGAGATGCGACCCGTCTCCTGCATCATTAAACTGGAATTAGAACAATTGATGAATATCACAATAAATAAGCGGATAATTTTTTGAATAATTTCCCGGTAAATGTCGAATCTGGTGAAGCTCACCACCATCAGATCCCAAATCAGATGCATCCTCTCCTCAATTCCTGGATATGTCAAGGGCATGGAAACCATTCTGAGTAAATTGCTCAGAAGAAGTAATAAAATGCGACTAGCATTGGTGCATTCTGATGGGAGATGGAAAAATAAGCGCGCACCATTGACACCATTTGGAATCTTGCGGAAGTCATCTACACCAAAAGCTTTCTGTGTGGAGTTGAATGTGCAGTGGTCTGTTCCCACAAGCTGCATAATAACAAGTAAAATTATAATCATAACCATGCCAACGTGATTTCCTAGATTCTATCTTTAATGCGCCAAAAATTGAGTCTAGAAAGATGACGACTGTGAACTTGTGCCTGGGAAAGCATCTGTATATTGACAAGCATATCAGGAACAAGACGAAAGTTATGAAATTGTAGGTTCATCTGCACTCTACCAGTATTTTTCAATATTAAAGATATGCGATTCAATATTAAATTGTAGGTTGAGCATTATGGATTATTTAAGGTGCCCATGTATGGACAAGAAACCTGCAATACTCCTGATGACAGGGCAGCTTGAAGAGCTTCACCATGTCCCGCTTTCCTGATGGGAGGGCTCATCACATACCTGGATGGCCAAAATAACTTCTTACGTTCATGATCCAAAAATTGGAGGAATAGAAGAACACACAGAAAGAATCTCAAGAAACACTATTATAATTTTTTACTTCGCTGCAGTTGTGAAGTCGGGATCCCACAACGATGAATCATCAAGAACCAGACCAGAAACAACTGGTTCTCCAATAACTCTTTGGCCTGCAGTTTTACAGGTGTCATGCAATAATTCATTTTAGGTCCGTCATAAATATATTTGAAAGGCAGTGCTACGAAAAAATATCGCAGGCAAAAAACAAATATGAAACCTCCCACGCTAAATCATAAAATTTAAAACAATATCACCAATTATATCTACGTGATTATCAGAATCAAAATGCGAGTGCTAGTTTATTCTTGCAATCAGAATACGAAAAATTTGTTGAGTAATTTACCTGAGAAATCAGGTAACAATGACGAAAAATTATTACTATCAAATTTTTGACATTAGCAATATTGACCACAGATAGGGAGAAGAAAAAGGAAAAGAGGATCCCAACCGGATTTTCTGGCCTTCGCAATCTCCTCCATGGCATCGATGCTCATCACATGAACTACATATAATGGTGTGTTTACAAATTTAGCCAAACGGATAGCCCTTGCGGTTGCCTCTCCTTCCAGCTGTAAGAATCAAATAGATGATGATGCAAATCAGTAGACGAAAATAGTGCCTAGCATTAATAAAATAGACCTAAACTATTTCTAACGTAGACACGGAGAGCAAGCATTTGTTGTTAAGAATAATTCTGTAATGATTATTTTATATCTAAGCTACTGATCATAAAGATGGGAGAGCTGACTTTTTTGGGTATGTTGGTTTGACAGTCACACATCGCCAATAACTCAAACATAAAAAGAGGCGATCATTCTCTTGAGTTGAACGCGCCCCATTTGTGGTCTTCACTTGACAGAGCCTAAAAAGTCAGCTTCAGCTTGCACGGGCATGTTAAGATTTTAAAGTTTCGGATTGGTTACTAAACATAAACCTGTAAAAATAAAGATGAGCCAACCGGTTCTGAGTCCGATGGCCCAATGACTGCAACATTTCTCAGCCAATACGAACTAGTAGGCTACTTGTTGAGCATTTACCAAGGGAGGCCTTGAAAGAGCGTGCCCTTCTGGGCCTGTGATACCCAGATCTATCATCTTCCTTTGCCCCTCAGCAACAGCATCTCCATTTTCTGCATGAACCATGGCCAACGCGCCAAGAGACTTGCATTTTTCCAAACCTTGCAGGAGAAGCTCATCCCTGATCATAAGCAACCCTTTGTATGCCATGAAAAACTTGAAAGAGTTGATCCCTATGGTCAGAAAGACAGGAAAAATGGAGTAAGAATGAAAATTAAAAACTCAATTCTCGCCATCAACATGAATTATCTAGAGTGTGGGAACCTTTTTCCTTCACCATGAGCTCCATCTCCTTTGAAATAGCTTCATCCCACTTTGTGATGGCCATGTGGAAGCCATAATCCATAACTGAGTTCCTTGTTTTCTTAGTGTAGGAGTCAAACCCGGCGGACAGGCTTCCATTTACAGGTATAACAAAGTCAATGTGCATGGTTGTTCCTCCCGCCAGTGCGGCAGCCTGGCCACTGAAGAAGTCATCCACAGTTTCAGTTCCCATGAATTCCATTGCCAGGTGGGTGTGAGGGTCGATGCCACCTGCTCCGTTCACAAGGGGTCAAATATCTTCAGCAAAGAATCAATGGCTACGTTCTCCATTATCGAGATGTTGCTGGATCAGGTCACCTGGCATGACGTACTTCCCAGTGGCATCGAGTACAGTAGCATCACAATTTACCTGAAACAATAGTTTGATGAATAAGAAACACGCTGATTCTCAAAATCATCAGACAGATCATCACGGAGATGCGTTCTGTGTTCCACAAGAACACAAGCAATTGGAAGAACCGCTCGAGGAGAAGTAGAGCCATTTTATGTGTATCGATGTAATTCATCTTCTGTTTGCGGATCCTCAAGGAAGCACATCTGAAAATCATCGACCCTTCCCACAGCACACGGCATCATTCCTTGAGGTGATCATTACAGCCAGATGATCGTCAGGACGGAGACACCGTTCATAGTGTAGAACAGAGGCTCGGCTGTCACTGAAGGAGTTGATGGAACAAAGAATATTGAGCTCTATAATCATCTTCGTAATTTCGTTTTTATTTCTGCGCTTCGGAGAAGTAATCGACTTGCCTCTCGCACCTTATTTTCCAGGCAAGCAAGATTACGGATCTCATCAACGAAGATAATACGAATTTTAATCGTCAAAGGTACCTTAATATCATCACCAATATGAAGTGTTCGCTTGGGATTACTCTTTCTTCCATTAGTAAGACTGATCTTGGCATTCGTATTCATTACGGAGAACGCCTACCTTGATGTTGGGCCTCACGGAAACGATCACTCCGTCTTCGATGTAGACGTCGGCAACCTCCTTGTGATGGGCGTTCACCACGGTGCCTCCCTTGATCAGGATCTTCGTCGGAGACAAAAGCCTTGAATCCACGTCCTGGAACCTGAGGTCACAGAACTGTCGAAGCGCACCCGGATCCCGTCAGCGCCGGGCGATTCCCGGGGAGGTGAGATGTCAGAGATGAGATCCCGGAAGCCGCTTACGCCGTGGTCCCCATGCGTCTCCTGCGAGTCGCTGGCCTGCAACAGTGCGGCGAGGACTAGAAAGAAGGAGACAGAGGCCGCCGCCTGATTCCGCCGCGCCCGGCGGGAGCCTGGCCCCGATGCCATGGGGGGAAGCTGCGAGACAGCGAGAGACGGAGATGGGTTGATTGTGCCCCGGCTTTCCCCGTCCAGTCCCGCTTAAATAAGCCTAATTTCTCCGATTATTGCACAAAGATCGCCATTTTAGCTCCCTCGTACTCTTCCCCTCCCACCAGCTCCCATTCTCTGACTCCCCAATCACTAGTCAACGCTAGAAGTTGAGAAACAACCACGCCGAGAGAGATCGAGAGAGAGAGAGAGAAGAGGGCATGGCGAAGGAAGGAGGTCCCTATATTACAGATATTATTGTACGAAAACCGAAAGAGAGTCTGAGCAAAGTGCCCGAAGCAGCAATCCGAACCCACATCTCCTCTGTCGCGAGGAAGTCAGCTGGTCCAAGGTTAGACACTCCCCAACGACATCTAGCAAGTCAACTCCAGCAAGAACACGAAACAGGCTGTATATCACGACGACCCACCACCCGTCTACCCACCAGCAACGTCCTACAGCTTTAAATTATTTGCCTCTTGCTCCAGGCGAGCTCAGGAGGACGCCCACTCGAAGTAGGGGCAAACGGCGCCTCTGGTGGTCGTCCAGTTGCCGCAGCCGAAGAAGAACCTCCCGTGCTTGGGCCCCGGCTTCCGGACCATGCGCTTGCAGCTCATCACCCCGCAGAAGCAGCGCATCGGGGCCTCCCTGGGCTCCTGGCAGGGATGGAACGGCGTGGCCTGCGCCAGCAGCTGCTTCAGCCGCTGCGGCTGCGGCGTGGGCGCCGGCGGCACTGGGCTGCTGTTGGCCGCCCGCTCCGGCTGCTGCTGGCGCGCCGGCGGGCGCTCGCCGGCGTGCCACGTGAGCGAGTCCGTGATGGCGAGTCTGAAGCCCCGGCGCATGAGCAGCGCGAGAAGACGTGCCGTGTTGCGCGCGTCGTCCAGGCCGCAGTGCGCGCGGCCCTCCCACACGAGCCCCGCCAGCTGCACCGCCTCCTTGAGGTTGCAGCGGACCCCGCCGAAGACCTCCTGGAAGGGGACCTTCAGGTTGATCCACCTGAAGAAGGAACGGGGTGAGTGGCGCCCCCCGCCATTGCAGAACCAAAGCCGACCGGATGGGCTCAGGAGGAGGGTGGGCTCACCGGTTAAAGTAGGGTGGCTTCCTGATCCTCTTGTACCTGCACTCGGACTCCAGCATCACGCGGCAGTCCCAGCTGGACCACGTCACGATGGCGAAATTTGTGTTCTTGATCCCCTTGTCTTCCAGCCACTTGTCGTGCATGTACAGAGCTTCACCCAGAGGAACACCGCGGTCCACCTGGGAGAGAAAGAAGACCGGCAGAGTGAGTCAATCGATCTCTCCCCTCCACATCATCCATTCAGGAACGGGCTCCCGCTGTCCGTCCACCGTAGCGGAGGCGTCCCAAGATCTTCCATTGTTCTCAGAAGAGCGTGAATAAAAGCAAGCAGCAGGAGATTAAATAATAAGAAAAAAATCGACATTTCACAACAGCAACAGATCACGTTGAGGCTCCAAAAATGGAATAGGAAAAAAAAATAAACATCTTATGATTGATCATTAATACGGGCAGGGCATTCGAGAAAAGTCAACAACGTCACAGATGTCAAGATCCTCTCTTGTCATGATCAACACATCGTTAGGACTCTACTGTGAGGAGAAGCCTCACAAAGAGGAGAGGCACTGGGTAAATCCAATATAAGCATAGATGGAAGTCACTTGACTACATTTGGGAGTGCCTCCAAACAATAGATAACCAAGTTTCGTAATCAATTTTTAACTCTAGCTTTTGCGGATCCTTTACCTGTTGAATCCTCTAGGTATCTGAATAGTTCCAAAGAATTATTCCAGACATATCGATACAAATTAAAAAAAACCAATTTAACACCAACCATTTCCATTGAGTTAGATTGCATAGAAATCAACCATCCTTCATCCGAGAAGTAGCATAGTATATTTAGAGTTCTTCATAGAATAGACATGATTTGACATGTTCCTGTCATTCTATAAAATAACCTGGAAAATCAGTTGTTTTCGTCCATCCATGTTCTTCGATCAAAAAGTAATTTTGTATCCTGCATTCTCACAGCTCAAACAAAATTTGACTTGACTTCTCCAAAAGAGAGAATTTTGGATCTGAAGGTTCTACCTTTTCCACATCATTAACAAGAAACGTTATTGGGTTTATGCAAGAATCTGTATGGTATTCTCGATCATTTTTACATTATTATGAAAAAAATTATCATTTCGTCTTCAACCATTACAAGTCCACGCATGACAAGGAATTTCATTTTAGACGTCACTTTCTTGTCCTCAGATTCAATGGGGACTCGCAGAAGGCTTTTCTTGATTTCACTTAGCATTGTCCGAAGGATGAAAAAATCTCTCCAACCTCATCATTGAGACCACCTGGGAATCCTTTCCAGAGATTCTCTCTTCCCTAGACCGTAAACCCAGGAAGCTGATAATGTCCAATTCTAAGAAATACACTAGTGTCCATGTAGCAGCAGCAACTTAGGGTGACAATTTTAGAGTGACGATGTGGTACATCAACGGATGTATCTCCGCACATGCAGATCCAAATACGTTTATTTGCACAACTATTTGGTTCCCTAAATATTGGACCCTACAGAGGCTAAGCAGTCAGGCCCTGTCTTCATATCTTACAGGAAGTTCGATGCTTAAGTCTGATGAATCAGAAACTAATTAAACATTGAGCAGGACCTGAGAGATCCATACTATAACTTGAATGAGCTTTTCATCAACTACCGAGCCAGAAGTTTTTCACAAGAATCGCTGTCAACACCCTTTATCTCTTCAAAACATATTAAAAGCTGCATGCCCATGGGAGAATGAGCTAACTTGCCTTATTTAGAATAAAGCGATTTCTTCCATAACCATCAGAGTCACCTGTTATGAAAGATCTGGGACGTAAGAGCGCCAATGAATAAAATTCCTAATGGGTCGTAACATGGGAAAGGAAACTAGCCCCCATTCCTGTTCTCAATGAGACATGAAAACCCAAAACCTGTAACCCCACGGCTACAGGCGTTTTCACCATCCACGTCGAACGACAGAAAGTGAAATATTTATAGTTCTGTCAGATTCCACTTGCTAAACCCACAACCATAGACACTAGGTTTATGTCTTGCACATCGAGAACAGAAACTACCGTCATTCCAGGAATCTTCAAATTCAGGACTAAGCCTCCGGCGTCTTCATGGCAGCAATCTGCAAGCACTGGCAGCAATATACAACCAACTCTCTCATTTTCTATGGAAATCAGCAAGCACACCATGTTTGAGATTGGAAATTCTCAAATACTACTTTAATGACCGACTAACTTTGCATTTCAGACTTGCAGTCAGGTTTTGATTTAGAGACTATTCTCTTATTCAAGGGATAAATTGCATCAAGTATTAATTTCTACAGTTAATGAGAATGGGCCCCTAATGAAGAGGGCAATAAAGGGGAAAATTACTTGTTCTTCCATGCCCATGGATCAATCATTCCAATTTTGTTTTGCGCAGAATAGCAGATGCCGAACAAAACCGATTAACTCATGAAAAACACAATAAACCTTGGCCCAAAGGGTCAGAAATATGATTTAATTATCCTAAAATAGAAAACCTACACCGGCAAACTGCATCATCGCCTATGGCTCTGCGTGGTGGCAACCATTGAACAGATTTCTAGTTGCGAAACAGGACAAAGGGAGATGTCACAGAATCCGACTAAATTCTGAGTCAGGATATGAACACATTTTTGCTATTCTACTAATCCAACAAGAGAAGGTTTCAGTGAATTCTTTCACAAAGAATAAAATCAAATTTTGGCTGTGCTCATAATCAGCAAAAGTAGGATTTCAATAAAAACAGTTTGAAAGAAGAATAGCAGAGAACGAATGCCGTATTGATCCTTGCTCAATAAACTAGAACTTTGATATCAGGGGGATGCGAAGAAAAGTTATCCTCCATTGATCGAAAAAATAGATTTGACCAATCCCCAGGGACCAAGCAAACACTGTACATCCCTCTTAGTTTTATTGGATGAAGTTCCACTATTTTCTAAGAAGAAAGAGACGAAGCTTCACTCCTTGTTCATTCAGCCAACTCCTAAAACAAAAAAATATCATGCGACACTTTGCTGAACGTTGATGCTTTTGAATTCACGAATCTGACACAACAGCTCAACATAGGAATAAAACGAGCATATTAAGAATGAGTTACTTGAACACTGGCATACCTTTGAATAAGCATATTAATCTGTTGACACTAGTGACTTATCTAGTTGTGTTCATACATTTTATGAAAACTCCAAAAAGTTAAAAACAAAATCCAAGGTGAGGAAGAGTCAACTGCACCATCAAATTTTCACTAAAAAAATGATAGCCATCTTTTTTCAATGTGACATACACGATTTGATTGAATATATTATACCCCATGTATGCAGTTTCTTTTTATCACATTTTTATAAATTATCAGTGTCTAACACACTTGTGCACATTAACATCGAGCTTCTAGGTAGAGATCTGATTAGACATTCTAACAGAGAATAAGCTTTTTTCAAGAAGATATTGAAAAAGTGTTTTAAGAAATACATAGATACCAATTGTAAAATGAAAAGAAAATTCTACCCATGATTTAACAGTAGCATTCAAATATCTCAACGGGGAGATGAAAGATGTTCTAAAATAGGATTTTCTAACAGGTCTAAGAAAGTCACGTCTGGACGGTCGAATTTAAACAAAGCAATATTGTATGCAAGCAACAAAAAAAGAAAACAGAATAAACATCCCTTGGAAAGCTTCTCTACTCATCAAACAATATGTTAAATAAAGTATACTGAATTTTAAAATAATAATCTTTCTGTCCTTAATCCTCGCAAAGAGTATAGAACCAATAGCATAGCCTCTCTCCATTTCATTAGACTACTAGTCAAGGTAAATTTTTTCTTTTTTGACACTGCTATATATTGAAATAATTTACAGAATATAATGCGAAGAACTGGAGAATAGTTTTAATAAATTGGTTCGAGGCTATGAGATGCCTTAAGGAAACAAGGACTTAGCCCACAGAAAATCATGGATAGATTAAGAACAGCTAAAAAATAAAGAGACGAGTAATGAGAGGTGAATATCATCAAAATAGGTTATAGTGATGAAAACCATGTACCGAATCTCTGTACCAGGTTCTGGTATAGGAACGACAAACAGTAGTCATTCATAACAATAGTAGCAGCAGGAAAAATTATCCATTAATACCTGAATTTGCTGAATGCCAGTAAGCTCCTTGCAAAAATCAGTCAAATTTTGGTGATATGCTGGCCGGACATATGTTTGAAAAGATGCTTCCAATTGCCCAGTCATACTATTTACCAACACAGAAGGGAACTCGATTATCTCTTGCGGGTGTGGATTCTTTTCCTTGTCACAAGTTGCTTCAAAGTCGACCACCACAAAATATTGAAATTCTTGGGCGTGGAACGCTTGTGGGTAACCTGGAAAATACGTTCTGAATGGCAAATATTGAGCTCTGTTTTCTATTGGACACGGGTATCCCTGGGGCGTAGGGTAAAATTGGTTCTCAACAGTAGTCCACTGGTTTTGTTCAACCTTTTGAAACTCGGGATGGAGGGTAGGCCACAAAGAGAAATCTTGATGATACAATGACCTGTTATAATCTTCATGGAGAGGCAACGAAGTTTCTCTTCTTGGAGCAATGTCATATTCAAGAGTTCCACATCCTTGGATAAATATTGCACATTTCAGCTTAGGAAACACTCCAATGGCATTCACACTATTTTGTGCATCTCGTATATTAGACTGAAATGCTTTACTCTCGAAGCCTCCTAGAGATGCCTCATGGTTCCTTCGCGTTACTTCTGTAATCGAAAAAAAACATCAAGCACAGATTACTAGAGATCCAACAAAAGTATGACGAACAACCTACTTGGCACGGTACAGAGTAGGTTCCACTTTCACTTCATATTCAAAGAGACCTCTTTCATTCATTTTAGCATTCCATCAATTACAACAGCTCAAGTAACTGAGTAAGCTCATGACGTGGAAGATGATAGTCTAATGCGGATGAATGGTTATCCCGTGTCCTTTTCATTTCTAAAGCTGAAAAAAAGCTCACAGGATTGGTTTTGTAATTCATTAGCGCTACAGCCCCAACTCTACCTCAAGAAACAGAAAAAAAGAAAACTCCGAACATACAGAGTATCTTCCATGCCACAGTTTTTATAGTTTCATTAGATCTTTGAGATGGCACAGAATTTGTGAAAGCTAGGTCGCTAAATGTTTTCCTTGTCATAGAACAAAACTTGTCTTTGTGATGGTAGATCACGACTCAAAGAAATATATTGGACTACTCCCAAAAAAATATCTTTAGACAGCCATCTATTTGGATTGAGAATAAATATGCGATCGACTAAAATGTATATCAAGCAAGATGTATACAACAGAACCGTCCAAGAATTCTGCTGCACATTTCATTGATAGTAGGTAAAATATTCGTCACTGGTAAACAATGGTACGGAATAACTACCAAGTCCTCTTCAAGACTTCAATACCACCTCGGTGGTATTGAACAAGAGACCCATTTTTCTAAAGCAGAGCCACATGGCTTAGGGCGAAATCTGACGTCTGGTTGGTGTTAATGGTATATTTTATTATCACTGCAAAGAATTTCTCTCCCCACATTGAAGTCTCAGGTGCGGAACGCATAATTAAGGCAGATATACGGGAACTCATGATATATTGTCTCAAACGTCTACGGCTGGTTTCAGCTTACTGAAACACTGCAAGTTCATGTTCAGCTGGGTCAAATGATCATGAGCTGCTAGGTCTGTAGAGAAAAAAAATCCAATTTACCAATAAATAAGCAAAACTCTTGAACACCCTGCGAAAACAGAGTGTCGGCATTGCTTTGGGTACAGTCAATCGCTTTATCCCTTGTCACTAGTAATGCCTGCCAATCGACAATTTTATGCAAAAACAGTAGCCTCGATAAGTACCAGAAAAAAAAAGCATATTAAACAAACATTATCGCCCTCCAATAGCCACTTTCCCATTAAAGCAGCTTGTGTTGAACAGTAATATCTTTTCCATCAGATAAAAACAAAAGCGTGATTATGTCTGAAATATTTTTTACTCCTGATCTAACTCATGGCATGCCATTCTGATGACATTATAATCTTTGAATGTTTCCCTCCAGGTTTTAGTGGAAAAGGTTTCGTCGAGTCGTCGGGGAGACCATGAAAACATTCTGTGAGGTTTGCCCCTTCTTCAAAGGCTGTCCTCAACATACATCTTCCCCGTCTCTCCACGTGTAGTCGATCCGTGTCGATTGCATGCCCTGCCAGTCCTATTAGTATAGCCTTTCTCGTGCACAGAGAGCGAACCCTTATGCCCCCCACCGCTCAAATTCTTTAGAGAAAAGAGTAGAATCAAGCAGCACTTCTCCGTCGGTAGGGCAGTGTAGAGTTGGGTATACTCGTCCCGATCTTCAGACGCATAAATTAGACCTCAAGCATCAAAATTTATTGAGGGTAACTGATTATAGCGCCATGTGACAGAAGGTTGGAGAGTCCAGCCGATTATAGAAGAAAGGGAGAAAAGTAAAAACAATTCCTCGGAAAACATCGGAAACGATCGTTTAACGAATACTGCGGAAAGAATCAACAAAGACCTAAAACGAAATTTAGGGGATCTATCATCAGAGAAGGTGTTAGAAAATAAAGGAATACCTACCTTTGTCTTCCTGATCTGTCGCATCCATGAGGAAAAAGACGCTTATCTTCCCCGCCGCCGGGCAATCAGATCTCCTTCACCGTCTTCCAACCTGCGACATCGCCACCAGCCATCCACAGGGAGGATTGATCGGCAAAAAAAGCCCACATTCAGCGAAACAGCAACCCGACGAAAATCAACAAGTGCCGACATGCACGGGCAGAAAATAAACCCGGATTTCCCTTCACTTCTCCCCCAAAAAATGACAAGAGAATCAGCAATTCTTACATGGACATGGAAGAGGAGGGAGAGGGCGGGTGATCGGCTTGCGAACTCCTCTCCTCCGCTACAAGACGGCTGACGCAAGTCCCCCGTCTCCCAAAAGGCTCCAACCGGTGAGGATGGAGAGAGACGCAGAGTGGGGCCCACTTGTCGTCAATTACGCCCACTTTGTTTTTCCCGTTGTTAAGCTTTTTTTCCCCATCGGTAATTGGGCTAGACTAATGTGGGCCCCGAAACGGCCCCCCGAGCCCCCGCCGCCTCAATAGTGGGACACCGACCACTCATCGGCTGCCACGTTGCAAAATGAATCTGGCGATTCCAACACCCGGAGTCAACACCGATAAGTCGCCACCGCTCGAGGAACCCGTTACAGCGGACCCCAACCGTCGGATACGGGGCTGCTCGCCACGTGGACACCTTTGATTCGCTACGCGCAGCAAATATCTGGCTGCACATGACGGATAACGACGCTCGAAACAATAATCGGTCCTACAGTACGCATTTAGAAATATTTAATGCGAAAAATGGCCGGACTGTTCCTTATTTTTGGAGCTCCCACGAGGTGACCGCACGGCCACCGCCGCCGGAAATGAAGATGCTTCCTCGATCTGGATCAATGGCCTCGGCGGCGGTCCGGCCACCTGATCCCCCTGAATCATCGGCAACCTCTGTTCTTCGCCCACAGACCGATCCGGGCTTCCGCGGCGACGACGAACTGCACGGTTCGATCGGTCATTGGAGAAGATTATTTTCATGGCGAGCAGCTCGATGGCCGACTGGGAGAGCCCAGAGAAGAGAGATCTCACCCGTCTGAGCAGGGTCTCGGTCAAGATTCGAAGTCACCGACGCCGAGGAAGGAGAAGCTTTGATCATCGGAGCCGAGTAGTGGGACGTACTCCGATCCTCTCACATGGACGCTGAACAAAGCTGGATCGACAGGAAAATTAAAAAAAAGCAGCAAATGAATTGAACCAGAGCTGGTGAATGATGCTAATCTCAGAAAACTTGGCATGATCATGATCATATATTCCTCGACGAGCTTCATGGGGATGAGGCTCGATCTCTATGGAACAGATCCAGCTTAGAAGCTTCTTAAGGTCTAGTTTAATCCAAATTATGGTAAAAACAGTATGGGCTGACTTTCTATCATCCCTCGTGGGCCAGTTCAGAAGATATGAACAGCCTTAGATCCTCTTTATTCTAAATTACTGCTTGTCACAGACCCAAAACCTGATCAAAAGTTGTGGTTGCTATGAAAAATCTTGCATCAGCAATTATTCTCTGAAGTGTTTGTTCATGAATGTCATCTGATTCATGATGATTTTTCCGCAGAAAAGGGTTCATGCCTTCATGATTATTACCTAGAAAGGCACAGACCATGGTGACATGTTGGATGATCCCATGGGAGATAAAAAGAAGAATTAATCATCAAGTAATATGCTGGAATCTTCTTGGGTCCCCAGGCCTGAGTAGGAGGGATGGGATGGAATCTTCACAGGAAAACTATTCTAAGATCATCCCCGCCCCAAAGCATCATAAGATAAATATCTCAAATCAGCATCCTTTATAATAAAAATGGCAAGTCTTAATGTGGAAAGACTAGCGGTCAATTTACCAATCAACTTTGCCAGATCCACGAGGTTCCATCAGTTATCCCTACCAGAAATCAACCAGAACATTAAGAAGCATAAATTCCTAGGTCACATAGAAATAATTAGGAACTGCATTGTCAAGGCCCAAGTCAACACCTTTTTTTTCTTCTTCTCGTTTATATTCCTCAGACGTGAAGGTCCAAACCGCTAAGCAACTGAAAGATAGATGCATTGTATTGCAGCTTTTTCTCACCCCTTCTCTTTATTCGACGCATGCAAACTATGGACACCACACGTTTCACAAAGATGATGGGGGAAAATAAAGAAGGATGACACCAAAAAAATTTCAGGTCTCTAAGGAAAATTCTTCTGAAACCCGCACAACACCTACTCGTTGCAGAAGTTATAGGTTCCTCTTGACATACTAGCCTCATTATTCAGATCCGATTCCAATGGTAATAGAACTTTTTGTTCGTTTTACTGACTAATAAAAAAAAAGAATGCACTTCTGAAAAGGATTTTTTGCATTGAGCTTGGGATTATTTTCATTGCGCATATTGTCTAAATAAATTCAACCATCTTTTCACGGGGACCTCTCACTATACCCTTCAAGTAGACTCTGCAACTTGGAAATAATCCGCAATGCCTCCGAGATTCATAAGTGCTAATTAGAAGAGGTCAAGTGTCAAAGCTCCTAGGTCGGGGCAAATTTCCAAGACTGTTGACAGGAAAAGCAGTTGCCTAGACATACATCCTACAAGGTGGGGAATAAACCTGGCTTTGTATTCATAGTCTATGCGTAAGCAAAAGAGAACCAAAGATTCTAAGATTAAAAACGTACCAATAAATTTAATCCCCGTCAGTCTTAGGACCAAAACTCAGATATAACTGTTGAAAGGAAACACACGTAGTACGACTCAATGTAGTGAAGGTCAAAGAACATGAAAAGAAGCATACCATTTTCAATCTTAATCATACTCTGAAACATTACTTCCATCTTCTTCTTCATCTCAGAGTTGTCGTCCATCCCAGGGACAAGAAGGCTCAGCTCTCTATAAATGTTGCGAACAAACCCACAAATCTTCTCAGCATATTCAAGTTCACCCTCCGATATTCGGCCAATGGCTAGTCTCATCAGTTCCCCTGTCAGATCAGCAACCTAAACAAGATATTTTACGCACTTTATTTTTTTTGTTAGACATTGTCATGGGATCAAAATGGCCTGTTTAGCACAACAGAAAGTGCCAGAAGTTTACTCCCAATAAGTAGTCAAGGATATTAATCTGCAGAGGTTCCACATATGGTTGGCTTAGTGATAGCAAATTAGCATTGATCTCATCAAGGTTCATGAGTGTTCCGGCCTTGCAAAATCTACAAAATGTTGCAGCTTCAACATACTCTTGCACCTGCGTGGGCAAAAAACAAAACGGATATTCACAATCAGGAAAGTTGGATTGCCAATGAGTTTCAATAATTCGAATTTTGTGCTAGATCTGACAGCAGGAGAATATGCTCTTCTGAGCTTCCAAAAGTCAGTCCCATGCAACTCTTTAACAAGTTTTGACATGTACTGATCAGTCACAGCTGCCAAATCTTTTTCAGCTTTCTCCACGACTTCTTCTTTATTTTCTTTTGTGATTCTGTTGAGGAGGTTTCAAAACGGGTTAGAATGTACATGAGCTTGACTTTGGTTAAACAGTGAAAAAGTAAAGAGAATAATATGGTCGAGGAAAAAATATATAACAATGATGTTTAGGTTTGTTGGGCCTTTATAAAGGCAAACGCACTAAATCTATCCAGAGTTGCATCAGATTTCCGTAGGCCGTTTCACATTTATAGAGTAAAGGGATACGTGATATAACTAGTGATGTATCTTCTTCGATGAAATCAAGCAAGAGAGACAAGATTTTATAGGGCAAATAATGAATATAAATAGATAGAAGTCACAATTCATGTTGATAGTCCTAACTGAATTTTAAGCGACCAATCGTAGACAAACTTAGAATTGATTTTGGCCGCCCTTCAAAAGAGTGTATTTACAAATTAAAGAACGGATGAACTATTTCGAAACCTAAAGTATCATCTACTCATGAAAAACCAAGGAAAAGCTTGAAACTATGGATAATTTTCTTAAAACTATATTATTAAGCGTGATTAGACGATTAAAACGTCACCACAGTACATTTTCAACATAGCAGCATAGGTTTCATTCTAAAATCAATAAAAAAAAATAAAGTTATCATTGAAAAAGAGAAGATCACAAAATATCTGCTTACCTATGAACCTGAAATATGACTTTCTTGCTGTTCATCGTGACATCCCGACTGGCCTTGACCACCCTCTCCCGCTTGTCATTCTGAAAGAATGAATATGCAGGCAAATAACTATCTAACTTAATTTTGTAATATTAGCTACAAGCCAAAAATCGGGGCAATCCGATTAGGAAAAAAAGTATTTAAATAGCCCAAATATGAGGCCTCGTGAGAAGACGGAAAAGAAAAGTCCCACTCGGAAACTCGGACACGATCATATCAACTGTTGCTTAAGAAACAGGTAAAATTTGCTTTGCCGCCTTAATTTTTTAGGTTTTTTCATGTCTCTTCAGTACCACTCTAACCCATATTGTTCCAGTGACCAATGGAAGCACAAAGAGAAAGTGATCGATAGGTCCCCCGGAAGTATTAAAATAGAAGAACAAAAAAAAACACAAGAGCACTGCAGCAAAGGCGGCATACCAGGACGTTGAGGTATTCCGCATGCTTGGCGAACTCTTCTTTCATGGCAGAGTCTGAAGCAGCAGAGACCGTCATCATAGTCCTCGGCTTCTTGCCAGAACTTAGGAAGGAAGAGCTCTCGAGAGCTGTATAACACAGAACAATTCAATCAATGCACTGACTACGTTATCGAATAGGAGACCTGAGAAGGCGCGAAGTGGACGCCACGCCCCTTACATGGAACAGAGATCTATCAAGGACTCGAGGGATCAGAGAGAGAAAAAATTACCGGGTTGGAGACGAGGAGGCCTCATGGCCATCAACGAAGAGATGAGCCTCTGGCGGCAACTGGAGCTCGACAAGTAGAACAGCATCAGGTTTACAAATGCGGACAGAGCTTTAACCAACAGGCACTCCGAGATGAACTGAATTACCATTCTTCAGATTTTTTTCATAAATATCCCTATAAATTAAACTAATAACGTCTGTACCCAAATTAAATATATAACAACATATGTCATACACTGTATCTTTTAGTGCACATATAGCCTTACCTCCTTGAGGCCAACATTTAATGCAGGCCCATTTAGTGTGGGCCCATTTAGATCCTGCCCGCCGACCTTCTTGGTCCAGTTCAGACGGTAGGGTTTTTCCCCCAGGGCTGGTGAGGGGTTTAGACGTTGGAATCCTGTGGCCATGGCGGCGGGAGCCTCCGACAGCGCTCAGAGTAAGGTGGAACCGGTCGAAGAATTCCAAGACGAGGAGGACGAAGAGGAGCAGGTGGAAGGTTGGGATGATTGGGAAACGGATGAAGATGAATCAGAATCGAGTTACCTCTGCCTCTTCTGCGAGGCGAGATTCCCCTCCAGTGACGACCTTTTCGCTCACTGCCGCGCCGAGCACTCTTTTGATTTCCATGCGATTAGGAGAGATCTGAAGCTAGACTTCTACGGTTGCTTAAAGCTCATCAACTACGTGAGAGCTCAGGTTCGGAAGTCTGCTGCATCAGTTTTTCGTATTTTCATACGCTCCGAAATTGAATTTAATTTACCCACGGCACCAGTGTGCATCTTCTATATTTTGGAAATGTTTACTGTTGTCGTGGAAATTTTAATGAGGTTCATGATATAAAGTTGGAGTAGATTTCGTGTGATTATTGATTTCTCATGTTAAGAATGCGAGGTATACACGCTGTATGGTTGTAAATAGGTGGCTTTCATTTTTTTGGTGATTTCTCATGTAGCTAATGTAAGAGTACTTGCTGTATGCTTGTAAATAAGAAGAGAATAAAATTTCTTTTTCGGGAATCGACCACTCCAAAGTTGGCATGAAAGTTTTGATCTCATTGAAGAGAAAAATTCATCACAGCCTAGGATTAAAGCAGCCCGGCTAGGAATGTGCTGAATCTATATATCGTTTTCAACAACAAATAATGAATATTTGATGCAGGGGACATGGATTGGGTTAATGATTGAAAATTTCTTCCTTTTATAGATCTCATTGTCACGGTAGCATCTTTTCCGTCAGATATTTTGTTTTCGGCGCTGCAAGTCTTATAGACACTCACAGCCCCTTTCTGGTCAGAATTTCTAATTCATGGCACATATGACAGGACTTGGAATTATCCTGAAACGTTTCTCATTTAGTATGATTCAATTTAATATCATTTTTTATAATATTCAAGTCATTGGGTTCGTATTTGCATAATCTATTTGCAAATACAATAAGATAAATTTTGCGTTCTACCCATATTAAGATAGCATAGAAAAATCACATTTTATTATTTAAGAAATGTGGTTCTTTCTTACGTGCATATGCTACTGACTGGGGGGGAAACAAGATAAATATTTATTCGTCAAAGTGGAATGATAAATATTTGGTTTTAATGTTTTCATTTCTAAACAGTCTCAAACCGTGGAAAACCTTTCTATTTTTCAGGTTGCAAAGAATAGGTGCTGGAGCTGGGACGATGCAAGCAACTGGGATGATGAGAGTTACTTGAAACCTTTCATGCCTGATGATTCTCTCTTGCAGAGCTTGCCCTCTGATGATGAGGGAGAAGAATATTCACCCATTGTCAACAAAGAAGAGCTGATCAGAGAGCTTATGTGCGCAGAAGATGTCTCTGATATCTGTACCGTTGATGGAGATCTGGATTTTCTGTCTTTTGAGGTTGATTCTCTGTATATAGATGGAGTGAACCAAAGTCAGGCAAAGATGGAAAATGGTTACCAAGATAATCTTGTTCAAACAACAATGGCTGGAGGCGTGCCTGTGAAGCAAGATGTTGGAACATCTCAGACAGTTTGTAAAGATAAGCGACTTAGGGTTCATTTTAGTAATGCTTCTGCAAGGAACATTAAAAGTGTCAATGAAGACTACTTTGGATCTTATGGTTCCTTTGGCATTCACAGAGAGATGATCAGCGACAAGGTATAATCATCACCAGAACATTTTACGTAGACTTTTTTTTAACTATGAGAAGCTGAAACTGAAAAAGGTTTCTAACTGACATTTTTTAGCAGAATAGTTTACCAATTTGACACTTTTTTTACTTAATTTTCAGGTAAGAACCGAGACTTATAGAGATGCAATATTGAATAACCCGTCTCTGCTGAATGGTGCCACAGTTTTGGATGTGGGTTGTGGCACTGGAATTCTAAGGTGAAATGGCTGCCCCTCCATTTAATTTTTTTATCTCAGTGTCTTATGCTTCCCCTCTTCCCCAAGAAAAGAGGCAACAAGTGGCGTTAAACTGAAGTAGAATGATTTTTATGTGAAAGTATTTCGACTATGCCTATAACATCGATTTGCACGAAATCTACTTCTCAATATTTGTTAACATCATCCATGCGTTCACTCGTTCAAAATAATTTACCATGGCGAAATATTTCTCCTTCGTCCAGATTAATGTCTTTGTCAGAAATCGGTAAGATTTCTCAGCCAGCATGCTGCATACCATTTTGTAGACACATTATCACTCTTGTTGATCAATATTATATTTTCGTAACCAGATGTTCTCATTTCCTTCAGCTTATTTGCTGCTCAAGCTGGAGCATCAAAGGTAATTGCTGTTGACGCAAGTGAAAAAATGGCTGCTGTGGCATCCCAGGTACACTTTTTATAAATATGCTATTTTTATCCCCCGAATTTTTTTGTTTTCTAATAAGCTTATCGAAGTCCTGAACGCACCTCAGATTGCAAAAGACAATGGTCTATTATTGGAGAGAAGGCAGAATGGAGGCTCCAATGAGTGTTCTGGAGTAATCAGTGTGGTCCAAGGTATGATCGAAGAGCTTGATACAGCTATACAAGTTCCACCCAATAGCATTGATGTCTTGGTTAGCGAGTGGATGGGCTACTGTCTCTTGTATGAGTCAATGCTCAGTTCTGTTATTTATGCTCGTGATCATTGGTTGAAACCTGGTGGTGCTATTCTTCCTGACATTGCAACCATTGTAGGTCCTTTTTACCATACATTGAAACCTAGTGATTTTTTTTTTATTTGTTGGGTTCTAATTTATTAATCGCTGTTTTAGTTTGTCGCCGGATTTGGGAAAGGTGCAACAAGTTTCCCCTTCTGGGAGAATGTTTATGGCTTTGACATGTCTTCCATTGGGAGAGAAGTTGTAGAGGATGCTGCAAAGCTTCCGATTGTTGATGCCGTGGACAGTCGTCATATTGTGACAGAAACTGCTCGTTTAAAGGTCTGTTCCTATTTTCCTCTCACTTTGACCCTGCTAATTCACCTGGACCTGATTGAAAATTGCTGTAAGAGTGAAAACTAGGAGACTGGTTCTCGCTGTTTTACCGGATCTGTTCATTCTACCTCTATCAGATTTCAACTCTTTTTTTTTTACGATTTATTGCCTTATTTTTCTCCTTTGTTGAAATGCATTTGATTCTTCTGCTGTTTCATCTGATCCAGTCGTTCGATTTGGCGACCATGAAGCGAGAAGAGATGGATTTCACATCTTGCATTGAGTTACAGCAGAGGAGCGACGTCTCGGGGGCCTCACTGGATCCAATATCAGGAGTCACCTGGTGCTATGGGATCGTCTTATGGTTCGACACCCCGTTCAGCAGTCGATTCTGCAAGGAGTCCGCATACACGCTCTCAACCTCCCCCTACTCCCCGACGACCCATTGGTACCAGACCATCTTCACATTCAATGAGCCGATCGCGCTGGCCTCTTCCGACGCCGGTGCCGCCGGCGCGGCACCGCTCGGCACGGAGAGCTGCCCGGCACGCAAGATCGGCGCCCGCATCAGCATCGGCCGGGCCGTTGTGCATCGCAGCATCGACATATCTCTGGAGATCGCCGCTGTCGGCTTCGACGGCAAGAGACGGAGTCTGCCGCCGCAGATTTTTAATCTGTAATGTGCCGTGTTATTCAGGATCATCTCCTACCCTTTTTTTTGTTTTATTTATTGAACGAATTATCAGTTTAGTTTTTAACCCTGCGTCGTCCATGCAACATTATTCATAACATAATGTTCTTGAGTATGAAAAATATTATATAAGAATAAAATAGGAAGAAAAAACCGTTCAATAATAAAATAAATCGATTATTTTTCATCCATGGGTCCAACCCGATTCCCATTTTTGGTAAGAATGTGACATTATTTATAAAACCCAAAGTTTGGATGCTACAAAATTTATAGAACCTGTAACATAATCTTCAACTATATTGCCAGAACTACAGGGCTGTAACATATATAGACCAGTGTAATATATATATGTATATATAATCTCTCTCTCTCTCTCTCTCTCTCTCTGGATGGGCGTATATGGATGCGGCCATGTCAGCCATATTTTTTATATTTGGTATATTTGGGACAATATATATTTTAATAATTTCCCTCTCACCAGAAAAGCCGGTTCGGCCCGGTGATATTTCCAGGCTAAATGGGCCCCCGTTTTTGTATCCGGCCAAGTGTTAGGGTTTTTCGGGGGTCAAATCCAAGCTGCAAGCGTTGCCGCTGTCCTCTGCTCCGTCTCCCGCTGGTGAAGTCGTGGAGGCGGCAGCCGGGAGGTCTACTCCGTCGCTCTGCCTGTGACGGCTGGCCCTCCAGTTGCCCTCCTGTCGTAGCTGAGGTAGGGTTCTGCAGTTTCCTCCTCCAGCAGGGTCCCCGCTGAGTAGAGAGATGGCAAAGAAGAAGGAAAAGGGGTCCCGGGTGTCCGGGAAGCCGAAGCACTCCCTGGACGTGAATCGCAGCAACAGCAAGGGACGGAGCGATGGAGAAGGGCGCTCCGCCGCGACTGTGCGGCGTCTTAAGATGTACAACATCAGACCCAAACGCGACCGCAAGGGAAAGATCCTGAAAATTGACCTTCAGTCAAAGGAACTCCCTTCCACCCGGATAGAGCCTGATCGCCGCTGGTTTGGTACGATCTGCTGCTTAGTTTGAAGTTGCTTCTTAGTTCGAAGTTGTGACTTTAGTTTCGCTGTAGGACATCTAGGTTTTCCATTAAGTTACAATTATCCTTGTTTTACTTTTGAAACTTATGTAGGAAACACACGGGTTGTGAATCAGAAGGAGCTTGAGTTCTTTAGAGAGGAGCTTCAGACTCGGCTGTCTAGCAACTACAACGTAATTTTGAAGGAGAGGAAGCTACCATTGTCTCTTTTAAATGATCATCAGAAGGTACGGCTGTAAATTGAATTTACTCACGCCTGCTATCTCATTGTCGAGCTTTAATTTTATGGATTTTTACGACTTGGGTTCATTACGAACATTATAAATGACAATTCGGTTTCGAGAAATAAGTAAGGTCATCATTTAAGCCGCAGAAAAGAGACCCAGAATCAGGAGTGATATCCAAATAGAAGGAGATCACTCCTGATTTTGATTACTATGATATGAGTTTCAGTTTCAGCACTATAAAACCTACCGATTCCATCTTTTGTCGGCTTGGCAGAATAATCTGATTTGTTTGTGTTCACTTTTGTCTCGGGATACGCTGATCACTTCTATAGAAATTCTTTTGAAGGATACTTTTATTGGTACCGTGGTAACTTTGGATGATTTTTCCATTTTTTCAAATGTGTACAGCAAGCTAGAGCACATCTTCTTGATACTGAGCCATTTCAAGATGCATTTGGTCCAAAGAGTAAACGAAAACGTCCAAGGCTAATGGCAATGGACTACGACTCACTGGTCAAGAAAGCCGACGGGTCTCAAGGTATATGAAATTAATTGCGCAATTTTTGGTTACGTGAAATGTATACTGACGAATTGATTGTACGAACTCCAGTTTATGACATTCTTGGTCTACCTTCATGATTCACATGTGGTCTTGGGTGTGAATTCGTGTATGTGAATAAATGTGTAGATACATTTCAATCATACTTTGATTGAGTTGATATCGCATGGGTCAGATTGAGCATCGTGTTTCAGAGCCGTTTCTGCTATGCTGGTATTGATAATTATGACGGATTTATTTACCCTTAGAAGTAATCTATTGAGAAATATCGAAATACCCCAGCTAAAATTTTCCACATTGTGATTGTTTTTTGAATAACTGGGGTATCATTTGAATACAGCTGGCATGCTACATTGGTTGTCTTCTCTTTCGGTAACCTGCAGAAATGTGCTAGTCTCCCTTTGTGCCACTTCACCTCCTCTTATCTCCTCCCTCATCTTATCTTCTTCCTACCTCTCCTACTGCACTTCTTCCTCCATTTCTCACATCACCCGCCTACACCTCCATCTCCTCGTGTACTATGCCCCCCCCTCTTTTTCTGACCTTTCCACCCCCTTGCTCTCCATGAACTCCTCTATATCTACCTTCATTGTGTAAAATTGATCCCATATACTGTGCCTTTTTGCAACACCATGGCTGCTATGAACAAAGGGCGATAGTGATCCCTGCTGACAAGGGGAAGTTCTTTCTGGGGTTATAACTGGACTTCTTTCTCCTTTTGAAGTCATAGTTGAAAATAGACAGCTTGGGGGAAGACATCATGGATCATTGCAATAAAGCTCTTAGATCAGCCTGAAAATTAGCTATATTTATATTGTATTTGGAACTGTTAAAAATTTGTCCATGTTATCTTAACAATAATGTGCTTTCTTGTTGATTATTCGTGGATTAAGTTAGATCGCCAACATTATTTTCGGTATTACATATGTTCATAAGATTACTCTACTTTTTTTAGATGCCTATGAACAGAAAGCTGCCACAAAACTTGGGGATGTAAACGAGGAAGACGGTCTTAGAGATTTGGTCCGCCATACAATGTTTGAGAAGGGTCAAAGTAAGCGTATCTGGGGTGAACTCTATAAAGTTATCGACTCCTCTGATGTGGTTGTTCAGGTAAAGTAATCTCACCTTTCTTCTAGTCTTTGGTGAGAGAAGTTAGAGAGTTACAATCGGAAAATAACTTGTTCGAGTAAACTATTGGCATGACCTCTTAGACTAGTAGGCATGGAATAAAAAACCCTCCATCGGTCACCAACAAGACTGATAGGGTAATGAGTACTGTTGTCATTGAAATCGGCTTATTGTGTTTGCTGTTTTGAGAATTGCCGTTGAATATAATGTGCATGTTTGGTTTAAGTGTGTTATGCTATCATTGTTTCATGTTAAATTTTCATTTACATCAATGTTTGTTCAATTCTCTCATTCCCCTTCAGGTCTTGGATGCCAGGGATCCCCAAGGTACTCGGTGCCTTCATCTGGAAAAACATTTGAAGGAGCACTGCAGGCACAAGCACATGATCCTTCTGCTGAATAAGGTTTGTTTTCTCCAGTACTATGAAGTTAACCTAGATTGGTTTCTTGACTTATCTCCCCTGGAGCTGAGAAATGTTTTTCGTCCAGTGTGATTTGGTTCCTGCATGGGCTACAAAGGGATGGTTGCGTGCGCTTTCTAAAGAGTTTCCTACTCTAGCATTCCATGCAAGTATTAATAAATCTTTCGGAAAGGTGAATGCAGTTTTCAGTCTTTTTCGTCATCCATGTTATCCACTTCTTTGACTTCTCATGTCTTGTCTTGCTGTAACAATGCTTATCTATTTACAGGGTTCACTGCTTTCAGTTCTAAGACAGTTTGCCCGGCTAAAGAATGATAAGCAAGCTATATCTGTGGGATTTGTAGGGTATCCAAATGTTGGAAAATCATCTGTGATTAACACATTACGTACAAAGAATGTAAGTTCCTTAACTTCAGATGCCATTTGCTTTTCATCCTATGCTTTTCTATTTGTAGTTACTGCGGATAAAATTTTCAGGCAATCATTTCTCATTCAACGAACTGATGTCAATGTCCACCTCTGTGTGTGTGTGTGTGTGTGTGTGTGTGTGTGTGTGTCTCTCTCTCTCTCTCTCTCTCCCATTCAGGATTTATCATTCCCATTTTTAAATGATAAAGAAGAATATTTTTTTGCCATTCAGAACTTGTGTCGGAGATAGTTTCCTTGTTAATTTCTTGGAGTGAAAGTTTAATTGGTGGAGACATCCATTTAAAATCATTTGATACTTCTGGAGGGAAAGAGAAATATTTATGGGTAGATGCCTTCTGAAATTGATTGATGCTGCTTTGGGTCAATAAACCTTGATTGTAGTTCAATCTAGCTAAGCCACTCCTGGATCAGATCAGCTCTTTATCGTGTTCATGCTTATATGCTCTAGCACTTGGATAATATTCTGGCTCATTCTCGAGTATTCTACGACAGTGTGTTTGGCTGCTGAACCTTCTAAAATGTCTAAAAAACATTGTGAAAAATGTACTATGCTTATGAAATATGAGAAATGATTCTATGGATGCTAGAGTTTGTACCCATTTTGAAATTAATGGGTTCTTGACATACATATGGTTATAGTGCACTTTTCATCCGGTTATCCATTTGACATATCGTTATTCATCCATAGCAAGCCTTGAGGCAAAAACAAAAATGAAATGCAAGATCCACTGCCGTCAAGGTTTTGCCTTGATAAGCTGCTCTTGAGAAAGTCGACTTAGTAATAATATCTTCACTTTGCCAACCTTTGTAACTTAAGTTTATACAAGGCGGTAGAAGTGAAGAAAAAAGATCATAAGAGGAGTTCGATAATAACCTTGGAAGATTGATAGAATATGGTTGATGGAATCACCTGTGACGATCCATATCACTGGTGTAATGATAGTGCTAGAATCGTGAAACTGGTTGATAAATTGTCTGAAAGAGATCTTTTGCATTGAAGTTATTCATGTGGTTCTCATTTTCATTTTCATTTTCTTTCTGTACTTTGACCTGGATGTTGATATCAGTTCCTTTGAAATCGAGTGTTGAAACACTGCTGAAAGTTGCCATTAATTACTCTTGTAGTTTCTCATAATTTTGTTGTCTAAGTTGTTGAACAAATTCATTGATGTTTATATTGAGATCTTTATCTCACTTTCCTAGGTCTGCAAAGTTGCTCCCATTCCTGGAGAGACTAAAGTGTGGCAGTACATAACTCTTACAAAACGGATATTTTTAATCGACTGTCCTGGAGTCGTTTACCAAAACAAGGACTCTGAAACAGATATTGTCCTCAAGGGAGTGGTATGTATCTTTATGAGGATTTTTTTCATGCCCTAGAATGTAGAATTTGCTCTTTGAGATGACGGCTTAACGTATAAATGTAACGGTTCCATTTTGTTTCTGTCTCATGGAATATTTTGTTTATTTTAAAATTTTTCTCGCAGAAAAAAAGTTGAACCTGAACCTATGCTTTAGTTTTTTTTTTTAAAATGGTTTATTTCACTATCTTAAGCTTCTTTAGGCTATTTCGTATGGGTCTCGTTCCCTCATGTCCAAACTTTCAGTCAGTAAAAATATGCGACGCCAGACGACCACACACACCCCCATCCATAAGTTTTGGTTCATTTTGAGGGTTCATTCAGGGTTTTAGACATTATTTCATTGGAATAACGAATAGCTGAAGTTGGTGTTGACTTCATTTCACGAACCAATCCTTATGCTTGTTACTTGTCCTTGGTTGTACCCATTCATCATGGCTTTTTTTAATTTTATGATATTATCCTGCTCTGGCTTGAATAACGGAGAGAATGTTTTGTGATGTACCTGAGAAATAAATAATCTCTAAGATACGTTGTAAATGCTTTGCTTCGATATAGTTATGTCAAACGAAACTTTATGGTTTAGAGGAAATGATCTTTAGTAAGGGCAACGTGTGAATAATGCTTGATTATTTGCTTTACAAAAAAGTTTATTAATTTAATTTCTATGACCATTAACTTCGTGTATATTTATGTTTTGGTCGTATGACTAGGTGCGCGTCACAAACTTAGATGATGCATCTGAGCACATTGGCGAAGTCTTGAGGCGCGTCAAAAAGGAGCACCTGCAAAGGGCGTACAAGATACAGGACTGGTACGGCCTCACTGCCCTTGACATTTGGATTTGCTTGCCCTCGAAAATTTTTTGAGGATGTTTTGATCTCCCGGTCAATATTTGTTCGAAAATTGTGGCAGATTTTAGATTTATGGTGGAATATTTGGAAAATTAGTGTTCTTAGGTTGATAAAGTAAAACCTTATGGTGTTCTTAGGTTAATTTTTCTCTCTCTCTCTCTCTCTCTCTCTCTCGGTAGTCAAATAGGTGACAGATTTGGAATGCCTGCGCTTTCTGTTAAACATCTTCTTGGCTCTATTCAAAGTTATTGGGATTAAATGAGGCCCTGTTTTCTGTCGGATGGCCAGGGTCGACGATAACGACTTCCTCGTTCAGTTGTGCAAATCATCTGGAAAACTCCTGAAGGTACGCAATATGTCAGATATTAATTTCATCAGCGCACTGATTCCTCAAACTTGGTAATCTAGCCGGTAAAATGTGAGTTTTTTATTGATATTTTTACAGGGAGGAGAGCCTGATCTGTCTACGGCGGCGAAGATGATCCTCCACGATTGGCAGAGGGGCCGGATACCCTTCTTCGTTCCGCCGCCGCGGCAGCAAGATGACGGCGAATCTCCCAAAGAATCGGACGAACCCAACCTGGGGGAAGATCCTCGGGGAGCGCCGACCAGAAATCGGCGGCTATGAGAGCCATCGCCGGCATCATCTCCGCCCAGCAGGTGATGAACGTACCAGAAAACAAGGGCTTCTTTGGCCACGGCGACGCGCCGGAGGACGAAGAGCCCGAGCTGCCCCCCGCAGAGGATCCAGAGCCAAGTTCATAGACCCCACCACCCAATCTGGGCCCCTCTGTAAATTTGCGAGGGTGCATGCCGGCGGCACTGAGACGGCCTTTCCGATTCAGTTTTGTAGAAGCACTGCAAGCGATTCAATTTCCTGCGGCGATTGAAGAACACTACTGTGATCATCTTGTTACAAGTTGGGAAAAAGAGAGCCCCTTTAGTCGATCAACGAATTTTAGATATTAAAATCGTTTATAGGGTGACCCACTTAGCAGCCATCGCAACCCGTTCGACGAAATACCAGAAAGAACGTCAGCTGATCGTCGCCGCAGTGAGAGGAACCAGCTCAATACAGGAGGTCAAGGTCACGGTCAATGTAATGGTCCGCGCATAATACATCCTGGCAATTAATTTAAAACACAAGCAAAATATTGAGTCCCATGCAAAATCTGTGTCGGATTATTGTACCCCAGACAAGGCCCTCGGCTATTCAGAGCACGGCACGTCAGTCCAGCAGTTCTGAGATCTGCGTCTTCCTGAAGGCGTCGACGGTCGCCAGCTGGGCCGCCACCGCCTTGTTGGGGAACATCTTATCCGCCTTCATCCTCTCCCGGAACCCATACGCCGGCGTCTTGGCCTTTATGTACGCCTGAAGCAGCACCTGGTACTGCCTCATCCTCCCGACATAGCCGCTCTGCCTCAACCTGTGAAACAGCTTCTCTGCATTGTGGACATCTCCCCGCCTGGCATACATCTCCATGATGGCCATGTATGAGCTGTACATGGGCTTGGCCTTGTTCTGCTGGGTGGCCTTGTGCAGTATCGAATCGGCCTTCTCCACCTCGCCGGCCTGCACGTAGAGATTCACGAGGGCGTCCCAGGTCATCGGGCCGATTGCGCACCCGCTGTCGGCCATCCGTTTGGCCAGGTCCTTCCCCTTGGCCAAGAGCTTGTGGCTGGCGTAGACTTTCAGCAGGGCATTGTAGTACTTGGGAGAGAGCTTCTTGAATTTATCTTGCATCTTCTCAAACACCGCCTCTGCCTTCTCCACGCGCCCCAGCTTGCCCCAGGCCTCTATCGCCGCCAGGCACTCCTCGAATCGGGGGCTGGCCTCGCAAGCCTTCCAGATCCTCTCCACATCGTCTGCGTTGCCCAGAGAGGCGTACAGGGAGAGAAGGGACTCGCAAGCGAAGCGGTTCTCACTGATGTCATCCCCTTCCATCTCCTTGAGAACGCTCGCCGTTTTGTCATTCAGACCTGAGAGGAGGTAGTGCTTGGCTATCATGGCCCGGATCGGCAGGTCGGGCTCCAAGCCCTCGTTCTTCATGGTCTCCAAGATCTTCTCCATGCCCACGATGTCCTTTGCACAGCCCTTTGTATCGATTAACAGCCTGTAAGTGAAGATTGAGGGCTTCACGTTCTCCTTCTCCATCATCAACAACACATCGGCAATCTTCTTCCGGTCGAGCCTCTTGTAGAGGAGCAACAGCTGGTTGCAGGCGAAGGCAGTGACTGGGAAATCGAGGTCCCTCATCTTGTTGAACACTTCCTCCGCCTTGTTGACTTTCAGGGCGGAGACGCAGTTGGCCAGGAGGGTCCGGTACAAGAGCTCACCTCTGAAGGATTCGGGGACTTGTTCGATGTACTTCTCGGCTTTGAAGAGGCCATGGACTTTAGCTATCAGGTCTAGCCGGGATGCATAGTCCCTCTCCCCAAAGTCAACGTGCTTGTTTGCTTCTAACCACTCAAAAAACTGGGAAAAAAAAATAATCAACCAACAGTCAACCATATCACATTTCGCACGAGGAACAAAAAGGTAATAATGGCAAGAAATCTCAATCCTGGTGTGAAAATTCAGCAAAAACGCGCATGATCATGAGGATTTTTGCAGTTGCAGACTGCTCATTACTTTGGACGAATGAAGATCTCTATAGGCGTTTCAATCATAACATCAATGCATTGCACAGCTAAGGGAATGTTTTTAAGTCAGTAGGAGCTCTCAACAGAATGCGATGTGGGAAAATACCATTAAAACATCAAGATCACTTGCACCAATTTCTGATCACGACCTAAACTAGAAGTCTCAATCCTCATCGCTTTTTTAAGTTCTAATTTTGAAAAAAATCATATCTAGCATGAAATATTAGCATGCTAGCTTACCTACAAGATGGAAAGAGAGGCGACGTCGAAGCATTAATAATCAAGGTAAAAGATGAAATAGCAACTCAAAACCAGTTAAGAAACTTCTTCTGACTGTTTCCAGCCAAGGAAGACATAGAACAACAAAAAAAGGATGACTGCTACCTGCAGGGCCTTGAGATAAAAACGTCTTTTCCGAAGATGAAGTATGGTAGGTGCGACATCAGCTTGCCCGATAGAATTGCCTTCGGTGATCCATTTGTCAAGAGCACTACTCATGGAAGGGCGGGGAGCTTCAATGATGACCTTGAAAAGTGGGGCAAGAGTGTTCTTCTTCAAAGAAGGCTTCCCTCCACTGGTCTCAACCTCAACGTCTGAAAATTCAAGCGCGCACTCATCAGCTTTTACGGATTCATCATCAGAGTCAACCCCAGAAAGCTCTAACTCAGATACAGAATGCTCGGCATCCTCTTTGGTTGCAGTTTTATCATCTTCCAGCTCAGAAAATCCGTCCTCCAGATCCTCTTCCCCACTGCTGGTCTTCTCCCCAGCCAGAGAAGAAAGAGTTCTACTCCCCATGAAGGGCCCAACTGAAGATGAAAGCCCGCGGGAAGATTTAATTTGGCGCAGGAAGCAACCACTTGCAGAGCAATCATGCCTACTGTGATCAACTCCGCGCTCAAAACAATTTACAGAGGTGTCCAAGCAGGCACATGAAGACTGGCTTATTCCCCGAATATAGCCATGGCTCCTGTGGACAAGGAAGATTGAACGTTTATTCGCATGATAGTTTTACCATCATAACAATAAAAAAAAGTTCATAAATTCATACAAGCCAAAAATATATGAGCAGAAAGTAGGAATAAGATCGTAACAGAATGAAATCCGTTCTACATTATAATAATATGCATGTATATATATGGATGTAAATCATAATATTGTAGAGGTTCATTCAGGAAGAGAGTGTTAGCAAATCTAAATCCTGTGATAGACCAAAACACAACCTGTTCTTTCTCGAAGAATACGACCAGCGGCCAAAAATTAGACGAAAACTAGGTTAAACAAAAATGTCAGCGGGGAAAATGGACTCCGCGAGGAGAAAGTAGAGAGAGGACAGAAAAATAGCATGCAGATAGGATAAAGATACGATTCGATAATACCCTTTAACGATTTGCTGATTTCTGAAAGTAAACGTAGAGCATTAATCGGGGAAAAAAGACCATAAATAAGGCAGACAGTAAACTTCAGTGTTCCGGAAGAATACAGCAGAAAACTATATCCGAGATTACACTATGAGGAGCAGGGGTGAAAAGAAATTCGAAACTAATGGAGTAGGCTAGCCAGTATCACCTTCTGGCTGGGTTTATAGCCCGACGAAGCGCCCACATGATGCACCGACTCTTCTGCACCAGAGAAACGATGCGAATGGAGAAAAACCAGATACGATCTGGGGTGACAGCAATCGAAACTACAGAATCATGCAATACTTGAAACCCTAGTCTTTGCTGCCAGACACAGAGAGAGAGAGAGAGAGAGAGAGAGAGAGAGATCCTTAAACCCTAAACGCTAGACGGAAGAACCAGCGGACTGTCAGAACGACGGGCCAATTAACAATTCAGGCCCGGCCCATTTTTAGTGAAAAGCCCGAAATCAATCATAGAGCCCGTGTTTGGGCTCACCATAATTTCGTTGATTTCAGTGATCAACGGCAGAGATCGTATCCTTGGTGTTTCGTGCCACGTGTCCGATCGTAACGCCATCCTCGAAACCGCCCCCGCCACAGACGACATTGACCTTTTTATTAGGGGGAAGAAGCGCTAGGGTTCGTCGAGCAAGGGAGAGAGGAAGGGAGTGGAAGCAGAGTGTTGGACGCTCTCGTTGAGAATCTGCGTTCCGGGGATCTAAGGTATTGATTCAAACCCTTAGCCCGCGTTGTGCCACAATTCATACATTTGTGCTCCTTTTTTGTTGTCAATTGTCTGCTTCTTCGGCGTACGCTCATGCATCGATGTATTTGTTTCCTACCCTAGACTCGCCTACCTGAAAGATTTAAAGTTTCTATTTGACGTGTGGTGCTTTACCCTGCTTCATTTCATCTTCAAAATTCTTAATCGACTTCGATGAATTTAGATTGGGATGAAATTGGAATTCGCAAAAACGTCTCTCTTTTTTAGGGTTTCTCTGTAACTGTGTATTTTCTTCGGGCAGTTCGAGATGTAGTTATTTTTTATCGTGCGTATCAAATGTGTGGAGAGATAATATAAAGCAATAACATCTAACCATTTCCATGGGAAATTCACGTCATAGTGTTTTACTGTGTCCTCGATCTTTTATCTTTCGTGTGTTGCATTTGCATTTGCATTTTTTTTATTTTCTACCATGCTTGTGTAACGTAATTTGTTGATGTATCTTGTTCCTTGTGCTTGACTACCGTGGGTGGAACGCGACGATTCCAAAAGTTTGATTTTTCTTGTCTTCTTTTTAGTACTTTTCTCACAATCATCACCAGTTTCTTGCGTTGATAATATATGTGGGGAATGATATTTTAAGTATTTCCTTTACGTTGACATTAAGCACTTGGTAGATTGGTGTGGTAAAAAATGTCATCGTCTTGGGTATTCTTCTTCACTGAAAAATTAGACAGTTGTTATAACGTCCTCTAGGAAGGTCTCCCATTAGTGCCTGCCCACATGTGCAAGACTTATTAAGCATGGGTTTAGTAATACGGTCGCAAACATATTATGTGAATTATTTGAAGTGCATGTGAATCATGTTATTGTTTTGTTAGCACAGATGACAGTTTTTCATTCTACTTGATTGTGTTTTTCCTCTGGTCTTTTTGCCTTAAAGAAAGGCGATCAATGGAGGATTTATTATGCAGCCCTAAAGACTGTTTGTGGGTAAAAACTGTGTGTTTCCATCTTCAAAGATCAGAGTAAAGGCTATGTGTCCTTTTAGATCGTTTCAGCACTTATGGTTTGTAATTTTGTATGTTGGATGGGTCATATCTGACTCGTCCAATATATTTCTCTTTATTTTAAGGAAAAGTGGTGGCTTGTCATCTTTAGAAATAGTTACCGTGCCGTAATGAAATGAAACCCATTCTTGTTTAGGAATCCACGTGGTCTTCCGATTTTAATTGTGACTTCAATTTATCATCAGTCTGGATCTTGTCTGTGTATGCCTAACTTCAGTTTGTGGTGAAAGACCGAGTAAAGTGAGCGAACTAATAGAATAGATCATCTCCAACTTTTTTTTCAGAAATATTATACCCTCATTAGAATCCTATCTCTGACTTGATACACTGTCCTCTAGAGAGAACATTAGGTGGTTTTCTATGACCAGGAAGACCAGTGGCTGCCACAGTGTAATTGAGGAAGTTGCCTGCTAATCTGCGTGGGATCATCTGGAAATCGGCCAATTCCTCTCCCTTTCTCTTTTCAATTTCAGTGCAAATTTGCATTTTCGAAGTTGAAAACCACTTAACAATGGTAAAGTTGGAGAGCATTCGTGGCTCCTTCCTTTGGCCTGTGTTTTCTTTTGGATTAATATTTTTCACAATCATTTGATCTTACCTTTTTGCGTGTTAATGTTTTGCCCTTATTGAATTCACGAATTTTCGGAACTCCAGGTACTGGTATAATGGATTCTGACTTACCAGTTCAGTCAGCTGATGTCTCAGACACCAAACCGTCATTTCGGAAGCCTTCAAATGATGCTGCGAATAGGAAGTATCGTCGCCATTCTCCTGCTGGAGGATCAGATTCTTCTTTATCCGATGGTTAGTACTACTTGATATGATTTTGTTATGTTAGCTAATTTTTTCCAGCACTCTGCAAAAAAAATTTCTCATTTATCCAACATGCCTGCAGTCCCCGACATTTTCTTTATTGCTAAATTCTTCTAAAAATGTTGCTACCAAGTGTTTTTTTTTCCTCAGCGTGCTCTGTTTTTAAAAAGACTCGTAGCATGATTTCATGTTGAAAAGAATGCATACATAAAATTAAATAAAATCGAATTTCTTATTTTCCTGTATCAGAATAACATATTTTATTGGTGAGAAAATATATTCCCAATGGGCGCTATTCTAGACTTGTCATTTTGGCCTGCCATGGTATTTTATTTATTCACAATTTTTTTTATCAAACCTCTCTGTTTTTTAGCTTATATTGACAGTATGACATCACTGAGTCTTACGCTTATTGTTTACAACGACCATACTAGTCTGATGTTCACCTGTACTTCGCTTTGCGTAAGTTTGGAAAAGTATTATACTTAAATGGTTTTATCACAGAAGAATTCTGAATTTTGTCTTTCGGTCAGCTGTTGGTCTTGGTTGTCCATAACTGATACACCTGTTGTGGAAAGTAGCTGTTATTGACTACATGAATAAATGACTTAAGTGTCTTCCTCTAGCAACACCTTGTCCCTTTCCTGCTAACCCATCCTGAGGGCCATCCCACCTTTTGTCTACCTGCCCTCTTTTCCTATGCAGCAGTCTCCACTCATGATGGACGAAATTTGCCTGAGCAGATATCTAGAACAGCCGAATGTAAACTGCTCCACTTTTTCCGTAGTCCTTCCAGGAAATTTGAATCAAATCGCAAGTCCTCATGGCTACCTGTCAACCGCTATTCAGTGACATAAATTGACTCTGGTGACTAGAAGATGAGGGTTGTGGGCGGCAGGTGCGCACAGCTTGGGTTCCTCTGATATTTTATGTTTTCTGATTTGTTCCTAAACTATCTGTCGAGATTTACTTTTAATTTCCTGTTCCCGAGCTATACATTATTGTTAGTAATCGGTTCTTCCTGTCCATTTATTTCTTTTCTTGTACAGCTATGATCATGGGGAAGGCAGTACTTAGAGGGTAGATTGAAGTCAACTGAATGTTTGAACTTTCTTTCCTGCTATTTATCGTGTATTTGATTTAATTATAAAGGATCAAAGTCCTGGAATCTTTCCCGATGGTTAGTTATACATATATTTTCCAAGATGGATCTATCTATTCGCCAACTCTTTGGCTGATATATTCCACATAGATGGATAGATGAATTGGCCATTATTTACTTTATTTAATTTATTGTGAAGCATTCTTCCTATTATTCCATTGGGGATCACATCCACTTTGTTTTGTCTCTTTAAGAAAGACTTTGTGGCTGGAATCTGAATTGGTTAGTCAACGTTTGCAGGCAGCCCTAGTCCAAAGCATGAAAGGGGCAGTAGTCCAGTTTTCTCCAAAGAAGATCACCCAAAGATGTACGGCAGTAAAACAAGGGATGAAAGAAAATATTATGACGGGAAAAGGTCTGCAAATTACAGTAGACACCGACGAGATGCTGACGAAGGTGAAAAAAATTACTTCAGGACCTCTCGATCAGGTCGTGAGTCCAGGAGTGGAAATAGCAGATATGAAAGCAGTCACCGTATTGATAAGTACTCCAGGGATGACTATGGAACTGACAGGCGCTCTAGAGATAAATCTGATAGCCGGTCCCACAGAACTGAATATCACAGGCAAACTGACAGAAATTTATCATCTGATCGAACACCCTCTGGAGGCCAGTATGAAAAAACTTATAGAGGAGATGTAAAGAATAGGGAGCAGGATCAATACCCGGATAGAGCAGAGAGGGCTGAAAAGAGAGATGGACAAAGAAGTTCTGGAGACTATGAGCATGATCGTACATCATTGAATGGAAGGAAGGGACATGCAAAGGATTCGAGAGTTGATAAAGACAGTGAAGCTGGTCATAGGAAAGAGACCTACTCGAGAAATATAAAGGAAGGGAAAAATGAGAGCATAGAGCACAAAAGGAAACATGATGAAGGGGACTATGAGAAGCGCAAGGATAGATTTGACCGGGGAGAAGGGGAAGAAAGGAGGAATGATGCTAAATATTCATCTACTGTGTGTGATGGAGATACAGGAGGCGAACAGTTCCAAGGCAACACTACTCATGTGGTTGAAGAGTCTTTATCTAAGAAACATAAACCAGGTCATTTGGAAAAGCCAGCTGCAGAAGAGGGTAAGTTTTATTTGGATGGCTTTTAACTTCCCATTATTATGGGCGTGTGTATATCGCATCCATCCTGAAAAGGTGCCACTATCCGTGTAGATGTTAGAGCATCTCCAAGCTTGAGCAAGGAGAAGAATGTTGCAAATGGTAACTCAGGAGCCGTCGGTTCAACTAGTTCCCAGGCCGAAGTTAGTCAAGATTTCAATGCGGCAAAGATTGCAGCCATGAAGGCTGCGGAATTAGGTACTGAAAATGACCTTTTCTATCATTATATCCATCTATAGCAGAAATTCATGACGATTTAATCTTTTTGTGGAAATTTGATTTACCATCTCCTGATGGGATGGAGAATTCTTTACTTAATGTCTATAGTTGATGAACTTCTGTTTCTGAACATATCGGGCCTGGTGGTAAATTTTTCCTTTTAAACCCACTGACACTGAATGTTCCTATTTGGGTAGACATTTCACATCCCACACTTCTGGCAAATAATTTTACAGCTACAATTACTCTAAACCAGATTCCAAGTACTTTAGTTTCAATGTGACTAACTTAGCGAACCGGCCTGAATACTGGCTCTAAATTCAATGACCTTGAATGGTTCAAATTTACTGTGAGCATTTCTGTTTATTCATTTAGTATGAAGCATGGGGACGCATGAACTGCTTCCCACAACCCATCCACCGCCCAAAAGATACAATCGGGTAGCCTCCTATCTCTGGCTTAATTATAGGCTGAGCGAAATGCAGTTTTGGCAAATCATACCGGATTTCTGAGTTTCTGGAAAAAAATCTGACTTATTCTGGTAATTATTGTTTGCACTGGCTTTTTTTATCATAATTTCCATCTAAAAGCTTATTTATGTGTCACAAGCTGCCCTCAGTGCACCATTTTCTCTTGATTGTTAAATTAGTTCGTCCTGCCACTGCCAATCACAGTTCAAAATTTTCTCTCTCATCTGAATGCCTGGCTGACAAAATTTTATTAAACTTATGGGCTGTTAGCTGACAGAATTTTTCTTCACCATCGTATCGTTTCGTTGCATCATTTCTTCAATTTGCCCACAATCATGAGGTGACCGAAAAAGCTTCCCGTCTGAACAGTTAATAAGAACCTCACGGGGTGTGGTTTCTTGTCTACCGCTCAAAAGAAGAAGCTGCTGTGGGGTAACAAGAAGAACGAGCCCCCAGAAGAGGTAACCCATCTCCAGAGATAATCTATAGATTATTTACTTTATTTTTTTCGGTTGAAAATCCATCGTGCTAAGCAACAAGAGAGGTGAATTGGATCCATTGCCGCAAAACGCATTTACTAACTTCTGTTCGTGCAACTATTCATCCTCATGTGACAAAAAAGTCCGGTAATCGTTGGGATCTGCCTCTGTTTTCGGACCGGGAGCGCCAGGAGAAGTTCAACAAACTCATGGTAATCCCCCTCCCCCATTCCCTTCTCCTGCACATTCAATGGCCGCCATCGAAATACCCAGTTGGTATTCGCCTTTCTCGCGTTGACTCTCTCCCCCCCCCCATTCTCTTCTCCAAATGTCAACCCCCTACTGACACGCTTTTTAGAGCCTGAGTTTGCCTTGGTGCCTATGGGGGACTGTAGGGCGTGAAAGGGGAGATAAAGCTGGAAGCCAAGCCGGACGACAGCCTCCGGGCGGAGAAGGAGAAGGAGCTCCAGATGGACTTGGAGAAGCAGTACACCGCCGGGCTCCGCCGCCGCGACGGAAGAACCGTCGGCCTCGGTCTGTAACCCTCGCCACCCTGTACGCCCCTTTTCTGACCCGTAAAACTTCTCCTGTTTCCCCCCTGGTGGACGAAGAAGCGTCGGTGGGTGTGTTCCCAGCGAGGAAGAAGGAAGACCAAAAGGGCACATGCCCGCCAGATGTTCGCTCTTTTTCCCGAAAGAGTGAGGACCAGCCGTGCCAGATCTGATCTCTCCCCGCCCGATCCGTCCCATCGGGGCATTTTACACGCCCTGCCTACGGGGGAACGGATTTCGGCCGTCCGGAGCCTCTCCGTGTCGATTCTTCATTGCTCCCTTCGCCGTAGGCTGGCGAAGTGGGGTGAGAACTTGAGCCCTCTTCCTGTTCGACGAAATGACAATGGCGCCATGGGGACCTGCCGCTGGACCCCAATAATGCATGCCCCGACAGCCGGCGGCCCTGTCAGCGCGCTTTATGTTGACTGTTCCTCCCCACTTCGGCATGGATTCCCGGCCGACGAGTCCCCTCAGCGCCCCGCTGCCTTCCTCACTCGGCGCACCCGCGCTTCTCCCAGCTTTTCGTCTAAAGAAGGAGAGAGAAAGGTTGATACGCGGACACTTTTTGGTATATCAGAAGGATATTCTCATCTCTCAATGGGGCAAATATCCAGGCAGATGGCTTGAAGCGTGTGAACGTTCGCGTTTTTCGCACGTGTGAGTGGGACATTGTTCGGGCGGTTTTTAGTAAGATTTCGACAAAGGTCCCTGCGAATATGCCATATTAGGGGAATACCCTTCGGGGGGCCTTTTCTCTCGGTTTTTTTAGGGCACCACGTGTCGCGCTTTCAACTGGCTAGATCGGCGGCGTGGATGCTGATTTCCCCGAGCTTGTTCTCCCCGAAAAAGGATAGGGACAAAATAATTATTATCATTTCGTCGCTTCCAGGGAGGGTCGCCTTCTCCGCCGCTCTGGTTACCGCCGCGCAATGTCTTCACAGTGGTCGGTAGGGTAACCGAAGGCTTCGAATCACCGCCGACCGGGATATGGACGGTTCAGTGAGTCAATAGTCAACGCACATCGGAGATCGGTGGGACTTTATGTAGCTATAGACTATCTGTGTCCAATCGGATCATTCCACGTGTCAATTTAATCAACCACTAACCTGACAGAAAAGCCTTTTTTTTTAAAGTTTCGGCGGCTCCTCTCCGCCGAGGGCCGGCCAATAATGGCGCTCGGATGGTTGACTCTCAGTCGCCGCGCAGTGGGATTTCGCGGCGCGGCGCTCTTCTCTGGGGTCCCTCCGCCGTGGGAAAACGGCGAAGCGGGGGAGGGCGGCGTGGAGGAGCAGCAGAAGAGGAGGGGCCTCCATCCTCGCAAGGTGTTCGACAGAATCCCCTCCTTAAAGAAGGGCGGCCCACCCCACCCCGTTCTCTTTCTGGTGGCGGAGGGGAGGTGGTGTGGGGTTCACGGCGAATGTCCCCCCGGATGTGAAGGGAGGCGGCGGACCCACCTCCAGGCTCATCCCGATTGCCGCCGCCGTCGACTCCCGTGTCCATCGCAGCTCTCTGGTGGTTCCCTTCAATCCTTTATAGGATTCTTCCGGCAGGTCTACGTTTCTTCCTCCTCCCTCCTCCCACGACTACACGCCACAGCTCGGGTTGTGGATCCCCCGAGCCGTCTTCCAGATCTGCCGGAAGAAGGGTTTTTCTCCGCGCAGAGGATCTTACCTCTGCGCCCCTGGTTTTCCTCCCCTTTGACGTCGTCTCCCCGGGCGAGTGGGCTTCGCTGGTTCATCCTCAGATTCGAACGAGCTGCTATATTTCCCGAGAGCGTTCCTCGTGGATCCGCAGATCTGTTTCCCTCCATTGTTTATCATCGTTAGTTATTGCTTCTTTTAGCGGTCGTCCTTGGAACGCTCTTTTTCGAATCCCTGTTTGTCTTCACCTTCTCTCTCTCTCTCTCTCTCTCTCTCTCTCTCTCTCTCTCTCTCTCTCTCCCCCTCCCCCCCGATCTGATGTTCTTTTTCTTTATATCGTTCCTCTCCTTCCTCTTCCTGTCCAAGTCCCTCCCCCTGCAGCCCCTCCCCGCATGGGCAAGTGAGGTGAGACTGCTGTCCCTGCCCGCCTGTCGGGAAATCCTCGGCTACCTCTCCCGCCGGCTGGTGGGCAGCCGCCAGGTCGCCGCCGCCGTCGTCGCTCTGCTTCCCGCGATGACCCACAAGAGGAGGAGCTCCAACAGTGTTGAGAATGTGGAGTCAACGGGCGAGATGTCGATTCTCGACTTGCCGGAGCTGACCCTGGAGACAATCCTCGGCAGGCTCTCGCCAGCGGGGCTCTGCAACATGGCCGCCGTCTGCAACTCCCTGCGGGAGAGGTGCCGGAGCGACCATCTATGGCGGAGGCACATGGAGGAGAAATGGGGGAGCTTGATGGGCCCTGCGACGCAGAGGGACTGGAAATCGTTCGTCTCCTCTTGTGAGGACAATCTCGTCGCCCCCGTTGGAGCCGGCTATCGGAGGGGATGGCTCAGAGCTCTTTCGTGCGTGTGGCCCCTCTCTTGGTTGACCTCGAAGCTCGGCGGCGCCGCCGAAACCAGGCCCTGGTTGCTGGACAACTCGATCATGTCCTGGTATCTGGCGATCGAGAGCGGCATCTTCCGCTTCCCTGCTCAGGTCTTCAATCGAGAGGTGCTCCTCTTCTCCTCGATCAATCACCTCGGCTTCGATTACATCAGCTTTCCCCTTTCCGACTTCTGATCAGATATCATCGTTGAATTTCAGAACGGGCATGTGGGGTTCATGCTGTCCTGTTATGACGCAGAACTCAGCTATGATTCTCGCACGGACGCCTTCACCGCGAGGTACCCGCCGCACGGCCGACGGACGATGGTGGTCGAGGAAGGAGTGCCATGGGAGAGACTGAGAGCTTCGCCGGTGGAAACCTCTGCTCACGAGCTCCACCTCTCCGATTGCCTCGCCGATCTGCGGCCTGGGGACCATGTCGAGATCCAGTGGAGAAGAAACAAGGAATTCCCTTACGGTAGATCCTCCCTTCCTGCTGCCCTCTCAATGAGGATCGAAGCTGGCTTGTCCCAGAAATCTCCACCCGAGAGCTCAATTTTTTTACCGGAGGTTTTAATGGCTTCTCGCCGTCTGTGGCAGGCTGGTGGTACGGCGTCGTGGGTCACCTGGGTTCCTGCAGCGGGAACGAGCTCCATTGTCGCTGTCACAGCAGTGGTAAGCTGCTACTCCTTCGATGGGCGAAAGCCATTCCCTTTCTTCTCCCCCTGAACCTTCTCCCCTTCTGTTTTGGCAGACACAGTGGCGCTGGAGTTCAACCAGTACACGGAGGGCTCGCGGTGGAGAAGAGCGATCCTCAGTCGGAAGGATCACCGGGAAGAAGGGAGCGAGGCGGAGGGCTTCTACGGCGGGGTCAGGAAGCTCCGCCGCGACGACGAGATCGCCGCCTGGAGGCGGCTCTGGCCGGCCGGCGTGTTGGACTGATTGGCCGCTCGGCATCCTCTTCTGTTGCCATTTTCTTTGCTCTTTTGGGCTGACCGCATCGAAGACGGCAGCGTCGGCCGTAGGTTTTCGTGGAAAAGCCCGCAGCTTTCGTCTGTAAAAATCCCTGTAATATATTATATCATACCTCCGCACGACTCCGATGAACAGGCACGCAGAACCCATCCGCCGATTGAATTTCGCTAGATTAAATTGAAGCCCAGAAGCGGGTTTTTAAGGATATTCATTCCATTTTGAGGAATTTTCTTGATTTCGAGGTGTTTTCTACGAGCTTAGATCCGGTGAAAATTAACTCTGGGGATCCGTTCCGTGATTTCGTTGACTATCCGGGTCGATTTTTCGAGTCAGAGACGTGGAAATTACTGCCCGCCGACTGCTTGGGCCTCAAGACAATAGCCGTCGCCGCCGCCGCGGCCTATAAGGCGGCGACCATGGCGAGCCATCCGGCATCGCTGAAACCAGGCTGGCCGCCATGGACGGAGGGGAGCTCAAGCTCTACGGCATGTGGGGGAGCCCCTTCGTGCTGCGAGTCCGGCTCGCCCTCAAGCTCAAGGGCCTGGACTACGAGTACGTGGAGGAGGACCTGTCCAACAAGAGCGCCGCCCTCCTCCGCCTCAACCCTGTGCACAAGAAGGTCCCCGTCCTCCTCCACGGCGGCCGCCCCATCGCCGAATCGGCCGTCATCCTCGAGTACATCGACGAGACGTGGCCCCAGAGGTTCCCCCTGATGCCCGCCGATCCCCGCGAGAGGGCCGCCGTGCGCTTTTGGTGCCACTTCACCAGCGAAAAGGTCAGCCGGAACTCTGCCGGGGGATCGCGCCTCACCATTACCCGTCCTTGCTCCTCACCTCTCGCTGCTCCTACAGATGTTTCCCTCGATTGCGGCGATCTTCCACTCCACCGGCGAGGCGCAGAGTGTGGCCATCGCCGAAGCGCGGGAGAATATGAAGCAGCTTGAAGATGAGCTCCGAGAGGGCTTCTTCCGAGGGAGGAGATTCTTCGGTGGTGAGAAGCTGGGCTTCCTGGACATCGTCCTCGGCTGCGATGTGCACTTGTTCCGCGTCGTCGCAGAGGTGACCGAAGCCGACCTCGACAAGGACTTCCCCACCTTCGCCCAGTGGTTTCAGGACTTCCAAGCCCAGACTGAGGCCCAGGAAGTGCTTCCCCCTTTCGACAAGCTGGTCGACTTCCTCCACGCCCACCGCCGGAAGGTACTGGGTCAAGCTTAGGAAGACGACTTTCTGTAAACTGTCCAGTCAGCTCGTGCAATAAGGAGAGGGAAGAGGGGAGAGGAGAGAGGAGAGAGAGAGAAAGAAAGAATTATTGTTACGTATGAATCGATTTCAATTAATATATTAAATAATAAATTATCAGTAGTCTAAAGAGTTTAATGACTAATTTACCCCAAAATTATGGTAGAACAGCCACATAACTCATAATCATTAGTTTGTTGTTATAAATTTAAGAGTAGATGGTGTGAAAAAAAAAGTCCAGAGTGATCCATTAATAATAATATTTTAAAATTGGCGTGTTTAGTCCGGTTCCCTACGATTTGGGAGAACCGGTTCGGATTGAGAAAACCGCCCCGGATCGGGATAGTGCGACCGGCGGTCCGGTGACTGGTCGTATTAGATCAGCGAAATCCATTCCATTTCTTCTCCCCCTGAATCTTCTCCCCTTGCGTTTCGGCAGACGCAGTGGTGCTGGAGTTCAACCAGTACACGGAGGGCTCGTGGTGGAGAAGAGAGATCCTCAGTCGGAAGGATCACCGGGAAGACGGGAGCGAGGCGGAGGGCTTCTACGGCGGGGTCAGGAAGCTCCGCCGAGACGACGAGATCGCCGCCTGGAGGCGGCGCTGGCCGACCGGCGTGTTGGACTGATTGGCCCTCGGCATCCTCTTCTGTTTTCTTTGCTCTTTTGGGCTGACCTCATCGAAGACAGCAGCTTCGGCCGTAGGTTTTCATGGAAAAGCCCGCAGCTTTCGTCCGTAAAAATTCCTGTAATATATTATATCACACCTCCGCACAAGGAGTCCGATGAACAGGCACGCAGAACTCATCCGCCGATTGAATTTCGCTAGATTAGATTGAAGCCCAGAAGCGGGTTTTTAAGAATGTGCATTCCATTTTGAGGAATTTTCTTGATTTAGAGGTGTTTTTTACGAGCTTAGATCTGGCGAAAAATTAACTCCGGAATCCGTTCCTTGATTTCGTCAACTTTTGCGGCACCGGGGTCTACCTCAGACTACTCTGCAACTATGGGTTCGATTATCCAGTCAGAGACGCGGAAATTACTGCTCGTCGACTGCTTGGGCCTCAAGACAGGAGCCACCGCCGCCACCTATAAGGCGGCGACCATGGCGAGCCATCCGGCATCGCTGAAACCAGGCTGGCCGCCATGGACGGAGGGGAGCTCAAGCTCTACGGCATGTGGGCGAGCCCCTACGTGCTGCGAGTCCGGCTCGCCCTCAAGCTCAAGGGCCTGGACTACGAGTACGTGGAGGAGGACCTGTCCAACAAGAGCGCCGCCCTCCTCCGCCTCAACCCTGTGCACAAGAAGGTCCCCGTCCTCCTCCACGGCGGCCGCCCCATCGCCGAATCGGCCGTCATCCTCGAGTACATCGACGAGACGTGGCCCCAGAGATTCCCGCTGATGCCCGCCGATCCCCGCGAGAGGGCCGCCGTGCGCTTCTGGTCCCACTTCGCCGTCAACAAGGTCGGCCAGAACTCCGGGGAGATATCCATCCCCACTCCTCAGCCCTTCCTTTTGTCAATTCTCCTTGCTCTTGCAGTTGGGTCCCTCGGTGACGGCGATCTTCCGCTCCACCGGCGAGGGGCAGAGGGCGGCCGTCGCCGAAGCGCGGGAGAATATGAAGCTGCTGGACGATGAGCTCTCGGAGGGGCTCTTCCGGGGGAGGAAGTTCTTCGGCGGGGAGAAGCTGGGCTTCCTGGACATCGTTCTCGGCTGCGGGTCGCACTGGCTCCGCGGCGTTGAAGAGGTGGCCGGAGAGGACATCGGCGAGGACTTCCCCTCATTCACCCGCTGGCTTCGAGAGTTCGAAGCTCAGCCGGAGGTCCAGGAACTGCTTCCCCCTTCCGACAGGCTGCTCGACTACGTCCGCGGCGTCCGCCAATTGCTACTGAATCAGTCTTAGGAAGACGACGACTTCTGCCTGCTCTCCAGTCAGCCCATGGAATAAGGAGAGAAGAGCGAGAGCGAGAGAGAGAGAGAGAGAGAGGATCGTGTTTCCAGGGACTGGTATAAATCAATCTTTAGTATTAACTAATCTAGTATTAGGCGTTCCGTCTCGGTCGAGTAAAGAGCTTAATGACTACTTCACTATTATAATTCTCAGATCGGATCATGAAGAAAATAAAGTCGGCGCTATAAGGAGAGAAGACATCGCTGTGTTACCCGGGACTGGTATAAAACTATTTTAAATGAATGCATTAAGTAATTATATCTACCGCGTAAATAACTTAATGACCACTTTACCTATAAAACCGCAAGGAATTAGCTTAAGATAGATCCTTCTTGGTGCCACCTGACGAGAATCGAAATTGGCCTCTGTCCCTGAACTCTCCATCCGATGGAGTTTTCATGATTTCTCACTATCCGTGGGTGGCTAGTAATACGGCGTTGTAAGTCACCCATGCTCCTACGACGGAAACAAGCTCCAGTATCACTGTTAAGATTAAAAATTTAGGGTTTAAGGTTTAAAATTTAGGGTTGGTGAAGTACTAATTCTTCAATATGCAAAACCCATCCGGGCCATCAGTAACATCAGGAAGATGTGAACGAGGCGGAGAGCTTCTACGGCAGGGCCAGGGAGCTCCGCCGCGACGACGAGATCATCCCAAGCAGTCCGCCGCTTCCCTCTTCTTCTCCTCCCCTCGTTCTGAGTTCGCTGTGCGATCGGTTGGCGGGAGGATGACGCCTGGAGTGTCACCGTCCTGCGTGGAGTCGTGGGCTTCGTGGGGTGACGATAAGAGGGGGACGTCGTTATCGTGCTGAATAAGTGCAAGTGTGGAGCGATAGATATCCTGACTGCTTCGGTAGTGCTATGGAAGTCGTGGACGACGTGGGCGACGTGCAGACGTGCAGCTTCGGCCGTAGGCTTCCGTGGAAAAAGCCGCAGCTTTCGAGTGTAAAGATCCCTGTAATGATATTATATCACACCTCCGCACGACGAGCCCGGTGAGTGAATTTCGTGAGATTAATTATTTTTATTCCCGTACAAATATGATCCCAGAAGCGGGTTTTTAAGGATGTTCGTTCCCTTTTGAGGAATTTTCTTGATTTCGAGGTGTTTTCTACGAGCTTAGATCCGGCGAAAATTAACTCTGGGGATCCGTTCCGTGATTTCGTTGCCCATCGACTGCTTGGGCCTCAAGATAACAGCCGTCGCCGCCGCCGCGGCCTATAAGGCGGCGACCATGGCGAGCCATCCGGCGTCGCTGAAACCAGGCTGGCCGCCATGGATGGAGGGGAGCTCAAGCTCTACGGCTTGTGGGCGAGCCCCTTCGTGCAGCGAGTCCGACTCGCCCTCAAGCTCAAGGGCCTGGACTACGAGTACGTGGAGGAGGACCTGTCCAACAAGAGCGCCGCCCTCCTCCGCCTCAACCCTGTGCACAAGAAGGTCCCCGTCCTCCTCCACGGCGGCCGCCCCATCGCCGAATCGGCCGTCATCCTCGAGTACATCGACGAAACGTGGCCCCAAAGGTTCCCCCTGATGCCCGTCGATCCCCGCGAGAGGGCCGCCGTGCGCTTCTGGTGCCACTTCACCGGGGAGAAGGTCAGCCGGAACTCTGCCGGGGGATCGCGTCTCACCATTACCCGTCCTTGCTCCTCACCTCTCGCTGCTCCTGCAGATGTTTCCCGCGGCAATTGCGATCATCAGCCCGGGCGACGAGACGCAGAGGGCGGCCGTCGGCGAGGCCCGGGATAATCTGAAGCAGCTTGAAGATGAGCTCCGAGAGGGCTTCTTCCGAGGGAGGAGATTCTTCGGTGGTGAGAAGCTGGGCTTCCTGGACATCGTCCTCGGCTGCGAGATGCACCTGCTCCGCGCCGCCGCAGAGGTGGCCGGAGCCGACCTCGGCGAGGACTTCCCCACCTTCGCCCAGTGGTTTCAGGACTTCCAAGCCCAGCCGGAGGCCCAGGAAGTGCTTCCCCCTTTGGACAGGCAGGTTGACTTCATCCGCGACTACCGCCGGAACGTACTGGGTCAAGCTTAGGAAGACGACTTTCTGTAAACTGTCCAGTCAGCTCGTGCAATAAGGAGAGGGGAGAGGAGAGAGAGAGAGAATTGTGTTACGTATGAATCGATTTCAATTAATATATTAAATAATAAATTATCAGTAGTCTAAAGAGTTTAATGACTAATTTACCCCAAAATTATGGCAGAACAGCCACATAACTCATAATCATTAGTTTGTTGTTATAAATTTAAGAGCAGATGGTGTGAAAAAAAAAGTCCAGAGTGATCCATTAATAATAATATTTTAAAATTGGCGTGTTTAGTCCTGTTCCCTACGATTTGGGAGAACCGGTTCGGATTGAGAAAACCGCCCCGGATCGGGATAGTGCGACCGGCGGTCCGGTGACTGGTCGTATTAGATCGGGGACGACGGAGAAGTGTAGACTTTCTGTTGTCTGCTCGCCGCGGAAACCCTATCTGCACCGTGAGACTCAGCGGCGCCGCCCTCCTCCGCCGCGAGGGCCTGGCTCGGCCGCCGGTGACTGTTCGTGTGCTGGGACATGGCTGGACGAGGTCGTATGCCCTCCCGGCACGCCTTTCATGATGGCAGTCGGCGTGCGCCTTACCCCGACGTACACGACGGCAATCCCTTCCCGCGCGGGGGGCCGCCGCCTCCTCGACCGCCTCCACCGGCGGTATACGAGGAGGAGATCGAATTCCAGATGGGGGAGATCCGGAGGCTCGTTGGGGATAACCGCAGGCTTGCCGACAATTGCGCAGGCCTGCAACGGGAGTTGGCCATGGCCAAGGAGGAGATCCACCGCTTAAACATCTTTATCCAAGATGTTCGGGCTGATAAGGATGCACAGATTAGGGATCTGATAGAGAAGGGCATGAAAATGGAGGCTGACCTCCGTGCGGCAGAGCCCCTTCGGAACGAAGTGGCACAGCTTCGTGCTGATCTTCAGAAGCTAAAATCTATACGGCAGGAACAGGTGCAGGGGCTGACGCAGGAGCTCTCAAGGTCTCAGGCCGATGCTAAGCAGGCGCATGCCCTTAAGGGCGAGATCGATGTTCTAAGGCAGGAGCTCATGCGTGTCAGGTCACACCGACTTCGTTTATATCGTCTCCTTCTCGTCATTGACTTGTCTACTTCTTATTCCGGTTCACGTGTAAAATTGACGGTATTTCATTTATTTTTTTCAGGACCGCATTGGAGTATGAGAAGAAGGGGAATGCAGAACTGGTCGACCAGAGGCAGGCAATGGAGAAGAATTTGGTTTCTATGGCTCGCGAGCTTGAGAAGCTGCGTGCAGAACTAGCAAGTGGCGAACCTAGAAACTGGGGTGCAGGTGCCTTGTTATATTTCTAAACCTCGTTTCTGATCTCCAACTTTTTTTTGTTTCGATGACCGTGATTATTTTAAAGTCTATGGGGTAAGGTTGATTTTGATTACAATACTCTGCTTTAAAGTACACCGTGTTATCCGCAAATCCGTTCTGAGTCGTCTCTATTACCGCATCCAACGAGCTGATAACATTACTTATTTTCACTTAATGGACTTATCTGATGCATAGATTATTCTAGTAGCTAATATCGTGTGTCACCGAGACCTGACAATGTTAATTGATTTTCGAAGGTGGAGCTTACGGAGTAAAACTCAACAGTCCTGAAGGGGGCTTTCCTCCATATGGTGATGGATATGGTCTTCACTCGGTATGGCTCAAAATTTTAGGGCGGTAGTAATCGCTCATGAGTCCGAATGACAGTGACTAGGTGGCTTGCTCTTGTTTGAGGATTTAATTCATTTAGTTTATCTCTCAATTACTTCTCAGGGTGCCGCAGATAAAGGTCCTCTATACGGCATGGGCCAAGGCTCTTGGGGAGGATACGAGAAGCCTCGCCTTCCTAGACGCTGATGTGTGATGAGATTATCGCTTGCATCACAGTGATCATGCATTTTCGATATTGGTGTCTCGACTACATTGAAGGGTTAGATGTTTAAGGCTCCTCAAGTGGTGCAACGTGCTATAACAAAATCATAGGACTTACAGCATCAGTTGCTTTTTCATGAATGATGTTTCATCTTTCTGTTTAAATATCCAGACTAGTTCCTTGAAATTGTCATTTTATGGCAGTATGGTTTAGGATTGAGTTGAATTACGATCTGGAAATTCACAGCAGCAGTTGTGACATCCTTTTCATGTCACAAGATGCAGATTGATTCCTGATGATGTTGAGATAATTTGCCTTCCATATTCCAGATGTCTGTGGTGGAAATTTCTTACACTTTGTTCATATATTATTTTGTGCTAAGCTTAACATAGGGTTTGTACTACGTATTATCACACCTCATTTATAAGAAACCAATGCGTCCAGCAAGTGTGAGCTACTAATGTTCCTTTGGCATGGTTAGGGATGCTCTACATAAATCGGATCATCCTGCAGGATGTTTAATAGCATCGGAATCGCAGGGAACAACAGGAGTGGTGACTTGGATTAGATTAGATGTCATATACTTTATATTGCTACTACTAACATACTTTCTTTCATTACAGTATCGTACACTGATGAAGTGTTTGTGTAATAATACTCTGATGATGCACCATGCTCTGGGAATACATGGGTGCATTCTTATCAGTTGTCAATGTTCTGATCATGCTTTAGGTACTATCTTGGAAGTTTGAGGGGAAGCGACACACCCACTGTATTGTCAGTTCCAATATAATGAAGAGGTGAGTTATTTCACAGTGGCAAAATCACTTGAATTGTCAAGTGATTTTATTTTGGGCTTTTGTAACAATGTGGAACATGGTATACAATACGTTCATTAGAAGTTGAACTTTATACTTCATTTAGGTGAAAGTGAGATGCTTCGGGCCTCGTATCCTTGGTGATTTGATTCCAATCAACACCGATCCAAGGACTAAAAACGGATATCAGTTTGGTTTCCATAACTTTGTAGTTTTGTTCTGTACCATAGATGGTTTCAACCAGATAACTTTGTCGGACGTTGTTGCGTCTTTTTCCTGGGAGAGAGCTCTTTTCTAGTTATATGGTAGTGGATCCTTCTCAGTATTAGATGATTGTATGGAAAATGGGTCAGATGCTTCTTTGCTTTGGATGTGGAAAGCATTTGAATATGATGATAAATATTTTTTGCTGCTACCCGCCACATGTATCCGAAGTTGAAGGGAATGGTGATCCCCCTTTTGTAGTCCTTATGATTCATGTAGAGACGAATCTTCATGAAGGTAATTATTTGGCGGATGTTCTGGCTTGATATGGCCATTTGGTTTTGAGTTGTGTTCCATATCGCGTTATTTCATCAGGTGTCTTAGATCTGATTGTGTGTATGAGAAAAAACTATCAGACGGGTTTTGTCAGTGTAATTTTTTCCTCTTTCAGAAACGTATAATGAATTGCCCTTTTGAGTTGGGTTTCGTAGCGCAGCAGATGATAATTAGCTGATTCTTATGGTATCTTTTCACTTCTTCCAGCCTGGACTTATGGCCAAAGTGTTACCAAAAGGGTAATTTGTTATGGGTATGCTTGAGTTGCTATTTCCCTAGATATGGACTTCTGCTATGTGTTAGATCTCTGCTGTGAAAATAGCTTTAGGTTGTACAAATGCTGCTGTTGCATTGACAGTGAGAGTATATTCCCTGGTTCTGTTGCTGACTGCTATCTGATTAGCTCCATTTTCACACTATGACTACTTCGGAATATCCATTAGGTTGTTAACTTTTGTTTAATGTAATGGGTGGATTATGCTTACTTTGTGGTGATGACTAATCATGCCTGCTCTTATTAGCGGCTTGAGAATGGATAGGTCACCGCTCATCGTGAGTTTTTCATTTTTGTTTAGCTTAACACCATTGCCTGTTGACTGTTTCGTATAAAGGGGATGGAGATGTTGCAAGGACGGTGAAGCATGCCTCCTCTTATAAGCGATATTACTATTCTTACTTTCCTACAATAAAATTGTTTTGACCTCTGGGATATTATACTGTTTCTGTGTTTTCTTTAGGTTCAGGGAAACTTATTAGTTTGCCTGTATTGTTACTATAGTTTCAGTTGAGCTTGATCTCTCCCGGGTATCAGTAAAAATAGAATTTTTGGATCCTTTGTGACGTGATGGAAAAGAAAATGATGGACCTGTCTATTTATTGGCTGCTTGATGCCGTCATTTAACACTCTAGCTGAGGCATACCATGCTGACACCTGGTGGTTGGCATGCTTTAAACGTCCACGTGCCCTTCCCGTGGTCACTGAAAGCCTTTGAGCTTTGCCTAGGAGTGTCCTTTGCTGTACGTCCCAATAATCTTTGTCATTTGTTTGACCGTTTTGTTCCATAACTCCATCACCTATACGAAAACAATTATCCTGCACGAGTGACGACGAGTTGGTGTATCAGAAGATGATGGAGAGGCTACATGCAAGAAGGATTGATCACTTGTAGCGAGAATAACAGAGGCAAGTGACTTTCCGTTTCTGTCGTAAAGGTTCCTGTTTGATGAGGCATTCATTGTGAAGTGCGTGGGTTTTACATACAATGTATTTAAATATTTCTTTTTTTTACTGCTTACGGGCTCATCATCTTTAGACATTGAGTCATAGTGAGGCAACTGTTTTTCGTCAACTTTGCAGTTCGTCCTTCTGGTTGTCTGGATCGTTTGGAGTCGCGAGTATACCAGTTTTCCTATTTATAGGATTCTTGCAATGTGCATCTTATCTTAGAGCAATCAAGGAAATATCACATAATTGAGGTCAAAATTGTTGTTAAGGACATTTCTTATTTTTGTCACTTTGATGAAAAAGTTGGATCCTGGTTGATGTGACGGTTGATGATTTGAAACGGGCAAGATGCGTGGAAACTAGGTGTAGTATTAATGGCAATCTTTACGGCTGGATTAAAAGGATGTAGGTATGAGTCGTGGACATATCTTGGACACTTTTTGGAGAATATTGTCTGCCAAATGGAGATGGATGGTAATGAAGTGATATAGGGCTAGGCACATATTTTTATTCTAGATTTCTACTTTCAGTGATGACAGGTGAATTTTTCTGCATGAAACATGAGTTCTGCCAGCTATCATCCTGAAGGAACTCTATATCCCTTTGTCTGTAGGAGGATACACTACATATAGATAGTGAGACAGGGGATCAGGATAACTGCCATTTATCAAGGAGATTTTGAATTGTTTGTCAACATTTTCTTATCATCGCCTCTCTAAATGTTGCGGGGAATACTATGGAGGAAACGAGAAATTATTTCCTTTTTTTTCATTTTGTGTGATTGGATAGCCGAGACATTTGTAATTTGATCGGCTGAATAGTGGGAAAATATCCCTTATTCTTTATATCATTGACTGGTGAAGTGCGTTGTTACTCGTGTTGCTTCATTTTAGATGTCGGTGCTTATAAGTGAGAAGACAGTCCATCATCCATCCAGGGATTATTTGACTGCGTAGTAGTTTCAATTACAACATTTTCTCACGGCATAAGGATACTGGATATGATGCGCTCTATTTGCATCACTTGTAGGATTTTCTTGAAGGTTCTATCTTGCAGCAGGTTGATCTGTATTGAAGCTGGGGACTGGGGTTTATTAGTCTTGGGGGGATGACTAAGGTTTTTTTCTAGGAAATGACTTACATTGGACGATTTTAATTTTTTTGGTTGAAAGGAGGAAGTGGTTCATACAATTAGTGAAGCTCGGGAGTTTGTTAGTAGCAGTACCCACTTGTTTTCTAAGTTTTCTGGACGTACATTTAGGACGGGGTTCCAATGACCTATAGGGACAATAATGCATCCGATAGTCTCTTTTCTCTAAGAAATTCCGGTGGATTATATTATGAAGAGGTGTGTTCATATTAGATATAATAAATGATGTTGAAATCAGGTGTGGATTTCTGGATAAATAAGTCCTGCGAAATTCTTCTGTTGGTAATAAATGAGGTCTCTGTAGTTCCTGTGGATGATCCTCGTGCACTGGCATCTCTCCTGCGTGAATGACGTGGTTTAGTGCTTTCCCCTAGAAATCCTGTGGTCAGTCATATTTTATATAAATGAGAAGGTGCGCATTCGTTTCTTGAACGTTTTTGACAACCAATCATTAATCCAAGAGCGCATTTCTCTTTGAACCAACCTCACATTTGTTGTTGATTTTTACATATCTGTAATCCTTCATCGATAATATTCTAGAATTTTTATTTTTTCTGAGGTTTACTAACTAACATCTTTTTGTACTGTCATTCGCTTCTTGTAAATCTACAAAACCTATTCAGAGGTTACTCTTTCTTACCGTAGATGTATTAATAATCCTCTGTTATGATATCTAAATTGTCCATTTTCATTTTCTGTGGAGTATTAATCACCCTTGTCTATAAGTTAGTCATAAGATTAATTTATTTAATACCCCTGCATTAGCAAAACTTTGACCATGCTCTTTATCCTTGTTCAATGTTGTTCAAGTGCTTTATTCTCCTGTTGTGCTCCTCTTACCCAATAATCGTTTGTGATGAATATACGATTTGGTATCATTTATATATGCTATGAACATTATTCCTATGCTTCCTCTTTTGTCTCAAATGCCTTGAACTAATACATAAACTGCTCAAGATCATTATCATTTCCGAAGTTAGAATCTTCATGACCTAGTAAATTCTGTAAAATACCATAAGCATTTTGAAATGTTGAGGACCATTATTTTTCCTTAATGAAATTTTAGTCTTGCTTCTAAGATTTTTCTTTGCGCTACATTTTTTTCTTTCACTAGCGTCCCCATGTCTGCTCTCATAGGGTTTTATGTTTCCATCTCATCTGTCTTTGCATTCATCGGTCGACATTCTGTTATGTACTTGAGACTTTTTTTATCTGCCCTTTCAAAACCCACATTTACCGTTCATCCTCTGTTGGTTCAGCCTCATTTCGCTACTTTTTCTCTACAAACCATATAAATTTCTACAGATCACTCGTTTATATTTGTTGAGGGGAAAGTCTAGTTGGCTCCTGTTTCAATCCGTTTGTAATCGAAGGTGTTCAAATGATCATTTCGTTCTTGAAGAACGTATTCGTTGCTGGAAATTATGTACCAGCTGGGTATCGAGAATCATTTTTCCAGTGTCATTCTTCATCGTTTGTCTCCGTTTTTGTTTTAAAAACATATTTAGCATACTCTACTTCTCATAAACACCAGTTTTTGTTTCAAACTGGGAGATCACAAATTCCTCGACTAGCTGTCGATCTTCTAATCTTTTTTTTCCTCTGTTCCTTAACAGTTTCCATGTTTCGTGCCTCATTGTTGTTCTGTTCACGTAAAATGCTCTTGGTCCCTGTAAAATTATATTTTTTACAGAGTCAAACTTAGACTTCTTCTAATGCTCTGCCGCAGTAAATCAGCTTATCTTCTCTCTCTCTCTCTCTCTCTCTCTCGTCCATTGACAGTTTCCATATTTTGCAGAGTGGAGGCCCCAGACATGGGACGCACAGAAGAATCACTTGAGATCATAAAACCTGCCGTTTTCACCCGGTCTGGAAACCCGCGCGAGCCATCATCTCACCCTTCTGGGGGGGGGGTGCTGGCTCCCGCCGCCAAACTCTGGAAATCATTAATAACCGGTCGTATACCATCTTTCAACTATACTTGGATTTCTATTATTGAGCCTTATTTCAGACAGGTGGGCTTCGTATTTCCTTCCTCGGCTCTGTCGGTTCGCACCCTCTTTTGGGATTCGCTAACAGTCGTTGAGACTTTCCATGATTTACTCCTTTTGGAGCTCGCCCTCCGAGGATGGCATCTAATCCGCCTGATCCTTGTTCTTGCCGCAGATTCCAACCGGCGGATTCTTTCTGCATCTGATTCTGGTGCCTCCCTTTTGCCGAGGTTGGCGGAACACGCTGCCCGCTGTTTCACGAAGCATGGCCCGTGCGGAGCAACGGCGACCTGTGTGGCTCGCCTTCCGCCGGCGGCACGCGGTCGCCGGAGTGAGGCGGCGGCGGCGATGCGGCGAGTATGGGTAAATTTTCTGAGTGAAACCCAGAAAAACCCTGTCTTTTGCCCAGAAAATAATATTCCGGGAAAGCTGCAGGACTCGACGGGAGCCTTTTCCGAGCGCTCGGCTTTATCAACCGGAGATGGGAAGGGTTCCAGCCTTCCAAAAGGGGGCCCCATCGAGCAGGCTGCCGAGATGCCGCACTTTCCGGTACTAGAAATTGCTGCTCAGGCTACTTACAAGGGCGGTGCAGAGTCACACACTCTCTGACAGGATGTCGGCCCTGATGAGGCTGCGGCGCCAGGCTGGGGAAGACGATGTACGGATGAGCTCTGAGAACGCGATGAGCAACGGCTCTTCTGCTCTGATCTCCCCCATGATCGAGGTCGCCCTTTGCCGTCACTTCCTTATGATGTAATTGACTCGAGATTCATATATTCATTAAGATTTCGACGTCTCTTCAGAGGAAATATTACCCACTTCCTGATCTCATCTGTCTAATTCTGCGGCAGCGTGATCATAACCGTGATGCCCCGCTCGCTCGCTTTGAATGAACCTACTGATCTCGATGATCTTCCTTTGACCAGAGAGTACGATCAGGGGGATGAAATACAAAAAATAAAAATAAAAATAAATCCTAACTTGAACCTCGAAGGGAGGATGGCGAACCCCAGATGATCCGGGTGCCAAATCTCTCAACTGCATGAAGCAGAGTGTTTTGATAAGATGAGCCCGTCGGAGGAGGATTCAGCGCCATTTCTTCAGCAGAAGAGAGTAGGCGCTAGCCCTGGCAGAGAGAACCCAAGACGTGGGGATGTACAGACGCAAACGAAGGGGAAGATCTAAGAACGAGATGTTGAATCCACGACCTCTAGAGATTCTGCAACTCTCAGCACCTGTTCATGTTCAGTTCATCCTCTACCGACAAAGAGAAGACGCTAATGGAGGGAGGGGCCGGCCAGAATCCCGACGGAGGGATGAAGCCCTTCCCTGGTTAATCAATCAGGAGCATGCCGAGGGGAGCCGTGCTCTAAGGTCAATCAATCATCGCCTGTTGGGAAAAGCGTCAGCATCTTCCTCCCTCCTCCTGAAGCGGCCCCGGAATCGGAGCCCTCTGCGTATGACGGCCCCCGAGGAGAAGGCGCGATCGGAGCTCCGCCGGGAGGGACCATCATCTGGGGGACTCCAGGCGGCTGCGGCGGCCGCGAGAGGTACCCGTGCTCGAAGCCTCCGCCGCGGGGAGAACCCAGGTGGCCCATGTGCCTCTGATGGAAGTACTGCTGCTGCTGCTGTTGCTGCTGCTGGTGCGCGGCGGCGGCGGCGGCGGCGACGGCGGCCATCTGCTGGTGGTGCTGCAGGGCTGAAACGGGCACAAACGGCATGAGCTGGTGGTCGGGGGCACAGACTCCTCCCCCCGGCACCATCACGTTGGCGGGCGGAGCGCGGCTGAGGAAGTGGCGCGGCACGGGGCCGCTGGCGAAGAGGCGGTCTGTGGCGGCGTCGACGGCTGAGACGGGGCCGCCAGCCCCGGCGCCGCCGCCGGGGGATGAGAGGCCCTGCACCCGCTTGAGGTAGAGTCGGTACTTCTGGAGGTGGCTGGCGACGTTCTCCCTGGTGAGGCCCTCCACGTTCATCAGCTGCATTATGGTCTTGGGGACGGCGTTCTTGATCCCCAGATGAGCGACGGCGTCGACGAACCGCTTGTGCAGCTGCGGCGTCCACACCAGCCGCGGCCTCTTCAGCGTGCGGGCCGGCTCCTCCCCGGGGTTCATGCTGCCGGCCCCGGCGCCGCCACCGCCGCCCAGCTCCTGCGGGTCGAAGTCCGGCGGCGGCTGGTGAACGGAGGGATGCAGGGATTGAGTCTCCTGGTGAAGGTGAAGGGCGGACAGGAGGTGGGGAGAAGTCGACGGCTGCTGCGGGTGGAGATGGGAGGCCTGGTTAGGGTTGTCGGCGTGGGCCGTGGGGCTGGAGGGGCTGGTGGGGGTGGTGGAGATGTCGAATGCCTGGGCGAGGTCCGGCGTAATTAGGGATTGAGAGATCGGCATGAGCTCCTCCGGGGTGGGGAGCTCCTCCTCCCATCGGGCAAACCAGTTGGACTCCTCCTCCCTCATTCCCCACCCTCGGCCCTCTCTCCCTCCCTCCCTCTCCCTCGATCGGCCCTGCTCCTTCCTCCACAGCTCCAAGAAACGACAGCAACTACTGGACGCTGCTCCCTCTGTGCAGCAAGCCGGTGGAACAAGGGCTAGCACCGGAAGAACAAGAACAAGAACAAGAACAAGAACAAGAAGAACAAGAACAAGAACAAGAAGAACAAGAACAAGAACAAGCGAAGGTGAGCTTCAGCAGGACGATGGTGGAAGCTGCCGCAGTAGGCATCTGGGTTTTTCCTTTTGCCGGAGGCGGAGAGGGGTTCGAGGTGGATCCCCTTCTTTCGTCCCTTCTCTCTCTATCTTTTTCTCTCCTGCCTCCCCCCCTCCCTCTTCCCCTGCCCCTCCTCTATTCCTCTCCTCTCCCACGCGCGCACCTGCACCAAGCGTGGTCATGCGATTCCCATTAGCGGATCAATAAAGAACTCCAGCAAAAATCTGCCCTTTAAGAGGGCTCGCTGCTCCCCCCCTCTGAGACTTCCAGAGCTAGAGAGAGAAAGGGAGAGAACTCCGCCCCCCCCCACCCCATCGTCCTCCTCACAGCGGGCCTCCCCGCTGTTGGGAAGCCGGTGGACTTTTCCGAGGCAGATCGCAGTTCACTGATCTGCTCCGCGTCGGGTGGGCGTAATTACAGATTCGGACTCCCCCCCACCTCCTCCCCGCCGTCCTCCGCCGCCTCGTGGCCGCCGTGAGATCTCCCCGGCCCCCTCGCCGGGCAGTTTTTTGTCGTCTACCCTGCGGACAACCGGCTCCGGAGGGGACCGGTGATGACGACGCAGCGGATGAACTGCGGACGACGGAGCTGGTCAATGATTGGCTCCCCCCCAAGCCGTCCGATCCGCCACCGACGGCCGCGATGCCCCGCCGGCCCGGGTCATGATACCTATCGATAAACTTAATCGGTCCGCGGGGGATAATTAATGGGGGGGATCCGGATTAGGACGCGAGATCGTGCCGCGGCCGCGCCGAACGCCGCCACCAATTTTCGCGTAATAATCACTCGTTAAAATAATCCTCCCTGCCACGTGTCCGGATTCCGACAGCTTGCAGCGGATGGATGGGTACGACCACTTCCTTGCTTCTTGAGGAATCCAACTCTGAATCACATCCGCTTTCTCCCCCTCCAACGGACGGACGCACAGAAACAGAGATAAAGAGAGAGAAAGGAACAGAGAGAGAGAGAGAGGGTGGGGCACATGCACCGTCAGGAGGAGAGTCCCGCAAGCAAGCGCCTAGCAGGGCGAGAAGCTGGGGCTCTCTTTGGCCCCCCAGAGAGAGATAGAGATAGAGAGGGCAGAGAGAGAGAGCAGACAGAGAGAGAGAGGGAGAGAGATAGAGATAGAGAGGGCAGAGAGAGAGAGCAGAGAGAGAGAGAGAGGGAGAGAGATTCTTTCTCTTGTCGCTGCGGACGCGAGTTGCAGAGTTCTCCCTCGCCGTAAGAAGCCATGAACAGGGGGGACCTCCTTAATTACTCATCTCTCTCTCTCTCTCTAGATCTCCGTCGGCATATCTCCCGTCAAGCATGTCTCTCTCTCTCTCTCTCTCTCTAGATCTCCGTCGGCATATCTCCCGTCAAGCATGTCTCTCTCTCTCTCTCTCTCTCTCTAGATCTCCGTCGGCATATCTCCCGTCAAGCATGTCTCTCTCTCTCTCTCTCTCGTGGGAGTCCATAAAGACAACGTGACGCAACACTGAGCAATAACTGCGGTGGGGTGAGCGGTCAGATTCGCGCTCCTGCGCGCCGCCCTGGACGGCCCGACTGGGTCGACGGTGACGTCACATCCCCCTTCTGCTGCTGTCGTAGAGAAGTCAACATACGCAGCAACCAGTTTTAAGCCGGATTTCGGACGAGGAAATTGTAATCCAGGAGGATGCCACGTCATCTTGTCTCGTGGACCTCGTTTGGGCCCAATTGGGCCATCTTTCGATATATTGGGCCCCAAACGGTCCCGTCGGTGGTGGATCATCCGATGCGCCATCATGATGCCACCCGTAGGTCAACGCTCTTCTACCTATCTATATACCTGTCGCCTCTGTAGCTGCCCCACGCGGAGCTGCCCAGCGTTCGGGATCGGTGTACCCCGCCGACGGTGACGCGCACGTCGGCTCGCAGCTATTCTGTCTGACCGATCGTTTGTCTGGCGCCGCCGCTGCCGCCATAAGGGATGCCTTCCAGCGGCTTCTTCGCCGCCGTCCTTCTCGGGGGAGTTGTAAATTCCGGCATCTCTCCCTCTACTCAGAGACGCGGCTAGCTCCGGCGGGGAAGACATGGAGGTCCGTTTGCTGAGCTCCACAGCCGTCGACGGCGGCGGGTCCCCCGGTGGGCCTTCCGCCACCCCGCTCACCGTCTTCGACAAGGTCGCCGCCGACATGCACGTAGCCGTGCTCTTCGCCTTCGCCGCCCCTACGGCGACGAACGCTCAGATCAAGGACGGCCTTGCGAAGACGCTCGCGCACTTCTACACCTTCGCCGGCCGGCTGGGAACCGACGAGCTCCATCGCCCGTGTATCCTCGCCGGCGGCGCCGGCGACGGGGCTCTGCTGGTGGAGGCGGCGGTGGAGTCGGAGCTGGCGGAGCATATCCCGCTGAAGCCCTCGCCGGACCTTCAGAAGTTGCACCCTCCGACGGAGGGAGCCGTCCACGCGCTGCAGATCCAGCTGAACCGCTTTCGCTGCGGCGGGCTGGTGATCGGAGTGACGTGCCACCACCGGGTCGCCGACGGGCAGTCCATGAGCACCTTCTACGCCGCTTGGGGACGAGCAGTGAGGGGACTCACCGTCCACCCTCTCCCTCTTTACGACTGCCGGCGGTGGGTGCAACCTCGCTGCCCTCCCAGAAGCGAGTTCATACCTCCGGGAGAGGCCCATGATGACGGTCCTCATCCGCCGCCGCCGGCCGGGGACGAGGACGTCCACAACGTGTCCCTCCGCTACTCAAGCGAGTTCATAGCGAAGGCGCTGAAAGCCCAGACGGTGGAGAAGTACACCACCTTCGAGATCCTGCTAGCTCACCTGTGGAGGAAGATAACCATGGCCAGGGGGCTCAACGGGGAAGAGTTCACCCAAGTGAGGGTCGCCGTCGACGGCAGGCGGCGGTTGAACCCGCCGGTGCCGGCGGAGTTCACTGGGAACATGGTCCTCAACGCTTACCCCCGGGCCAGAGCGAAGGAACTGTTGGAGGGGGGCCTCGATGGGGCGGCGGCGGTGATCCGCGCCGCCATTCGCCGGATGGGGGAGGAGTACTTCCGTTCCTTCGTGGACTTCTGGGAGATTCACGAGCAACCTCTCAACGACGAGAAGGAGATGGCGCTGTACCCAGATCTGGAGGTCAACAGCTGGCTAGGGTTCCGCTTCAGTGACATGGAGTTCGGGGGCGGCGACGGCGGCGTGTGCGCCTTCGCGCCATCCTGGATTCCCGCAGAAGGCGTCCTCGTATTCATCCCCCCCAGGGAGGGAGACGGAGGAGGGGTTGACGTCGTCGTCACCCTGTTCGAATCCCACGCAAGTCTACTGCAACTGATATCCCATTCCGTGGACTAAGGGCCCTATTTGACCATAATAGTAAATAAGTTTCGACGTCAGGTCAATGCCGTCGATCATGGCTTGTGCATAGTGATTTGTTTCCAAAAACCATGAGGAATAAATGCATTCAAATTGATCGGAAAGAGTTATCCGTCCAATGAAATTAATGAACCCAGCTAACACACATAATGAGCAGATCAGCGCTCTGCTCTCTCTCTCTCTCTCTCTCTCTCTCTCTATCTCTCAGATTGCTGGCGACGACGATGATGATGAGGGCACTGCTTCGAGTAGCTTCATCGCAGGGGGGTGGAGAGCCACAGCGCCGAGCCGAGGGCTCGAGTATTTCTTGTACACGGCCTTCAGCTTGTTCTCCGGCGCCGACGAATGGAGCTCCACCAGCAGCCGCGCGCATTCTCGGAGCTCTGCCTCGGAGAAGCCGGCGTGCCTCCTGAGTGTCTCGCTCCAGAGCGGGGTCGCTTTGTTGAGGGTGCACCGAGCTGCGTAAACCGCGGCGGCGGCCACCATCGACGGGCAGTAGGGGATCGTCGACGAGTACTGCACCAACCCCAGCTCGGCGAAGAAGAAGGTCAAGTTCTCCATCTGCGTCCAGAGTGAGGAAACAGCTCATCCGATTAGTACGGATTCATTCAGCTGGAAGAAGAAAACAGACGGAGAGGATCCCACCTCCGGAACCTCCGAGAGGGCCGCTGCCTTGAGGAAGCGCACGAGAAACACGTATGGAGTGGGAACAGTTAGATTCCACTCCAGCTTGTCGAGAATCGCCTTCTCCTTGCCCAGAATCTGCTCTCTTCCATACGCATTATCCGATATGCAGATGAAATCGTTGATCTGATAAGAAGAAACATGTCAGGCGCCGAGATTCTTCAACCAATAATTCCTCTTATGGAGGGAAAAAATAGGGATTTGAATACCTCTGGAGCCCAAATCTCCTCGTATTTGCAGGCGATGAGCATGGCGGTGATGCCCACAAGCTGCAGGTCCCTCCGGAGGACCGACTCCAGCGAGAGGTACCGATCGATGATGTAGACAGTCAGGTAGAGGGTCTCTGGCATGAGTTCGAACTTGTAGTGGACTTCGATCAGCCAGTCGACGAGGATTGCCCTCATCTTCGCGTTTATCTCGATCTGAGAGCCCATGTAGTCGCGAGGTCGGAAGGAGCTCTGCAACAACAAGACTAGGTAAATCAAATAAACTGAAAATGATGACGACGACGACGACGGAGGGGACGGGGGAGGAAATCTGAACACACCTCGGAGAGCTTATAGAATTTGTAGATGTCCTCCACATAATCCACCACCGCCAGCTGATCGCCGACGTCGACGGAATCAATGTCAGGAACAGTCTCTGCGGGCTTGAGGGAAATCCCACACGCAACCTGAGAAGGAAGACGAATTAGGAGAACTCGATGAATCAGAGCTACTGGTCGGACGCTGGTGGAGACCAAGCAACGAGCTTCACCTTGCTCCGTGCAGAGAGCACCGACGAGAAGGTGTGCACCTTCTTCCTCGAGGACCTTTTCTTCCCCAAAGAAGACTCCGCTGCAGTGACTGGTGGGACGATCTCGACGACGGCCGTCTCGGCCGGCGCCTTCTCAATCTTCGGCTTCGCGGCGGCGTTCACTTTGGACTGCTTCGGGGGGGCCTTCGTTCCTCCCCCTGCGTCCAATTTTCCAGGCTTCTGCGTATTCTGCTATCATGGGTCGGAGATCATCAGTAATGGAAGGCGTCAAGATGGAGACGACGATGGAAGGAAAGAAGACGATGCCGGCGGTAACCTTGGCAGCAGCGGCGGCTTCGGCGGCCGCTTGTGCATTCTTGAGAAGTAGGGCTCCGAAGCTCCTCGTCACGGGGCGGGAGATCTGGGGCTGCGGCTTCCTGCTCGTGGACGAAGAACAGATATTGTTAGATTGGGAAACCCTGAAACAAAACCAGTCTGGTGGAAGATGGAGACGAGAGAGGGATCATACCCTTCCTCCGGACGACCTTTGGCGCCGTTGACCAGATTCCCAATGTCCCCAAGAGCTCGTCGGTTGGCCCCCGCGGGAGCTTTCTGCTGCTTCCCAGTGGGGACTCCTGCAACCCCTGCAGCCATTAATCGTGAGGGACGTGAGAACCAGAAAATGGATCGTCAGAAGTCAACGATGATACATCGGCAAGAAGCCTTCGCCCGGAACGAGCCCTTCCATAAGAAGAAGAATCCAAGAAATTATTCAAAACAAGAACCCTAGGAACGGAGACGACACATGGAAACGGTTCTTCGTCGGCGACGAGCCAAATCTGAGAAAAAGAGTGGATCCAAACCAAACTCTTCAGTTCGTTCAAACCCGCCTGCCTTTCGATCAGAAGAAGTCAGCTGGAGCATTACGACTGCGTCACTGAAAGGGAATCGTTAAATCGAGGCGAGTCGGAGCGGAATCGATGGCCGGAGAGTTACTCGTGGCATAAACCCAATATTATGAATGAATCCATGGATCCGCCGCGCAAGAACATTTGGCGGATTAAAAAAAACAAAAAAAAAAAGATCCAAGAGTGACAGTGAGGAACGATCGAAGGGGAAACGTTTTCTGTCTATCGATGAGACTTAAAAGATCCGCAGAACAAGCCGAAATTGCCATAGCAATACCCCTCTGCTGCTCCGAGACCGGGACCCGATGCCTCGTCGCCATCTCTTTTCCTCTTCCTCCTCCTCCTCTTCCTCCTCCTCTGCAGAACCCTACGGGCGACGAGGGCCTCCGACCGACCCCTTCGCTCCTGTTCTCTCTCCGTGCTACCGACGAGCGACGCTTCTAAATATGGGGGGATTGGGTTCAGGTTCCCGGAAGAAGAAGGGGGATATTGTGGGAAGAGGAACTGCGCCTCCTCTTTTCGGCACGGTGGTGTCTCCAACGGTCGGCTTGTTTTCAAATCTCAACGGTCCGATCTCATCGAATCCAACGGCTACACGAACGGAATCGGAATTCATAGCCGTTGGCCCCTCCCTACGTCAGAGGCTTCCTCTCTCCTAACCCCCCCCCCACTCCCCCCGATTCCTGACTCGTCGACTCGGGTGGTCCTCAAATCGGCCGGGGCCTGATGTGGAAGTACTCCCCCTTAAATTCCATCCGACACCGGCCACTATTTGTTTACTATTTTTGGATGTTTTTATAAAGAACCCTAGTAATTTTATTTATACATATTTACCCTAATAGATCTCCAAATAAATGAGGAGAGGCTTCCAGGAGAGAGGACCGAAGAGGATCCGATAGAGAGCGCTAATGGTATCAACCGGGCCCAAATGACCGAGGCCCAAAGAACACGCAATATTATCAAAATATTAGGATGAATTGGGCCAAATATTTTCCAAATATGTGGTGACAGTGAAAAATGGAAACTAAGATCAAAAATGGAAACTAAGATCAGGAATGGCTCCCAACCCCATCCCGGCCGTGGGCGGCGTTGACCCTTCACAGATATTGGCGGCGCCGCCAAGTTAGATTGACTAGCGGCGGAGATTTGTCCGATGCTGGCTGCGGGACCCCTGCTTGACGAAAGGCTGTCTGCGGCTGAGCCCTCGCTTCGGTAGATCATGCAGCTCCATGACCTGAATTGTCCGCTGCTTCTTCGCTGCATCGGGGTAGAGCAGAACCGACGTCATCATCCTCGCCCACAGGATGGGGAAGTTAGTCAAACCGCATCACACGTGCGATTCGAGGAGTGGGTGAAGTCAACGTCACCATTCTCGGCTTGCTGGTACCCTTCATGGAGCTTCCTCTTGGCGGCTTCAAGCTTGGCGCAAACTGGGGTCTCCTCGCGAAGCTTCAACCGGGGAGGACCAGAGAAACGCATCAGGTGGAGGATTTCCTTCACACTGCGGATCGATTGAAGCGAAATTGGGAAGATCCGTCGTCACTGTTACTCACATTGCGGGAGGAGCTAGAAGATGCCTTCTTTCCTGTTGTGGGAGGTCCCTGCCTCTTCTGGGAGCTACCAGCATCGTTGACCTTGGCCTCGCATGCCCTCTGAGGTCTTCCAGGCCCGGAGGCAAGACTGGAGCTCGATCGTTTCCTCTGCGTAATGGGGGCCTCCGCTTGCGGCCTGCACCGCCTGGCGAGGGGTTCTTGCGGGCTCTCTTCCTGCTTGCTGGACGACGGCTGATGCTTCCTCGTCGATCGCTTCTGATGCTGCATGGATGGCTTCTTCGTCCGGCCCTCTGCGCGCCTGCCTGGTTCATCGTCGTTCTGGGCACCTGAATGAAGATTCACGGGAGAAATAATCACTGGGTGTGTTCATGGAGGATCTTGGAGGAAGAAGATGAAGGGACGCGAGCGAGCTCGAAGATGAGGAGCCCACTTACATCCGTCGTCGCTCATTCCATCGAAGAACTTTACCGCGCAGCAAGATCGCCGAGGGGGAAGACAGGATGAAGAACACACAGTCAGTTTCGCTCTTCAATTCTTACCTCAGAGATGAGAAGATTGACAAAAATGGCAGCCTAAGCAAGCTTTCGACCTTCGCCATTTACGAATGCTCAGACTTGCAGCATAGCCAACGAAAATATTCCATGTCTCTTAAAAAAGAAAGGGGTGAAGGCCCGGCTGTGGTTCGGTGGTTCACCTGCGAGAGCTCCATGGCGCCTGGAGTGGCGAACAGGGCGCCCTCATCCATGGGAGGGGAAGGGAGCCCTCCTTCCTCTCCCTCGTCTTCCACAACGGAAGGAGCTTTAGACTCCGGGGTGCCTTCTGCCGTTCGAAACGAAGGGTGAGAACAGCTGCCGCCCAGCTATAAACAAAAAAGCCCAAGAGCGGCAGGAGAATCACCCGTGAGAGCAGCAGTAGCATTCATCCATTCATCCACCAGAATCTTCCAGCCCCTGTGGATCGATCAGAGATCCATACACAAAATAAATAATTTCACATTGATCTGTCGATTATAATCGAAGGAAACAGATATCAACCACATATATCTTGATGCAGGCCAAGAACAGAGAAACAAGCTCGAAAAAAAAACAGCCACGCTCAAGGATCGTGGAGGAAGAAGATGATGATTCATGCAGAGATGATTAAATCACTGCCCGAGAACACTGTCCATCTCGACCAATTCTTCGAATACAATAAAGAGCGTATGCGTGATTGAAACTCCATGGCGAAAGCTGAGGAAGTCTAGTCTTGCTCCACAGAGACACCATCAGATACGTGATATGTTCGTAACCCATAGACACGAATGCATAAACAGAAAGAAAACGATGATCTGCATGTGCAGGCCCGGAAATATTTCTCTGTTACCATGATTAGAAAACAGAAACATGTGCTGATTGGTCTCCAAGATAAGGTTTTCAATGAGCAAGCTCAGGAGAAATCCTAATAATAAGAGCAATCGATTCTGGCGAATTTCTGCATCAAGTTAAATAGATAAGCTGGCTATGATGGCATTTAATTTTCTCCGGGAGTGGGGGGACGGGGAAGATGAACCAAAAATCAGATAATTCTCCTGAGTTTAGTCGGTAATCATCACGCAGTCGCAACAGAGAATACCGGCTGATTTTCACTTCATAAGTGAAGCTTATTCTGTGATTACCAGGGAAACTTACCCGATAAGGGAGGATACCAGCTGAGAAATCTGTCTTGAGTTGTGTCTCCGGAGCCCATTCAGAGCTTTCCCAATCTCCGTCGCCTGAATCGATGAGCAGAGGAGAAGTCAAATGAATGTTGAATGAGAGCAGTGGGAGCTGCAGGCTTACTGGGAAGCATTTCACTTCCAGGAACGAAGAAAATTCCAGCACAACCTTGAGAACTTCCACAGAAAGAGCCATCAATTGAAGCCTCCTGAGGGACTCAAACAGCCGAGAATCAGACTGAAAGAAATCACCACCAAGGGGAACGAAGTCAAAATATTGGAGAATATATTTCCCTGTCGAGTCGTAGCTCGCAAGAACAGATTTGGGGGCGTCATAATTTCATCAAAGAGATTGGCAAGGAACGCATGCGACGAAATCTGTGGATCGAAGACGCAGAATTCTACAAATCCTGATTCGAGGTGAGGAGGAAAATGAAACCAGAAAGTTCAGCGGTAGACCTCGTAGTCCTTGTTGACGATAATCTCCTTGATCCTCAGCACCTCTCCGATGATCTGGTTCTCCTCCTCGATCTCTTCCGTTATTGCCTCAGCCTCATCGAAGCTGTAATTGCTCGAGACCCACTTCAAATCTTCATCGTCCTGTCGTTCATCGGTGCCGCAGTTGACCTTGCTCGCCTTCTCGATGCAGCCAGCGGGGGGGACGCCGTTTCCTCCGCCGAACTCTTCCCCTTCCCCCTCGAATGCCTGGTGCTGGATTCGATCGCACCCGAAGCACCTTGGCAACTGGCAAGAGAAGAGTCTCTCGGTGATCTGATCCCTCCGGTTGCGAAACTCCGTCGGATAATCCGATGCGGCGATGAGGATCGCGTGCTCGATCACGATGAAGATATCGGAATCGGCGCTGCGGAAGTGCTTCCTCCAGTAGTCCAGCTCTCCAAAATCCGCCATCATGCTGGCGGAATCAGGGAAGCTCAGCGTCCGATTCACGCTCTAGAGGAACCAAATCAGCAAGAGAAGCGATACCAAAAGAACGAGATGATGAAGCGGGTCCGTTCAGAAGGGGATCGATCGGTCCGGGATCCTCCGAATTCGACCGCGCGGCGTGCCCAACCGAATTGCGAGCCCCAAATCAGGAACAACTGCTAGATCAGAGTTTCAACAGTTATGGCTTTAAATTCCAGATAAATGCCACGACTTCGGACGATGGAATCCGTTCCTCCTCTTTAATTTGTTTTTCTTTCCCTTTCTTCGTGTTCTAAAATCCGAAGAATCCGAACTGTCAGCCTTAGGGCCACCAGCAGGGGAAGAAGCTGTTATTCATTCATCCGCCGGTATCTCTTCCGGAATCGAGGAGAAGAAGCGGAGAAGGTGAGAGCGGAAACGGGGTTGACAGACAGCGGGAGGAACTCAGAGCCGCGAGGTTACTTATCCGCGGTCCCTCCAGAGACAGAAGGGGGCAATTTTCCAGGAGGAGACCTCCCTGCCAACCGAGATAGGTGAGATTTATCTCTCATCCGATTATCCCCCCCAGGATCAGGATGCGGAAGAGAGAGAGGGAGAGAGAGAGAGAGGAGAGAGAGAGAGAGAGAGAGAGAGGGAGAGAGAGGGAGAGAAGGCGGCTCCGATCTTCTCCAACTGCCCCTACCGTCTTCTCATGGTGAAGAAGAAGACGGAAAAGGTTGCGGCAGCGGCGTCTAAGAGAATTCATCTCTACTGCAATAATTTACCAGTAGAGAGAGAGAGAGAGAGAGAGAGAGAGAGAGAGAGAGAGAGAGAGAGAGAGAGGGGGCGGCACGTGTGTATCTTCTTTGTCACACAGCTCGAATCCCTTAAGAAGAAGGCACGTGGCTTACACGTGCGTACTATCGTGCCCCAAACCCTCTGGAACATTCCGGAGAGCCGTGGAAGGGCGGGTCTTAAACCCTACACTCCGTTGGGAGTCCTGTTATTCGTTCGTGCCGGCACTCTGTTGAGAGCGTCGCTCCCTCTGTGCGTGTCGTCCGTTTTAGTCCGCTGCTATGGCCGCTCTGAAGCGACTGATCCCCTCGTTGAACCGCGTGCTGGTGGAGAAGATCGTGCCACCCGCAAAGACCAACACTGGTATCCTGCTGCCGGAGAAGACCACCAAGGTATCTTCATCTCTATCCAGCTCTCTTACGGCCAAGGGAGATACGCCTTTGCGTTACGTAAGGTGATGAGGATAGTTGAGGCTTTTAACATCGGCTTTGTCCTCTGGATACTTTGTATTTTGCTTGTGTAGCCGTCGTGTTCAGTTTCTCTCTGTGAATGTATGTGTGCCTTTTGTTCCTGCGTGTCTAGTATTGCATTCGTAAGCTTTTGCTCGTCAGCTGATATCAGTGTTTCATATTTTAGAGCACATTTGCTTTCTACTATTGAACCCTGGTTAATCGACTTTAATGTGGACTTTTTTTCCCCTATTTTCCCGCTCCTTAACTGTTGCAATTACGGCTGTCATTTGTCCAGGAGAACGTCCAATGTCATCTTGGTCACTTTCTCTATCTGTTTAATACCAACGATGGCAACAATCCAATGTCATAACATCTAGACGATCTAAGGTCTTTATCTGGTGAATAGGTTGATTATTCGATTGACAAGCGCGTTTTCCTTAGAGTGCTAATGTCTCAAGAGACCACTAAAAACTTGGGCCTGATCGACATCAAAGAGATAAACATTAAGTTTTAGGTTATGAAATTATTAGAACGCTCAACTCTTGGTGAATTTTCTTCCAGTTGCGGTGGTTTATATGGGGTATACGATCGGTCAAATGCAATCTATATCAAGCAACTAATGTTGTGTACATTCACATTTGCAATCGAAGTGCGTCTGTCAACTTTCTAGAATTGTGTCATACACGGGACATGCTGAACCAACTCTTTAATCCATTGGCAAATAGAGTCTCAGAAAGGGGTTGCGTGCTGGCAAGAAACATTTCGCTGTAAAGGCCCGATGCAAATGATTTAAAATTATCGTTGTATCTTGTTTACTTTCAAGCTTTGAAGTTTGAAAAAGCATTCTGGGTTGGCGATGGGGATGATTAGATGAGGTGATGAACTTGCCCCTACTTGGTTTCTGCCAAAATTTATTGTGAGTTATCTTCAAATACTTGTTAATTGCAATCGAGATGATCGTACTTTGATTCCGCTGATCGAAACATGACTTGAATAAACTTCTAGAGGTCAGAAGTGTCCTTATATACATTCGTTTTTGACAAGATATCGTCTTATGGTAATGGGATGGTGCTTTTTAGTGCCTTGTGGACTAAGATAGCGAATCGAAAAACTGTTAGCAAAAGATCCTTAATTGTCATAAATTCTCCCCTGCTCGTTCCTAAGGTGGTGTCTCTGGTGGATTGGAGTGGATGCATTTGGTACTGGTTTCGAGGAGTCACTGATACTATGATTGCATTGGAGATGTGTTAGGGTGCTCATTTGAATTTAAATTCCAAATGGAAGTGGCGTTAAGAAGCGTAGTTTTTTTTTTCTATTGATGCTGGCAGCTACAAGGATGACAGTCTAAAAACGATTTATACACAGTTGCCTTATTTAATTTGCAGAGTTGCAATGTTTTTCTGGGAGACCATGCCACGCTGCGCCTTTGACGCTATTGTCTTTGCAGGTCTAATGGTTTATGGCATCTGTAAGGTTTTCAGTAATGAAAAACCTACAACCTTTAAGGAACTGGTCCACTGTGAAAGTGTTGTCTGAGGAGAAGGGAATTTGAGCTTGGATGGAAGATGGTGGAAGATGCCTATGATGCTATTGTTAACTCTGTGAAGGCCACGAGAATGTAATAGGACCACCTATCAGGAGGGTCTGATGGATGGGATATAGAGTGATTACCGATGGTTGGAGTAGTTGAATAACAAGATGGACGATGTGGTGGTGGACTGAGGATCTCGTTCTTGAGATATTGAGGGTGGAACATTTGGGGGGAGTGAAAAAATTTAGATGTCCTTCCATTGATTGAAATGAAGAACTATGGACAAAACGGCAACCGGTGATAAGGACATTATTTACTTGCAACACGTTTAGGAGATAAAAAATGTTCCTTGGGAGATAATAGAAGGGATCTATGACGACAGATTTGTAAGTTTTGTCCCAAGTGTGTGGCGAGATGATATTTTAAGGTGGCTTGGTGGATATGGTTAGGATATGCAGGATCGTTGCCTATGAAATTTTCTTGTTTGTTCTCTTGTTTCTTGGTAGCGCATGTCTTCAATGTCTTATCTTTTCCTCACCCCCAGCCCCCCGATATCTCAGGTGCTTGGTCGTTATTTCCTTCTGATTCCCCCCCCACACTCCCGGGTTGCCCAAATTTCATATGGTCAACTAAATTCGTTTACTTTTGTCTGTCCGTAATAGCTGAACTCTGGAAAAATCGTAGCGGTGGGCCCTGGCGCTCGTGATAGAAATGGAAATCTCATCCCTGTGGCATTCAAGGAAGGGGACCATGTCCTTCTGCCCGAGTACGGGGGTACCGAAGTAAAACTTGGCGACAAAGAGTATGTTTTCCACTACCTCAGATTCATACATCTATCTTCTTGCTCTTCCTCTATTAATTTATTGGGTGGTGGCGTAGTACTTCCAAGAAAAACATCGTCGGAATAACTTCACTGGATAAATAAATGTCTTTTAAATTGGTAAAAAAATCATTTATTATTACAGAAGAGAGTTTCTTTTTGCTTTAGGAGAAGTATAAAGAAATCCCTAGAAAAATATCATCCAAGTGAGTGCCAGATTGCTGCAAAGAATTACAAGCCAAAAGTAACCGGATTCATTTATGTTCTAGGAGAATTTGTTCTTCGTTTTTTTTTTGTTCAGTTGTTTTCTCTTTCTTTTGATCCTCGGAGTCGGAAATGAGAAATTCCGAAGATATCAACAGATGAAAAATAATGTTTTGTCTAGTTGATCAAAGTCACGGGATAAATTTATTTTTCTATAATTAACCAAAATCACATTGGCAAGGATAGAGTTTGGCTTTTTTTTAAAAAAAAAGTTGGGTTCTAGAGAAAACTTATCAGCTGAGGGAATACTTTCACTGGATTAAATAAACGTGTTGTGGTTGACCAAAATCATATATTACGGAAGTCAAGTTTTTTTCCCTATAAATAAAGTAAATAAATTCATGACACAAAGGATCACGTTAACCAAACGTAGCTTTATGATTTGATAACCATACTCTCTTACCTTTTGATTTGACTAAGATAAAAATCTAATTCAGCCAATCTCTTTTTGGGGGTGGACTCTCTCAGGCTCCATCTCTTCAGAGAAGACGACATCCTGGGAACGCTTCACGAGTAGCGACGTCAGCACCGGAGAAGGTCATTTTCCCCTGCAACCTGAGCGGGCTCTCTTGCCGGAGTTTGTTTACTTGCCTTGAATTCTGTAGCTGAACAGTGCCGTCCTCTCTGTCCTCTCTCACTCGAGCCGTTGACGAGGTCGCCATTGCTTGGCAGAACGCTCAATCGTAGCTTCATTTTTCCTCACATGCTACTATTTAATGACCCCCCCCCCTTCCCTCCTTCTCCCAACAACACAGAGACACATAGAGAGAGAGAGAGAGAGAGAGAGAGAGAGGGCTACATGAGTCTGAACTGGGTCGAATAGTTAACCTGGGGTCGCTTTTAAGAGGCGCTGCTGGTTCGGACTGGCTGTCGGAAATGACAGGCCGTCGGCCTGGCGCCCGGCGGCCACGTGAAATTCTCAGCTGCATGGAGCCCACGACGCCTGTCGGGGAGCTCTCGGCGTCCGTCTCGGCACGAGCTGCCCACCGCCACCGTTAAGCTCCCGCCGGCGGCTCCGTCTGTACAGGAGAACACGGCCATTTCTCATATTAAATGCCGACTCCGCCGCGGCCCGGGTGAATGGTTAGACGGGCGAGGCTCTGCTTGCCTATCCATCTCGGAGGCCCCGGAAGGAGGAGAGGCATGGCGGCAGGAAGAGGCGTTGCGTGGTGCGTCGTCCTGCTGGCGCTGTTGGGGTCGGTGGAGGAGGCCCATGGAAGAAGAGCCGGGCTCTACGCCCGTCCGGCTGCACTTCCGGCGCGCTCAGGCGCCGCTGCGGGTGTTGGCAGGACGGCGGAGGATGACGGGCGGCGGGCCGTCGCCGCCGAGAAGAGGGCAGTCTGCACTGGCCCGAACCCGCTGCACCACCGATGATACAGCCTCCTCTCCCTCCGCTGGCCTGTCTCTGCCACTTCCAGGTTTTTCTGTGTAACCACGGGCGGCTGTCGCAGATCAGCCTCGCCGGACAATAACATCATTGACTTCTTACTCTTCTCATTCTTCTTCTTCCTTCTCGAATGTATGAGCGATCAGGGGGAGGGAGGGAGGGGGCGGTGGGGGATGGTGCGAGAAGGAGATCATGCTATGGGGAACAGCAGGGGAGCTCGTCGACGAAACGAGGCCGCCGGGTCGCAGAAGATTTCAGAAGGCGAGATGCCGCCATGAACGTACTGCACCTTGCGTGAAGACCTTGATTGGACATCACTCTGGGGCCGCAGATGAGAGAGAGAGAGAGAGAGAGAGAGAGAATACGATTGGGGGGGGGAGAGGAGGGTGGGTGTTGCTCTTACTGGTGCAAAAAGGGAGTGGGAGTCGAGTATGAACTAAATGTTTAGCACCCAGAGATGACTCCAGATGGACGCTTTTCAGAGATCTCTCTCTCTCTCTCTCTCTCTCTCTCTCTCTCCCCCCCTTGAAGCCCACAGCCCGTTCGTCGGCCCATCTTTCACATGAAATGGGCTACACCTCCCATCTCAGTCTGTCAAACTCGCTCTCCCTCTCCTCCTCCGAAGTCTCAGGGGTGCATCCCAAAGAGCGAGTGATGCCATACGCCTTTGGGTGGGAGCTCTTTCAACGTCCTCACCTCGCCGCGCGACAAAGTCACCGGCAAACGAGGTCAACCATTGAGTGGAATTTTCCATGTCGTGATATCTCTAGAAACTCTATCTTCATTAAGCAAGGTATTTAAATCACTAAAACATCTAATAGAGCTCGGAAATTCAATGCCCCCCCCCCAACCGTCAACTCCGAACACGACGAGCATACGCGTCCGAATCTGCGCCGCCATGCAGCGTGGACCGCCCTGCCCCTCATGTGGCATTTGATTACTCTCCCACGTTAACAATCCACAGAGTCGCTGCGTGACCGCCCGCAATCGTCACCTCTCTCTCTCTCTCTGTCTCGCACCCAGTCAAATACGACACCAAAGGCCGTCGGCCATGGCTGCAGGATGCGAGTGATTACGTCATAACGTTGACTAAATACGTCACTAAGAACCGATAAGTAGGTTCATTAGTATCCTAGGCGTTGACCATTATAGCGAGTAGTTATCGGCGCAATGGGAGGAGTCTCGTGCAAGTAGGTAGCTTGCCAAATAGGATGCGCAAAGGGCGACGTCACTCGCCGTCGGAACTCTTGTCGGCCGACGTCGTATCGTCCGACAGTATCCCTTCTTCTCCGGGATCGCCTCCGGCGAGCCCCCGCCGCCAGGCTCCGGCCGCCGTAGCAGCGATCTGATGCGCGTCTAATCGCAGCGGACACTGCCTGGTAGCCGAAGCAGGGTGGCGCACGGAGCCGCCACCGCCGCCGCAGTCGCCTGCATGGTGGCTCAGAGCCCAGGGACGAGACATCGATCAGGTGAGTCACGGGGAGAGAGAGAAGTGACCCATGCGAGCGTCAGGTGAGGAGTTTGTTCACCCATCTCTCGAGTCCTTCCTTGCTCAGTCTGGTTTTATGTTCGTCGTTTATTACGTCTCTCTCTCTCTCTCTCTCTCTCTCTCTCTCTCTCTAACTCTATCTCGTTCTAATTTCCACGAACATGAACCGAGCATTGAAACCCATTCGGGAATCGGGAAGGCCAGGGCCTCGGGTCGATCGACGAACGTTAAGAAGGGCCGGTTTCTCCTGTGTGGGAGAGAGAGAGAGAGAGAGCAATACCAAATAGCCTACTTTTTCCTGCTCGTTTTTTCCCAATAAAGTAAACAAAATATATTGTCAATCATTATACGGCGTAAAATATTGACAAGTGAAGATGCGTAGCCTATCGGAATTTTATAATCCGAGTCGTATAATACAAATCGACTTCGTCCTCTGTTTATATTGAATCATTAAAATTAACGAGGGGTTAGGCGTCTTCTTTCTTTCCTCAAAGACCTCGCCGCCTTCCCTCGAAAGCCCCTCTTTTATCCCTCCTTTCCACCCTCTTTTTCCTCCTTCTCCTTCCCCTGGAGCTCTCTCTCTCTCTCTCTCTCTCTCTCTCATCGAGGCTCGCTCAGGGAGTACCAGGAAGGAAGAAACGTGGATCCGTTGGACACCTATCTCCCCATATTTTCTGCTCATGAACCCCCCCCCATCTCTAATTATATCCGAAGAAAAGCCGGAAAGGGCAGATTTTGCAGAGCCCAGCGAATGATGCAAAGCGTCTTTTGACCGCCGGCGCCGGGCAGAGAGAGCGGCGGCGCCTGGCATCTCGGAGGCCGTTGCTGGGACCCACCCATTGGCCTGGCCCAATCGTACCCCATGGTTGCCGCAGAGCGTGCTCCCCCTTCTCATCTTCATCCTCGTCGTTTCAAAATTTATTCTTGTTTACGGGTCATTCCCGGCGGTGGCAATCATACCGGGGGAGTCGCCGTCCTCGTCGCCGGCCGGCTTTTGATGATGGGATGTCGGGGATTTCGTGGATCGTCTGAACCCGACAATCCGCATGCGCGTCTCCCTCCGATCGAAACGAGGAAGAATCGGAGCGGGCGGCGATGCTCCGCCTGCACTGATCGCCCCCCGTTGATCAGTGGAGACGAAACTGGTACGAGTGAGCATTTGCGAGCAGTTTGGCATGTAGCCTGTTCCTGGGTAGGCGGCGGCGGTCGGAGCTCGCCGAAGGAGATGGGAGCCTCCGGCTGAGCAGACGGCGGGTTCCCCGCTCTCTCTCTCTCTCTGTCTCCGTGCCTCCTCTTTCCGAAACATCTCAGGGAAGGCGCTGCTTTATACTCTGCACAGAGGGGCGTAACTAATATAATATCACCTCCGCCATAACACCACCGCACCCTCCCTCTCTCTCTATCTCTGCCCACTAGCTCTCTCCTTCTTCCTTCTCTCTCTCTCTCTCTCTATCTCTGCACACTATCTCTTTCCTCTGCTTTGTCCGCTGCCACTGCTGTTCCCTTGTCATTCCGCCGTCGTATTTATGGTAATGTGCTCGATTTCTCCGGCAGTCATCTTCGAGCGCCGAATGGTTTCCACGGCCTTCCCTCTCTCTTTAATATGCAGGAGCTGGTAGCCGCCGTCTAGCAGAGCTGTTCTTTGGGAAAGTCTGTCTCCGCCGGCAACCATAAGTCACCCCGTCCTCGCCGTCGCCGGGTCCTTCTCCTTCCGGAAGACCCTGCGGCTGCTGCCCCTCTGTTTCATCCTGAAAGCGGAAGACCCCCCGCGAAGAACCCACATCCATATTCCCCGTGCGGAGGTCTCCGTCTACCCTAGTCCGCTCCTACGTCTGCCCTAATCCCTCCTCCCCCCGGACCAGACGATATGATCACTGCCTCGGACCTCTACCATGTTCTCACGGCGGTGGTGCCGCTGTACGTGGCCATGATCCTCGCCTACGGCTCGGTGAAGTGGTGGAAGATCTTCTCCCCCGACCAGTGCTCCGGCATCAACCGCTTCGTCGCCATCTTCGCCGTCCCCCTGCTCTCCTTCCACTTCATCTCCACCAACGACCCCTACGCCATGAACTACCGCTTCATCGCCGCCGACACGCTGCAGAAGCTCATCATCCTCGCCGTGCTCGCCGTGTGGACCAACGTCAGCTCCCGGGGCTGCCTCGAGTGGAGCATCACCCTCTTCTCCGTCTCCACCCTCCCCAACACGCTGGTGATGGGCATCCCCCTGCTGAAGGGCATGTACGGCGCCGCCACGGGCACCCTCATGGTGCAGATCGTCGTCCTCCAGTGCATCATCTGGTACACCCTCATGCTCTTCCTGTTCGAGTACCGCGGGGCGCGTCTGCTCATCGCCGAGCAGTTCCCCGACACCGCCGGCTCCATCATCTCCTTCCGGGTCGACTCCGACGTTATCTCCCTCGACGGAAAGGAGCCGCTGCAGACCGAAGCGGAGCTCGGCGACGACGGCAAACTCAGGGTCACCGTGAGGAAATCCGCCGCTTCCCGCTCCGACGTCTTCTCCCGGCATTCTCACGGCCCGGCGGGGGCGGCCATGACCCCGCGGCCGTCGAACCTCAGCAACGCGGAGATCTACTCGCTCCAGTCTTCCAGGAACCCCACGCCGAGGGGGTCGAGCTTCAACCACGCCGACTTCTACACGGCGGCAGCGGCGGGTGGCCGGAACATGCCTGGTCTGAGCCCACGGAGCTCCAACTTCGGCAACATGGGCTTCGACGAGGAGACCGGCGGCGGTAAGCTGCTGAGGCCCAACGGAGCGGCTGCGGGGGCGCGGAGGAAGGGGGATGGGGGCAAAGAGCTGCACATGTTCGTGTGGAGCTCCAGCGCGTCCCCCGTGTCGGAAATCGGTGGTCAACTCTCCAGAGGGGGAGAGCTCGGGAGCGACGACCACTGTAATGGTGGGAGAGTCGCTCTCTTCCCAGGCGCGTTAGTTCTCCATGCGCGCAGCTGCTGCAGCTGACCTCCATGATTTTGGGAATGGTTTTTGCAGAGGCTCTGCAGAGGGAGAAAGACGAGTGCAACAATCTAGCGAAGCCCGCGGCGGCGGGGGCGTCGTCGACGCCGCCGGCGAGCGTGATGACGAGGCTCATCCTGATCATGGTCTGGCGGAAGCTTATCAGGAATCCGAACACCTACTCCAGCCTCATCGGCCTCATCTGGTCTCTGGTTTCCTTCAGGTTGGTCCAAAATCTCCCCTCAATCACAACTGCGGCGTTCTTCGTGAGATATCTTCTGACCAGTGATCCCAATGAGGCAGGTGGGGAATCGAGATGCCCGCCATTATCGCCCGCTCGATCTCCATCCTTTCCGACGCAGGGCTGGGCATGGCGATGTTCAGCCTCGGTAAATCCTTGGTTTTTCTCGCTCTCTCGTACAGGGAGCGGAGGCGAGTTAACTCCGTCTTCTTCCTCCTCAGGCCTGTTCATGGCGCTGCAGCCAAAAATCATCGCCTGCGGGAACTCCGTCGCCGCCTTCGCCATGGCCGTGAGGTTCGTCACCGGGCCGGCGGTGATGGCCGCCGCGTCCATAGCCGTGGGGCTGCGCGGTGTCCTCCTGCACATCGCCATCGTGCAGGCGGCGCTCCCGCAGGGGATCGTCCCCTTCGTCTTCGCCAAGGAGTACAACGTGCACCCGGACATCCTCAGCACCGGGTTCGTCGAGTAGCTCCGCCATTACCGCCGCCGCCAAGCTCCCCCTTCTCGCCGCAGAGATGATCTGACCGAAGTTTGCTCGTCCATGCTCGCAGGGTCATCTTCGGGATGCTGATAGCGCTGCCCATCACGCTGGTTTACTACATCCTGCTGGGGCTCTGAAGCGGGGAGGAGGACGGACGGAGATCGGACGATTCAGGGAAGCCGCCGGGGAAGAGGTCGGACATCGGGGAATGGGGTTGATTAGCTCTCTGGGAGAGATTCTTGCGGGTCGCTGTTTAGAAGTAAAAATCTATGCTCTTCTTTTGCTGAAAGTCAACGCTGTTCTCTCTCTCCCTCTAACCTCCGTCGGCCGTGGCAAGCGGCACTCAGAGTGGTAAACGGGTTAAGTTACAGAGAGATCTAAAAAGTAAATCGGTCAGTGGGGGCATTCCGAGAATCGAACTCGGGACCTCTCGCACCCAAAGCGAGAATCATACCACTAGACCAAATGCCCGGTTGAGATCAACTTTAAAAAATAAAAATTAATAATATAAAATAATTACTTCACCATATTTCCCTCGTAGAAGCTCCCCTCCCGGAGAATCCATGGCCGGAGTTAACCGTAGAACAATGGATCGAGACAGAACGCTGGTAACCATTGCCCCACTTTTCTTATGATTTTGATTTGCATAGTAGACGGCAACCGGAGCGATCGCAGCGGTAGTGCGTGGATGCTCCGGAAAGATACTTCGGAGTCGACGATGGGGCTCTACTTGCTATATACCCGGGATACTGCTCAACTTATTTACCACATACCTAAAATACGTATAATTTGATTCCGTTTTCTGCAAGGTTTGTCTAAGTATTGCTAGTTCTGCTCCCTTTGGTGGGCGAACGATTTCTGCTTCTCGACGCGGTTCGTTGTGTTCTTGTAAGATGCCGGGTGAAATGTGTTACGAACTCGCGTGGTTTTAGCTCCTATTGGCTGAGGACTGGAGAAGGTCTACTGGTTCTACTGCGCTTTAAAACGAAAGTTTGTTTATTGTCGAAAGAAGAATTGTTTTGAGTGCTCATTCTCCAAACTTGTAGACGTCACTGTTGCTATTCCAAATAGGAATCTCAGCATTCCATCAAATAATATTTCTTGTGCGCGTTCATCTTAGCGAACGTATTTCTTGGCTTTAAAAGCTCTGCTGTGATTCGTCAGGATTTTGATGGATTCTTGAATAACCTACAAGATTGGGATGCCCTTAAGGTTGGAGACGGCGCGTCAAAGACTCGAGCTAAAATATACAAGGAAGGAGTAAGTAAATCTCTCTAAAATTTCTTGAAATAATTGTTGCCTGTGATAGGTATACATCCCATTTCGGTTGTTGGTTGTTTCATGTCAGAATCTAAAAAACTTGTTTCAACCCGAAGTCCGTTTGCCATTTTAAGTCGCAACCATGCATGCTCTCAAAACAAATATGTTCCGAAGAATTTATTATATCATACATTATTGATTTCATGAGTTGACCGTTTGTCATTTTAAGACGCAGCCTTGCATGCTCTCAGAACCAACGTGTTCCGAAGAATTTATTGTATCGTACATTATTGATTTCAAGAGTTGAATGATGTTGTCTATTCTCTTAGCTGAGAAATGTAATGAACTTAGAAAAGGACAAAAAAAAAGGAAAAACGGGCATATATTGTGATTTACTACCATACAATTATCAGATGGGTATTTTTTCTTACGTTCATGTGACTAGACTGGAATGATTGCTGGGTACAGTTGAAAGACTGATCTCACTATGCATCAGTCCTCTTATGGTATTCTACTAACAGGAATTCAGGCATCAGCGCACCACGAGTTAGCAAAGGATTCAAGAGTTGATTTCTAAGGAGACCTCTAGCTCAAGTTCGTTTACTAATGATATTTCTAGTCTGAAATTTGTCTTCTTTACATGTATGATAAACTTGTATCTTACTGGAGATTGGTCTGGACAAAACAATAAAACCACGATAGAACTGGCTTTTAGTGGATCCTGCGCGGTATATGACTCTGATAACCCTTTCAAGGTAGTTATTTAATAATTGTTGTGAAGAGTGGTTTCAAAATTTATTTATTATTTTTAAATTTTTTAAAAAAAATGAATAAAAATGTCTTCAAGGACATGGGCTATGTAACTATTTTTCTCTCTTATCACACATGACATGGGTTGTAGCCCCCTTAAATGGAGTTCCAATGAGATTAGGCCAGCTGTTCTAATAACACTTGCTTATACAAAAACTTACACAGTAAATAAGGTCCAGTAGAGGCAAAGCAAACAAAAATAAGCAATGCATCCGGAGACAATTTTGGTCCATTTCTTGTACTCTGTATTAAGAAGAGGGCGTTCTTTGGTTGTAAAGGACGAGGACTTGCTTTTTGGAGGACAAAGAGGAGTTGACCGTATATTCTGAGTAGCCTTCTTTCCTTGAACGACTTAGATGTCTCGTATTTCCCAGAAAAAGTGATTCAATTGACGGGATTTGGTATGATACTTATGTGACTGACGAAATCTTCGAGCCTGCGTGGATGATGGTAGTTTCTGTGGATCAGCATAATCTGTTTTGGTTATTAACACTGGATCTGTAAAAATTCTCCATCCTATGCTGTTTTATCCATGAATAGCCATGTTTTTGTGGTGAAATAATCTCTTGGGTAATGGGTCTTCATTTGTACCCTTGTTTTCATATTTCGCAGGTTGCCTCTCCAAATTCAGGAAAGGAAGTGAGAGCTCAAAGAAAAGTTTCACCAACTGAAGTCAAGAAGCAGACCCCCGGATATCAGAAATCTCTCCCAAAGGCAGTCGCGAAACTTACAGGAATTTCAGCAGTTCAGATGCAACAGAATACACATCTTCTCATTTGTTAGATGATGAATCTCTCCCGACAGCAGCTTCAGAAAAGGAGCTAGTAGGGTTCCCATTCTCCTCTTATTATTTACAATGGACAGTTAGGAATATGCTCTGCTGGTCTAAGGCTTTGGAAATTAATATATTTTTTCCCTTTTATTTCCTTTCCAGGGAAACGAATACTTCAAGCAGAGAAACTTTTCTAAGGCAATTGAATGCTACTCCAGAAGTATTGCGCTGTCACCAAGTTCAGTAGCATTTGCAAATAGAGCAATGTCATATCTCAAGTTGAAAAGGTGAGTATTATTTATGTATAATTCATTCAATTATTATCTTGCGCGCGAAAAGGCCTTTGGACTTGTTGATTTTGGGCTAGCACTACTGAAACTAATCAATGGTTCGAATGCCTAGATGGAATTCAGTTGTACAAAGAAATGGCCCAACTTTCTTTGATTCATTAGAGAGAATGACACTGCTTGCCACGTGGCGAATATTGAGGTTGTTCTGTTTCTTCTGGGGGGTATTTTCATCAAGTAGCGTATCGGGGCTCATCTAGTGTTCAATTGAAAATATTGCCCAGAATTTGAGTCAGATTGCACGAGTTGTGTAAATTTGTCCCGTGGCACTGTTACAAAAAAAAAAAAACCTCGAGGATTGAAGTGTGATGCTTGTTTTTTTTCACTGTGTGAACCCAAACTTCTCGTACCTTCTTATATGTCTACTCGTTTCTTTAGACTGTTGTGCTTTGTCTCCCTGGTCTTCCCAGTATCAGCCATCCTTATGCCTCTTCTTCTTCCCATAACACATTTATAATGCATGTTTCAACTATATACACATCTCTTGAAGCACACCCACTCTGAGGCACCATAGACACGGGAAGGAGACCCAACTTCATTAGTTTTTTTCTTCTACTGAATAAATGTATAAATAAGAGGGGGGAAAAGAACACACCCCGGCCAAACTCTAGCTGCCGGGGAGCTATTTCTGGCATTGCGTTCCGCTGCTTGAGGCCTGTTTTGTGCAGTCATCAAGAATTCTCAGTACTGCTGTAATGTCGCTTGCTGTTTACTGCATTTATTACTCTCAGACACTATTTTTTTGCCTTTTCCACTGTTGCCATTCCTTCAGTTATTTCTGTTCAGCATGGATGGATTAAACTACTGGTAGAATTGTGTGTCCCTACAGAGCCATCAGTTCCCTGTTTAGCCCTAGTCATTGTATGCAAGTGGATTATTTTCTCCATGTGAGTAGCACAAATACGGAACAAATGGAACATTGCTCCATGAAAGCAGCCTTCTAAAAGGCTTCACATTTTTCTCCGATGCATTGAAAGAATCATAGTTTTCTAAGTGCCGGTAATAATTATGAGCAATTTTACTTTATTCAGTTTCTAAGACAGCAAAAAGTTAGCATGAGATTCAGATAGTTGCCAGTAAATCATTTTTTATGCACTCTTCTTGCAACAACGCTGTGAGATGAGTTATTTCATTTTCTTGTGACTAGGGTCCATATTTTGTTCACAGAAGCAACTTGCTTTTGTCTATTTGCTGAAGATGGTTGAACATTATGTCAAACATGATCTTTTTTTGTTTCCTTTTCTGGGACGCTTCCAGGTATTTTTGTTCTTCACTCTGTGATTGCTTTTGAATTGATTTTCTTCCTGCCAGATTCGAAGAAGCTGAGGTTGACTGCACAGAAGCCTTAAATTTAGATGATAGATACGTAAAAGCATACTCTAGACGAGCGACAGCCAGGAAAGAACTCGGGAAACTTAAATCATCCCTTGAAGGTTGTGCATATTATTATTCGGGCATCCTACTTGTAATCATAATTTAACAAATTTCGCTGTTGTAACCCGTTTTTGTTGACGACTTGTAAATTGCAGATTCTGAGTTTGCATTGAGACTCGAGCCCAACAATCAAGAGCTCAGGAAACTGTATACTGAGACAAAAGCACTCTATGATGAGGTAAATCATGTGCTGACATGTAGATACTTCATGGTTTCTGATTCAGTCGTTAGCAGTTCTAAAACATAGATTATAGTTGCGGATTAAAGCTAATGATAGTTATTACCGAGATAAGTCCGCTGTCCTTTGGTTTCATTTCAGAGACTGACACTGCGTGTATGCGTTCTCGTGTTTTATTATCTTTAAATACGGATGACTGCTACTTCTACGGTCTCTTCAAACCTTGTTCTGCCAGAAAGATTTATATGTAATTATCGTATGAATTTAATACAGGAAAATGCCAAAAAGGTATCTGGTGCAGCGAAAAGCACCAGTAAACGAATTCCAGAGGAAAGGATTTCAGACATTGGAAATGGAAGTGCTGCTGCTGTCGACCACATCCCAAGTAACTCACAGAAGATTACACCAACTGCTGGTCTTTCCAGCAGTGAGGTATCTCATATCCTTGAACACCGCTTTCCATAAGTTTTTGGTCCTTTTGGTTTACTTCTCTTCTTGAAAAGGCATGCTACTTTGTAGAATCTTGCAGAGTTTTGTGAATCTTGTGGCAAGTCGACCTGATGGTAGATGGGAGATGTTGTCTATCCCGCATGCTATTGGATAATAATAACTCAAAAAAGGCATTAAAATCTGTATTTTGGGGGAGATTTTTTTTTTTTAAAGGGCCATCCATCCTTTTTCCATCCCATCTTTCTTAAGCATTGCATGATATTTATGAAAGGTCATCACTTGATGTCTTTCATGGTTATTTTGGACATGTAACATTGGGTTTGCCCGTTATATCTCGTGTGAAACTCAGTTAACTTGTAGTTTCAATACCGATTTTGTTACCGAAAAATAAAAAAAGATTGCGTCATCTTCAATTTTGAGGTATCTCGTCTTTTATTCTCTGGTGATGCCACGACATCTATTTCTCTTCTTGGCATGGGAACGCTGGCAGTTGTTCCGCCTTTCTACCCTGCTGAGAGAGGAGTATTTGCTTCAGCCTTGGGCATGATCATTCTCAACTCTCTAATAATAGACCCGTTGTTAATCACAGATTCTGAAGCGTTTTCGTTGACTTTGTTGATCTCAAGCAGAGAAAAATTGCCAAGAAGCAGGAGCAGAAGCCCCTCGCATACGAGCTTGCCTCTCGTGCTGCCTCCCTTGCCACAAGCGCTATTCCCGAGAGAATCACTACCCCAAGAACAGCCTATGAACTCGAGGTCTCCTGGAGGCTTCTGTCTAGCGACTCTCAGAAGCAGACGAACTTATTGAAGGTTATCTTTTTTAAAATGTTTCTCCATGGCCTGAATCTTATTATTTTATCTTTCCATGGTCTCATTTTGTATTCTCCTCTGGGGCCAGAGCATCTCCCCTGGTTCCTTACCTCAACTGTTCAAGAATGCGCTCTCTGCTCCGATGCTGATTGAGATCATCAGGAGCACCTCGACATTCTTCAGGTGTGTCCTCTGTCTCCTTGCGTGGCTCCGCATGTGACCCCCGTCTGTTTCTGAGCCATGGCTGTTGCAGGGAGGAGATGGAGCTGGCCGTCAGTATTTTAGATAATCTAACCAAGGTCCCAAGATTTGACGTGATCATAATGTGTCTCTCTGCACTAGATCGAGCTGGTACGCCCTTCAATCCTGTTCCTTGCGCATTGGAATCTGTCGGGCAGCCTCTTTTTTAGTTATATTATCAATAAAAAAGCGCATTTCAAGCCGACGCATCAGCATTGCTGTTCTTGTCGATTAGCAGACGTCCATGACGACCCAACACTCCCGTTTCCTGTGGTTCCTCATCCCCGGAATGGGAATAATCTGCGGATGGGCCGACTTCCAGCCTTTTAAAGTCATTTTAACAGCTTTTATATTCTTTTTCTGGTAAACGGCCGTAGCTACTGAGAGTCGTCTCGTTCGATCAGATCTCCGCAGGATATGGGATGAAGTCTTCTCCGGCAACGCCGTCCCCGATGAGCATGCCGAGGCGTTGGCTCGGCTACGACGCCGGTACTGCGCTGGGGCTTGAACACCCACTGCTCAAGCCCTTCGACGGTCGGAGCTTGAAGAACATGCGGGAGATGGGGGGGAGGAGGAAGGAAGCCAGCGATGATCATCAGAGATGAGCGCCACGAGTCTCAGCTATTTATCGTCGCAGTCCTCGGAGGTCCAGAGCGCTGTAAATGGGGAGTAAGTTCGATGGTTGCCGGAGAAAAAAACGAGCTTTTTTAGCATGCAGGCTACTGGCCTACAGGCACCTTTTCTTTTCTGCGGAAACCAATAAAGCTGTAAAAAAAAATTGCTTCGAGGGTGTGGTTCTTAACGGGCTCGGCGTGAAAGAGAGAGGGTTTTTGACCCTTCTGCATCTTCTTTTAGGGTTTTGACCCCCCCCGGGTTATCCCACTGATGGCGGAGACCTCCTGTTCCTCTCAGCCTTTACTGTGAGAGAGTAAACAGTGGAATCCTCCGTCAGTAATGTCAGACAAGCACCCAGTCTTGAGCGGGGCCATTCATGGCGAAGACCCGTAACAAGCGTCATATTCCCCGATGACCCAGTAGGTACGCTTCACGTGATGTGTTCTCCTGCAGTCCATAGAAGAACCCTAGACGACCCCTCATCTTCAAGCGATCCTCTTGTCTCCGTCTCCAGACTTCGGTGCTGCCACATGCTGTTTGGGTTCTTCTATTTCTTCATCGGCAGCATGGTGGGGATCGTATTCTCTAGTTAAATGGCTGTTTCGAGCTGGCCTTGATGCCGCTGCCCGAGGTCTCCCCTACCTTCCACCTAACAGGGCTAGCAGGGTGGGTGGCGGATTGGGAAGAAGGTGCCCGAGAAATTTATCCGTTGAGATTGATCATATTGACCATGATATACTGTGAATTATTGGGCGCGATCAAGAACAATCTGCTGCTTCTGTAGAATCATTTCAGGGGTTGGGATCGGTATTCGTCCAATCATTGTTCCTCATCAGCGGGTGGGCGGCGTTCATTCCCAGCCCACTCCGATCCTTTCCTCGGGCGCCTCCGTGCAGTTAATCGTAGATCTTGGACTCGGCAAGTGGCGACGAGGGCGAGCCGGTGAGGCGCATTCAGTGCAAGGTCAACGGGGACAATCGATCCATCTTTTCTGGAAGGGATCGTCGCCCGTTATAATGGCATCCACTGCCGGCCCCTTCCCTGACTTCGGAAACCCAACTGGCGGCTGCGGAGAAGGGATGGACGAGATCAAGGGAAATGGTTGAACTGTCCTCATAAGAAGGGGTAGCGGGAGGCGAAGATACGCAAATCGAACCAGAGAAATCTCTGATAATCAGGGGTCAACGAGATCAGGGAAAGAAGGGGTGGAAGGGCTTCTTGCAGTCTTCCCTCTCCTCCAGGGCAGGTCGACGTCCCTTTGTCGGCTGCTCGCTCGCCCCCTCTGCCCAGTTCCCTTCTCCTGTCAGGCCGCGGAGTCCGGTAGGGACCGGAGGTCCTGGCCCTACCGAGGTCTGTATCTGCGTGCGAATTAATGCCAGCCTCCCTTCACGTGGCTCACCTTCCCCTTGCTACGCTCCACACTCTCTCTCCTCCCTCTAAACTGATGTCACGACAAGTGGGTCGCTCGAATCCGATCAAAAAAGGGATTACTTTGAGGAGCAGAAAGTTTTTACGCGTCAAATGATGTTCTTCAGTAATTTATTATCGAGCGCCGCAATAAAAAATTTATTTCACGAGCAGAATCGTTTTGAGTGCGAGTGAAGTCCGCGGATTCAGGATCTCTTTTTCAACGTCCCAGCTTGACGCAGGACACTGTTCTTTGATGGGTAAAGTATCTGTTGCTCCTCCTCGCTGCTCCACTGTGGACTCGGGGTTCTCCTCGCTTGGGTGGGAGTAGCAGCCAGCTGAGGCCCGCTCTCCAGCCTCTCTCCTCCCGATTCGTCTCTACAGTGAGTAGCGCATTGGGTCTCTCTTCTCGGCGCTCCTCTCCTTGCTCTGTCCGTGCTAGGTTGAGCGCGGCCTTCTTCTCTCCGGCTCTTCCATTGCTCTCTCCGTGAGGTGGCTCATTTTCTTCAGCGCATTCTCAATTCTTCTCAGGTTTAAGGTGGGTTTCTTCGTGGGGTTGACCGCCGGAGGCTTCGCTTTTACGGCGCTGAGAGTAGCTCGGTTTCTGGGTTCCCTCCGGAGGTGATGGGCTTCATCTCAAGGAGGGTTCTCCCCGCATGCGGGAACATGTGCGTCTGCTGCCCGGCGCTGAGGCCGAGCTCCCGGCAGCCCGTGAAGCGGTACAAGAAGCTCCTCGCGCAGATCTTCCCCAAGAACCTCGTGAGTGGCTCCGGCGCCGAGATCCCCTTTTCCCTTTCCCTCCAATTTGCTCAAACTTCTCTCCGTCGTCTCATAGCGCCTTGCATCCATCAGTATAGCTGATCCGAACGGCTAATGGGCAAGTTCATTCCAGTTTTCCGGGCAAAGATGAAGTGATCAAGTGCATCCTGTGTTTTCGGACAGGCATTTTCCGGCCATGCTCTTATTTGCTTTCCTGGTTCATCTATTCAGGACGGGCCCCCAAATGATCGGAAGATCCTCAAGCTCTGTGAATATGCTGCTCGGAATCCGCTACGCCTACCAAAGGTGAAACTTTTTTTATGAATCTGTTTTCAGTGTTATGGTTTTTAATTATCCAACGCCCCAGAAAAGAAGAGAAGGAAAACTCACTGGAAGTCATTACTTTTTTGTGAAGATTGCAAAGTTTCTTGAGCAGAGGAGCTACAAAGAATTGCGGAGTGAGCACATCAACTTCATCAAAATCATCACAGAGACCTATAGTAAATTGCTCTGCATATGCAAAGAGCAGATGTAAGTCGTGTTGCATTATTTTTGTCTCCATACTTATTTTCTTGAGACACCTGCAACGGCTAGCACTGCTCAGGACTTTTCTAGGATGAAAGAGACTGGTCACCAACTTTTTGTAGTAAAAGACAGCCGATTTGAACGGATTGTGGGAGGGCCATTTTAGAGAGAAGCTATGATTTGAAAGCATAGATTTGTTGCTTCAGATTCCTTGTTTGATGCAACTAGGCTTCAATTCATGCCGCTTTGGGCTATTATTGCGGGCTGCTTTGTCATTATGAAAGATATTTAAAGGGCGAGCTATGGGAGCAACGCTTTGCGTCCGTCAAAGTCCTATCTATGACAGTGGGTGATGCAGATATGGCAGTCTTTTTTTTTCTTTTTAAACTGTTGGCCGATATTATGAGACATAATTTGATTTCTGGATGGATATCTATCGGTATTTAGGTGTGTGATATGATGTGGGTTTGACTGTTACATGTATATCTCATTATTGCATCTTTTGTTTATTTTTTAATTCAAACAGGGCTTACTTTGCTGTTAGTCTACTGAACGTGATTGTTGAGCTTTTGGATAATAAACGAGCAGAAACTGTGCACATCCTCGGGTGCCAGACTCTGACGACGTTCATTTACAGTCAGGTGAGTACTTCTTGCTAGAATTTAAGTTTGAGTTATTACTGTACTTATTTCCAGCCAATAGGTCAATTTTTCTTCTTTTCTTTGTACGCCTACCTACTGACTGGGCCTACATGAGGTTGGGTACATCGGCAGTGGGTTGGACACAGTTCAAATGGCTTCAGGGAATGAGATTTATGGCATTATCAGTTTTTGGTTCTTGTACTAGTTTGCTCGTCTTCTTTTGGCTGCTTTCTACGTGAATTCAGTTCACTGGTTTTTGGAACTTATCTTTATGGTATTATCAGTGGTTGGTTCTCGCACTTTTTTTTTTGTCTTCTTTTGGCTGCTTTCTACGTGAATAATTTTCCAATCCTGATCTTTAATGTATATTATGCTTTACGCAATGATTCTTTCTGAACCTGAAATGCTTGAACAGGCGGATGGCACGTACGCACACAATATTGAACATTTAAGTCATAGGGTGTGCATGCTTGCCAAAGAAGGAGGTGAAGAGGATGCTGCACGTCGTTTGAGGGCTACAAGCCTGCAGTGCCTCTCAGCAATGGTTATTTTCATTCTTCTAATCATTTTTAAGAACTGCGGGATCCTTTTTTTTTTTGCCAGCAATAGAATTCAGCATCGGTAATGTAAACCTTGAGGATCATAGAATTGTGTCTTCATGCTATGAGCGAAAATCTTTCATTTATGGATTACTTGTTGCCTGTTTTCAGCGTGGTTGCTGAATATGACTTTTAGAATATATTGAGACTCAATTTTTTTGATACCTTCTTCATCATATACGAATTCCCCAGCATTTAGGTTAATTTACATTTTCCCTAGTTGTCTTGGCCCATCTTACATGTTGATGATTATCATGGCAATGATGTAAGGTACGATGGGGCGCATTCCCATGTACATGCGTCCATAGGTGTTGGTTCGTTCCTCTCTGAGTTTCCATTTCCATTGTGTGAGGCCCAATAAGTTTACATCTTATGGTGATATATATATATATATATATTAAGTTGGGCATTCCCACACATATCCAACATTGGCATCTTTCATTAACAAAATTGAAGTAAATTTACCTGTTATTTTCTATTTCAGGTGTGGTTCATGCAGGAGTATTCTCACTTTTTTGCTGGTTTTGATGAGGTATATGCTCTTATGCACTTGATATTTCTTAAAAGTGAGTGTTGGGCATACTGGAATTATTTTTTCTGAATTCTGAGTTTTTCCACCATATGGATGCTGTAATGCAGATCGCGGTTGTTGCTTTAGACAATTATAACTCAAGTCAATCCACCGAAGAAAGTGGTGCAAGTCAGGAGTCGAGCCATAATTGGGTTAATGAAGTTGTTAGATGTGAAGCAAGAGGCCTCTCAGGGATTGGAACTGATATTAACTCAAACATCCTCGGCAGGCCTAGGCCTGAGATAAGAGATACTTCTTTACTGACAAGGTTTGCCTTTTATGATGACATTACGCACAGTGAATCATATTTAACCGCTTACTCTGGCAGATATCAAAAGAATTCTAATGAGATGATGAAATTACTGAAATGAAGTGTAGTTATTTGTGTTGTGATTTTGTTTGGTAATTTCTACTCTTTTTTTTCCACCAAAGTTTGCCTGGTAGATAACACGACTCGTTGATCTCCAAGCTATTTCCGCAGAAAAGTGAGAATCGTTGAGAAGAAGTTTTAAACATATGACTCCAAGTTTAAATACAATTTTAGTGCTGGAAATACCATCCCTCCTCCTCAATGCACATTCAATTTCTGGAGTTTTTGAGTTATTTTTCCTTTTTTGTAACTACTTTGCATTTGTCTCAGGGAGGAGATTGAAACGCCAGAGATTTGGGCACAGATATGTATCCAAAAAATTGTTGAAATGGCTAAAGAAAGTTCAACAATGAGACGTATATTAGAACCTATGTTTATCTACTTCGACACCAAGAAACATTGGATTCCTGATCAGGGCCTGTCAATGCTGGTTCTCTCTGACATTTCTTACTGGGTGAAGGGCTCAGGTGCTTAAGCTTACTTTTATTTTATTTTATTTTATTTTTGAAAGTTGCTTGTTCTGTTTAACTGCTTTCACCGCATGGTCCTGATAAACGGTGCATTTTACAATCTTAGACAGGATAGTTCTACTTGCCATCAAAACGCTGTTATTTTTCTTTTTAGTATCACATATTTCCTTTTCTTTTTCCCTCCCTAAATCTTTCTGTTTCTCTTCTTTTTCATGACTGTTACTTAAACCATTTAGCACTTTGCAGTCTTCTGTGAATCTCAATCTAAATCGATTATTATGTGTTGCACTGTGCTAGAATATTATCGCATTATTTTACGCCAGAGGTAGTGGATTTAGGAGCTTCCCTTTAACGTGTAAACATCACAGAGAGGCTGATAATGTCCGACTTGCCTCTAATTTTCTGATCTGTTTCTCTTCGTCTGCTGCTGTTGTGTACTCTTCTTGCTTACCAATGTTATATATCAGCATGATTCATATGCTTATCACATTGCCACCTTGTTTGAGAAATATCTTCTTTGGAGACCCTGCTGATCTTCAGTTTCTGCTTCTTTGGACTTCTGGCAGGTAATGAGCAGGGACTTATAACTGCTGTCATCCGACATTTGGACCACAAAAATGTTGTACATGATCCGAAAGTCAAATCTGATATAATTCAGATTTCTGCGGGCTTGGTTCGGCAATTAAGATCCCAAAATGTCGTTCCTGAAATTGGAGTGATCAGCGACCTGTGCAGGCATTTGAGGAAGAGCCTTCAAGCGACTGTTGACGTAGTTGGACCTGAAGAATCTGGCTGGAATTCCTCGCTACAGAGTTCCATCCAAAACTGCTTACTAGAGATTGCCAAAGGGGTACGCTTGCCTCTCTCAGAACATATCTTCTGCACTGAATAATATTTTTAACTTGGTTATTTTTTTACCATCAATTTTTATTTCTCCCAGCTTCTATTTAGCAAGAAAATCAGTTGGTTATCCATTTTTTGACTCTTATGGTCTCCTGGTCCTTCATTCACCAGATTGATGATGCGCACCCACTGTTTGACATGATGGCCATAACATTGGAGGAGCTCCCCCCTGTTGCAATTGTCTCTAGGGCAACGATCGGATCTTTACTCATACTTGCGCACATTATTTCTATGACAGTCCACTCACATTCGCAGGTAGTAGGATTATCTGATCTCCAATTTTTAATGCTACCCAGTTTCTTTCCTGTAGTAATGCATTTTATTTTCTTTTTCTGTGAGTTTATTTTCGCAGACTGTGCTCCGTAATTTTGGTTCAAGTTTGCCACTGCCTGTTTTTGGATCCCCTTTTTTGGACGTGGAATCATGATAGGGGTTATTGGCACACGGAGGTTGGATCCAAAGGAGGGAATGGAGTAATTTGACCTTATTTGGGTGTATAGCGCAAGAAAAGCTCAATAAATTTAGTACCTGTGATTCAACTTCTTTTTACACACTTCCTTCCATTCTTGCCTGGACTTGAGATGGAAGGGCTCAATTCTGAATCAAAGTTATTGGATGAAATTTTTTTATTCTGGCCCATTGTTGTCTTGAACTTCTCAGACAGGTTATATGGCTCTCTCCGTTTTTGAGAAGAATTCAATTCTGGCAGCGACACTATTTCTCTCACAAGAATAGACAATCCTTCGTTCTTAATTAAGATCTACTGAACTTAATGTTTATCTTTCCTGATCACCATACTGGGGTGATCATGTAGATGCACCTGGGTAGCATATGCAATTAATCTCTCAGACAGTACACGATCTTGCTATTGCTTTATGTGGGCCATGTGGCTATGCCACTATTGCCACTGACAGAGATTTATTTCATGCTCATTTTATCCTTCCCTTATTCTTGATTTGATCCAGTCTTAAAGAGATTATATTTTTGCTTTGGGTATCCACATGCCGTATTCGATCCTTAATTTCCCATTTTGATTAGTCCTAAATCTGGGTGATTAGCAGGTCTTTCCGGAAGCTCTTTTGCTTCAACTGCTCAAGGCGATGATGCATCCAGATGCTGAGACCCGTGTAGGAGCCCATCAGATATTTTCAATTCTCCTCGTTCGGAGTCCCAACCATCAAAAACATAATGGCGTCTACGAGCCAAGGAAATGGCAATCAGAAACTGCTTCGGCATTTGCTTCAGCCACTGCTCTGCTGGAGAAACTTCGCAGGGAAAAGGAATGTCTGAGTGCCGATAAGCATCCAAACGAAGATCGCGATGGTACTAAGGAAAAGGAAATAATTGATGAAGATCGTAAGCATGGGTTCAATCGAAAGAGCTCTCCAAACTTCTGTAAAATCAGTTGCTCTATCATTGATAGGACTGCCAGTTCCTCCGGCCCGGTAGAGCCAGTAAGTGCCCGTCATCTCAAAATGTATCCATTTTTCAAATTTTTTTAGCAGAATGTTTAACATTTTATGCTTATTTCTTCGAGATCATTAGCACATCCTGTTGAAGAAAGCGCTTAGCTTCGACATGGCATTCGATTTTATATAGAATATTTTGATTTTTCTTTCTATTCTTTTTGTCAGTATCATCACGTTTTACTAGTTGTTCCTGACTTTGTTATTGCTTGTTCATGGACTCGCGCAGGAAACAAGTATTACCATGTTAAATGAAGATCAAACAAGCCAGCTACTCTCTGCTTTCTGGATGCAGGCAAATCAGCAAGATAATTTGCCCTACAACTTTGAAGCGATAGCCCATTCATTTAGCTTAACAATTCTGTCCTCTCGTTTGAAGGTGAGATAGGAGATGCCTGCTACTCCTTGAAGTATGGTTTCCTTGTTAATATCACCTTTATATTGCCGGGGTCTCCATGCTGCTGATTATCCATCGTTCATTTTTTTTTGCTTAAAAGAAGAATTTTAAGTTGTCAGTTGACTTTAATCGCCTCATATACGGTGGTCCATCGTCTAAATGCTTAATATTCCATGAAAACAGTATAATAATTTTGGCACTCATAAACGTTTTATTAGCCTATGGCACATATTAGGAGATATTTTCTCATAACTTTCTTACTTGAAAATCGTCCTTCTCTTGGGTAAACTCTTGCTAGTGCTGCCATTTTATCAGGGGCATTGAGATCCTGGGTGCCTATTTCATGAGACTTATATCCCTAGAACGCTTCTATTCATCTTTCTGGACCATACCAAAATCCTCTAATTATTCAACACAATCATGATCTTGGTGCATAAATCGATCATTCCTTACTTGTCTTCACTTTTTTATTTTTTATTTGCAGAGCTTGAATCAAAGTATTATCGCCAACTTCTTCCAGCTCCCTTTGTCTCTCAGGAATCTTTCCCTCGATTCTAAAGGTGGGTGTGATAAAATTACCCGATTTGGATGTTTTCCATTTTATTCTTCTGATTTTCTACGACTAATGTTTCTCCCATGGGGCTTGAACAGGAGGATCTTCCCAGGCACACCAACGATCAATCTTCAGTTTATCAACGGCCATGCTTGGATTTGCAGGAAAGATTTATCAAGTTCCTGAGTTGACCGACTCTCTCAAGCCCCTGAAATTCGCTTATGTAAGCTGTCTCTTTGCGTCATCTCAGCTTCACTTAAAAAAAAAAATCATGCTTTTCTACCTGATATGTTCACCCCACATGCTTCTAACCATAATGTTAATAGATTTATATGCTATTAATAGGATTTTCGCGGAAAATTTAGATCTAATCTCGTTGTATTTGCCTCAACCATATGCTTGATTGCTTCTGTTTCAGGACGACCCGTATCTGTGTGTCAGTGACGAGTTCCAGATTCATGTGAAGCCGCTATCGGACATCCGAGAGTACAACTCGGAAGCTGACCAGAAGGCTGCCGCCGCTTCTCTCTCTCTTCTGAGGAAGTCTGCGGATGAATGTGGAGGATCTTTGCAGCTCATCTTGGTTCGGGCTCTCAGCAGACTAACCGACGTATGAGATCCAGTCTGTCCTCATTCCTGCATTAATAGTAATCCGCATTATCCCAGTTGACTTTTGGCTATCTTGCCAGCTGGCCGCGGACGACTTGGACAGACTGTTGTCTGAAACCTTCACCCCTGACGATGAGCTCCTGTTCGGCCCGAAATCTGTCTTCGACTGGGTCCGCACTCCGGAGGTCGCCCACTCTGAAGAATCGCTCTCCTTCGACGAGGTGGGTTCGGCGGCGACTGCCCTCTAGCTTAAGGCCGTTGACCTTGGACAATAACGGAAGCTTCCATTGGTTTTTTTCTCAGGAATGTTCTAGGACCTCGTCTGTCGGGGTGAGGTCACCAGCGAGTCGCCCGCCGTTGACCATCTGCACTTCTTTCCCCAAGAAGAACGCCCTGCCATCCTTGCCGCAAGTCATCAGTGTGGGGCAGCTTCTGGAGTCGGTACTGCTCCTCCCCCCCTGCTCTCGCTATAAACTAAGACCTTGGGCCTTTGCGCCGGCGATTCTCTCTCCTGTATTGACATGGCTGTGTTGAACCAGGCGCTCCAGGTCGCCGGCCAGGTCGCCGGGACCTGCGTCTCGACCTCTCCCCTCCCCTACGGGACCATGGCCAGCCAGTGCGAGGCCCTGGGCATCGGAACCAGGAAGAAGTTCTCCTACTGGCTCGGCACCAGCGACGAGCTGGAGCCTGACCTGCCCCTCCCCGCCCTCAGCGGATTCAGTCAACTGTCCATGGGGAAAGAGGTACCACCGCGCCGGTTTCTCTCTCTACCCACCGTTGACTTTCATGGCTCTCCGAGTAACGCCGGCGATGCCTTCCTCCTTCCCCCTCCTGCGCAGAGGAGCAGCCTCGGCCTGGACCTCGATGAAGACGGGTTCCCCCGCGCAGAGCCCTGCTTGGCTCTGCGTCTGCCGCCGGCGAGCCCGTTCGACAACTTCTGGAAGGCGGCGCGTTTCTAAGGTGGTCCTGGTTCCTTCGGCATGTGCTGTAGTAGAAGACCTTCTCGTGACAGCAGATCTTCTCTCTAACCTGGCTTCTTGTTCGTCAGTAGGGCAGTTGACTTGCAGAGCTCCGAGTGTTCCGGAGATCTCATGACCTGGACATTTCAGCTCCCTGTTTTTTATTCTGATGCGGGTAGAGATTATGTTAATAGATATGAATACGGTTTTTAAATTGGTGGAGTGCGTGGGGAATATTGGGCTTCCAATATGGGCGGGCCCATTGAACGGTGGCCAGGAGGCCCACCGGCATGCCCTGTTCTCGTTTTCCCATCAGCCCGTAACGGCCACGGAGGGCCTCCTGCCGAGAAGGATCCTCCTGCATCTCTCTCTCTCTCTCTCTCTCTCTCTCTCTCTCTCTCTAAATAGTTGCAGGTTTTTCCGGCGATCGCCGGAGGCGGATCTGAGGGAGAGAGAGATGTCTCACGGGGATACCGTCCCCGCCAACGCTTCCTCGCAGTCGGACATCGACGAGATTGAGAATCTGATCAATGCGAGCATGCAGTCTGGGCCGGCCATCGTCCTCCCGGCGAGGCCTCCCAGCCCGCCGCGCGCATCCATTCCGGTCTCCTCGCCGTTCGTCGCCTCCGAGGTCCCGCCGCCGGGGAACCAGAAGCCACCTCTCGCCCCTCCGCCGGCGTCCGCCGCTCACCGGCAGAATATGGACGGAGCGCCGCCCAACACGTTGACGGAGCCTGTGTGGGACACGGTGAAGAGGGACCTGTCGAGGATCATCAGCAACCTGAAGCTGGTGGTCTTCCCCAACCCTAACAGAGAGGATCCCGGGAAGGCGCTGAGGGACTGGGATCTCTGGGGGCCCTTCTTCTTCATCATCTTCCTCGGGCTGACCCTGTCGTGGTCGGCGTCCGTGAAGAAGGTCGGATTTCCTTTTCTCCCCCATTGAGGTTTCGGTGATCATCATCTTAGGCAGAGATGGGGACGTTTTTCTCTGGCCAGTTCCCGCTGCATCCTGTTCCGTTCCTGTTTCCCTTGCCGACTCTTCGAATCGCACCTGATCTTAGAAACATTCTCAACTGTAGTATGATTGAATTTGACGCCGATCCCGCATTTTCCCCGCTACAAGTAGATAAATCTCCAGCTTTCTCGGTCACTGTTTCGATTTTTTTTCTCCTCTGATCAAATTCCCAACTTCTTCTCATCCCCTTTGTAGAACAGCCTGATGAGATCAACCATTCTCAGTGGCGAATGTCATTGAGTCGACAGATTCTAAGGGCGACTTGATTCCCCGAAGGCAGTCATTGCTCGACGCAAACAGAAAGTAAAATCAAATTATTACAAACTCTTCGACTTTGGATGACTTTTTCGTTGAAGAATTCCTTCCACTTTCTTGTTGCGTCGCTTCTCATTGGATCCCGAGAAGCCTAATTCATCTGAAAGTCTGTAGAAATCCAGCGATTTAGAGATGTGTATTTGCTCGCACCGTTTCTCACTCGATGTTCCCTCGGCCTCCCAGTCCGAAGTGTTTGCAGTGGCCTTCGCGGTTCTCGCCGCCGGCGCCGTGATTCTCACCCTAAATGTGCTACTCCTGGTAAGCCGTTCCGCTTTCCTCCCCTTCGAGCTTCGATCTTCATTTCTTCCCCATTCGGGAACCTGAAGCCGACCTGGTCGCCGCAGGGCGGTCACATCATCTTCTTCCAGAGCCTCAGCCTCCTCGGCTACTGCCTTTTCCCTCTGGACGCGGGCGCCGTCGTCTGCATGCTCCAGAACAGCGCCATCATCAAGCTCGTCGTCGTGTCGATAACGTTGGTGTGGAGCTCCTGGGCGGCCTACCCATTCATCAGCGCCGCCGTCGGGCCGAGGCGGAAGGCCCTGGCCCTCTACCCCGTCTTCCTCATGTATATCTCCGTCGGCTTTCTCATCATCGCCATCGACTGAGAGGAAACGGGAAGGGGCTCTGGTTCTCCGTTCCTCTTCCACATCGAGTTCTGCGGCTTTATCACGCTACAGCGCCATTCTACGTTGTCTCTGCCATGTGAGAGAGAGAGAGTAATGGGCCGGGCCCGTTAGTTTCCTTCTCGAGCCTAATTTTTTCGACCGGAAAGAGTCCGGTTCGGTCAGCGGTCGATTAAATGGGGACTGACGAACCGGTGGGGTTTTCCGGATCACGGAGCGGTTCGAGCGAGGGTCGGTGCTGTTCGCGGTATAAAACTTCCATCCCGAGGAAGAGCGAACGGTTCCGATCGACGTGGGGTGGTGGAAGTAGAAGGTTGGGAGAAGAGACGGCGGGGGAAGGAATCCCCGTTGCTCCTGGTAAAAGATCGGCGACTCTGACCCGTCCGGGCGCGATCCAGGTCGCTCTCTGTTGCATCGAGAGGAAGGGAGCCGTCGCCACGGTCTTCGTCGGCCGCTGACGACTCTTCTTTCCGAATGAAGGTCTGGCTTCCCCCGTTTCTCCGGCAATTTTTTCGAGCATTTAGTGCGAGCCGAATTAAATTCAAATTCATGGACGTTGTGGTTATTTTTCCGTCGCGTATGATGTCAGATAGCATGTTATGTGCCCCTTACAGATGTCGGAGGGCCGGCAGGCGGAGGGGATTAATGCGCTGGCATCTGAGCTGACGGAGCTGAAGAAGCAGATCGAAGCTTCGAGATTCGCATCGATCAAAGTGAGCGGTTCCCAAGATATATAATAATTTAGTTGATTCTGGTTTCTAGACAAATTCCATGCTAATCGTGCAGAAGGATGTTCGCCCGTGTGGGTTTCTTAGATAATGAATTAAATTTGTGCCATTGTACTGAGGGTTAACTGATGTCCGTCTTTAATATGCTCCCAACATCCTGCCGAGCTGTTATGGCATTTTGTGTGTCTAACGCTGTTCTCTGTAGGAGGTGGCTGCCGAAGATGGCATACATAATTTGGCCCGATCATTAAGTAGTCTGTGAAAGCATTACTAGCATCTCTAGGTTGTGTAAATATGCTTACTTGGCACCTGATAATTTTATGCCGAGTGAATTTTTACTTTGGTACCTTCCTCACTGATTATGGAAGACTCTTTCCATTTTGAGTTGTCTTTTTATTGTGAGTCAAGGTTTCCTTTACTACTTCCTCTACGACTTAGCCAATGGTAATGTCTGTTGAGGATCAGAAATATTCAAAACTTTATCCAGCTCATCCAAATTTAGCAGAGTACAACGGGGTCGGAAAACCTGGTTTTATTTGTCCACAAGTCGCTTACGCGCTTGCAGAGAGTTCCATAGCTTATTCTTGAAACTTTGGTTGTTAGTGACAGGGAAAATAGAGGAGTTGGGCCTGCTCCATATTGTTTTGATCTTAGTTGATCCTGTTTCCCTCGTGAAATTCCATCTTTTGAACTGAATACTGTTTTAATGAATCATCAGTTTTCTCATTTATCAAGGAAATTTAAAATTTCAACAGGGCTGTCCCGTGCCAAAGTAAAAGTTACCTATATTTTTTTCAAATAGATAAACCACCTGGATTTTTAATCATGGATTGAAAATTTATATCACCTCTCTCTCTCTCTCTCTCTCTCTCTCTCTCTCTCTCTCTCTCTCTCTCTCTCTCTCTCGCTGCATAAATGCTAATGTTGTTTTTATTTTTTGGAAGTGGATAAATTATATTCTTGATGAAGGCAGTTCAAGCATAATATTTCAATCCAATTTTCTCGTTGCAACCCAACTGGTTCGTTTTAACTTTCAGTCGGATTTATTATTCAGACAAAAATTTCAGCCAGATTTTGATGATAACTGAAAGAAGTTTTTAGATAAAATTGAATCATAAAAATAAATCTTAATCCAGGAATGAGAAATTGCTGACTATTCCAAGATGAACAATCAAGTACCCGACCTGGCTGACGGCTAAAAAGTTTCAGTTTCATGCTCTTGCCTATTTCCGCAGTTACTAGAAAACTTGCCGAGTCTGCTTAAAAGTTTTACGAGGTGCTAGGTTATTTCATATAAGCTGATCGAAAAATGTTTGAAATGAGAAAAACGCAAAATAAACTTTGGGGTTTCAATCCAACGGACAATGAAATGACCCCTATGGATTTTGTTTCTCTCAAAAGAGAAATTCAAGAGTAATCAGGTTTAGTATTCCCAAGGATTTTTATTTACTACATGAATGAAATTAGTATTGGAAGAATTTTTTATATTTTTTAGTACACCTAATACGTGTATTCTGAGAGGTTTGGGTTCTCGGTGTGATGTCTCCCCTCTTTCTGGCACCTGTAGATAGGATTTGTTAGCAGGAAGGTGTAATGAAACAAGACTCTGAAGCCGTTTTTTACGAATGGGATAAGTTTCGCCTTATAATTTTCCAGGGGACAAGGGAACATTCAAATTAATTTTCTACTGGCTGATGAGATTTTAGAATTCTACGACGTATTTTGATAGTGCTTAAATTTTTCTTACTGAAGGAACCGAAATAAAACACTGTTAATATGTGTTTATGTTTGTAATATTGTGTTGACTTATAACAGTCTGGTTTGACTTGTTCCATGGTGCTTTTACAGGAAAAACTTGAAAAAAATGGGATAGCTTTAGAATCTCATACTAATCACCTGTATGAGCTGGCTAAATCGAAGAGTGATCCTTGCAATATGGATCAGATCAAGGGCAAGAGCGTGATCACATTTAATTTCGGAAGTGGAATTTGTATTTTTGATGGGTCAGACTCTGGTTTCATGGAGAAAGATATCGTCAATTCTCAGGAAGAAATTCTATCCTCAGGAATTGTGTTTGGGAACAGCAAAAATGGAAAGAGCCTTATCACGCTTATCAAGCTTCCCTTTATAGAAAAAATACCACCGTATACGACATGGATTTTCTTGGACAGGTCTGCCGACGATTTGATGAAACGTAACATCATTTTTCATATTGTTTTTACGAGTTTCATTACTATTTTATTTTATAGTGCTTCTTGAAAAAATCGTCTTATTTGTAAGATTAATTTGGTGGATATTGAGAGGCAGATAGGACATGCAGACACATCTCAAGTGACTAAAGGCAAAAAGTGTTCAGGCAGAAAATGTTAATTTTGTACCTATTTCTTGATCCTCATGCATCACCTTATTTCTCGTTGTGAGAAATTACAAGGAATTTTTCCGCCAAATGATTTTTAAAAAAATTCAGTCGGATGAATTTTGTCTTGCTGACCATAGGGATTTCAGCAGATACCTCCCCTGGGAAATTTCAAAGTTACACCAAAAAATAAGTGACATCTTATCACCACGAAAGGAAAATCCATTCCAAAAAGACGTGTTTTTACAAAACTGAAATCCCGGTAGTTGATCTTGACACTAGTAGCTCCTATATGCACATCTTTAATATGATGATTATGTCTTAAATTATTGCGACTAGTTTTCTCAAAGGAATGATTATCAAAAGAATTCCAGATGTAGCCCCTAAAAACCTTACCCTTCTTTCAGCAGCTTCCTTTGTGTGATCTTCTAGATTCTCCCTCGTGGAAAGTGCTTTATAATTCTTGCTTGCATATTCTGATATTTTCTCCCCTAAGTTTCAACCATTTTCTATTCAGACCTACGATCAGGTTGCTTCCTCTATATATGACCTTACTCCAGACGCATTTTTCGGGGTTACAAATGTTGTAGCATTAATCTTATACTCTTCCCTCTAGAAAATTAAAAATAATTTATCCATAATCTTATACTTTCCCCCTACTTTCCTTTGTCTGAATATTTTCTTCATTTGACTGTAAATTTTTCTCTTTGAGATACCCACTTCACTTTATGGCCATTCCTTCAAGTGCAGTGTTATTTTTCAACGTAAGGAGCATCTCTGTCACTTAATCTGTATCGGCCATCATGAGGAACCCTTTTTGAAGAGGCATCACTGTCGTTATTATCCAATCAATTTTCCCTTCTACTATCTGAGGTTCAAATCCCAGAAGAATTTGTATCGTATATCATGCTGCCCAAACGACATTCATATCTTCAAGCCGCCCCCATTTATTCTCTGAACCTTGATATGCCACTTGGGAGTGGACAGAGAATCTACACTTTAAAGATTTTTTAATTCTCTTGAATCTTGAAACGTGGAACAATAGTTCATTTTTAGAGCCATTATGGAGCAGTCGTTGACAAGCCATCCTTTAAACTGTTTGGGTTCATTTATCTGAGTCCAAAATATTTTATTTTCCGAAGTTATGCTGTCGTCAGAGAGAAGACAATATCACTTTGGTCACTAGAAAAAAAAGTCCGGTAAGCTATTCAAAGGTGCGAAAGGAGATAGCCTATGTCGAAGACTGGAAATCCCTATACCTTATAGTTCCTCACAAAGTGTTTTCTATTTTAAAGAAGGCTAGATAATTTTAATATGCACTCGATTTTGGTGGCGGTGTACAGACGTGTTAGTGTGCCTTATTTTGTATAACATATTAGAACTGAACTAGGATAAATTTGAAAAATTATGATTTTTTTATTTTATTAATACTTAAATTTTAAAATAATTAGTTGTGTTGTTATCAGATCGATTTGAGAACTTGGTCCAACTCATGACTCAGAATTGGTTGACTTCCGAGCCCATGGTCAAATCTGATCAATAGGGGCTTAATTGCTATGCGTGAGGCCAACTCAAAGAAGAAATTTTCTAGATTCTCAATAGTTACTAGCTGACTCATATATGATGGTTGGTATGAATCATACATTTTACTTAATTTTTTTGACGTTACCATTTTATTATGTCAAGGGAAAAAAAATGTTGTAAATTTCCGTGTGTGCATCCGGTCAGGGGAACAGTCAAACTGCTTTTGCCATAACTTCTGGATAAAAATTACTATCCCGATAAAATTTCCCAAAAAGGTAAAGCAATGTGAACCCACCATTCAAGTGAAAAATCTCACGTGACTTTATTTTTCAGATCCTTGAAAATATAAAAGCTACAATTTTTCTCCACTGCGTTGATTTTATGTTATACATATTCAGTGGCATTATGCACTGTCGATTCCTGCTTAAAGAGGCAGAGGGAAAATTCTGTTTGACTATTTTGACTATTTCAATGAAACCACGCTGTTTTCCATGCCTCTTGAATTACACGAAAATGTCTTTCGCTCTTTCTGAAGCTCGCTTTACACAACACAGAAATCAAAGAATGGCTGAAGACCAGTCCGTTGTTGGTAGAAGGCAGATATACTATGATCCATGTGGCAGTGAAACATTGATATGCAGTGATAGTGAGGAAGACATTGCGGAAACCGATGGAGAAAAACATGAGTTCTCAAAAGGTGAAGATCATATGCTGTGGTGAGTATGGTAAGACTTGTTAGTCCTACTAGTTCTCAAAGAACGAATAACCTAACTCCAGTGACTTCTTGTTTATATATTCCAATATACAGTGGATATTGTTACAGTCAGTTTGTTCGCAATGTAGGTTCGTTCTATCTTTCATTGAAGTGATAAGTGGGCCAAGAGTTGAATATGGTATACTGTGCGTGGCTAAAATTTAATGGATTTGATCACCCTTTTTGAGTACACATAAATATCTCTATATTAATATTCATAATTATAAAATGTCTTTCCTTTTTTAGCGAAATTGGACTCTTCCCGCAGATAAATTCTTCTGATCTCCGAATCATCAAGCATTGATATCTGGCCATTCTGGACACCGGATACAATCCTGGTAACATGATTTCAAAGAGGTTAAACATTTCAAATTAATATTGAAATGTATTCTTATTAAGTTTTTTATTGGACGTCGAGAGGTCATTCAGAAAACAAATGATATCCGTAAACAGAGACTGGAATTGAGAATCTCCGCCTTTTCATTACTCTTTATATTTTTATTTCCATTTTTCATGTTAAACCTTCGAAGCAGCCGAGGAATTTGGGGCCTTTAGGTTAAAATGATTTCTTGTCTCTCTTAAGTTTCAGCTGCGTCAATGATACAAATTTATTCTCTCTTGTTTTAGAGAATTAAAAAAAGGCTTACATAATTATACAAACTATGGTGTTCGCTGTGAATAATCCACGTGACAAAAGATGCACAGAAACAAAAACATGTACTTCTAATACTTTGATCGGTAGATTCGAAAGATCATGACAATATTTCTTTAACTTGCTCGCCGTGTTCTCATTGATTAGACGTGCATAATTACCCTAACGTCCACCTTGTGATCTCGCTTTAGTTATTTTGCACAAGTCAATGTCCAGCGGTCAAATTTGCCTAATACCTTATTTCCCCTGTTTAGATAAAACATCAGTTTTACTGTACATTCGCCCACGTCCCTATTTTGCAGGAAGGCGATTCAGCAGCATGGTTTAAATGAGGAAGTTCTGAACCAATTAGGTCAGTTTATAGATGCCAACACCGCCGAAATTCAGGTATTATAAGTTAGTTTGAAGTATCGGGATGTTTTTAATCTTTTTACATGTTCATAGTTTCAGAAATTATGCAATTTATACTTTGCAGTGTTTTCGTTAAAAATTTCTAAGGGATCATATGAAATGAAAAAACTCTAATCTTGGAATTTCAGTAGTAGTGTATTTAAATTAATCCATTTTCAGATTTTTGACACTTTTTTTACAGGAAAGATACGAAAATTTATTAGAAGAATACAGTGACAGGGCTGAAAAATCAGAAGCTTCTTCAGTAATTGAACCTGAAACAAAACCGTTTTTATACAAGACGCTTAGTGCAGCCTTGGATTCTTTTGACAATATATTCTGTCGCCGTTGCCTGGTAAGTTTCTGACTTCCAGGTCCATAGTGAAATCATCTTTGGAAGAGAAGCTATTACTCTTTATTTATCCGTCATATGCAGCTCCAAGTTGTCACTAATTACTTCTTTGCATCTCTTTTCCTTCTGTAATATAGATCTTTGATTGCCGTCTCCATGGATGCTCACAAACTCCAGTTATCCCTGTAAGTTTTTAGATATAAGATCATTTTTCCTCCTCGGACTAAAACACAACTTGTTCTTTTAATGAGGAATTTTATTTTTCGATAGAGTGAGAAGCTATCTTCCTCCAAACCTGATGAACATATGAACCCATGCGGAGATCAATGTTATATGAAGGTATTCCATGGACATTTTGTGTATTTTTGAAAATATAATTGGTCATATATTTTATTCTCTTTCTTTTGGTAAATTTTATTGTGACAAAAGCCCCCCTTATTTTCTTTGTACCCCCCTTATTTATTCCATTTTTGGAAGGTCCACAGAAATCATGATACTAAGAGTTAGTTTTTTTTAATGAAGTTTAATTTATTATTTTACGCCTCTACTGTGAGAAACTTGAACTGGGAACCACAGGATCCAGAATCACAAGGAGCAACAAAAACGCGTGCGATCTGACTTTTGAATTTCTTGATATTATATTTTCGCCTCACCCATATTCTTATCAAGAGATGACCTCTTGATAGGAATATGGGCGAGTTATATGTGTATCTCATTGACCGAGGCTCTTCAATTTGTAAAGGTGTTCGCATAAATTTTGATCTGGGTATACGGCCGGCCTAATAATATAGTTCCCATCATCATCCCTGATCGGAATCCTACATTTTTTCCTATCGGTTTTTTTACACACTTCACAATGAATAACACCATGGATAACTTGATTTCAGTTATGTTGCAGAGAAAAGATGTAAAAGAGTATCAGGTTGTTTCTGTACTTGAAGTCAGATCTTTGAGCTCCGAAGGTGAATTTCTTAAACCTCCTGAAACTAACGTAACAAATCAGAAGGGAACGCCTTCAGCTTTTTATACGAAGTTCCGCTTGTCTTGGTAAACCCGTATTTCTCTCCATGTTCGTCCAGGCAAGGTGTCAACTCCTGAAACTCCAGAGGATTCGGAAGCATTGTCGAAAAGTTTAGGCAAACGTAAGGTCGGAAGAGAATTCATAGCGGGATCCACCGAAAGTCCGCCGGGAAATAGTCCGGGATATTCTGAAAAGAAACAAAAAAAGGTTCCAGTTTCGGATATAGTTTCTTTGGTAAGTGAAGATGTGCAAAATATAAATCTTGCTGATAGCAACGATCCTCACAAAGAACGAGGTTATCTTCCAGAATTTCGGTTACGAGATAGATTTTCATGTGAGATAGCTGGAAATGCCCAAAAAAAGGATAAATTTGACGGAAACAGCGAAGAAAATGACGATAACATGGACACATTGGAAGATGAAATGAGAGATACCGATGAACGTTCTTCAGTGAAGTCATGCGACTCTAGACAGAGAAATATGATGGAACATGGAGCAAGCAGTATCAGTGAAGCTCCTACATTGAAGCCGTGCATCAAAGAGCGAAGTTCCCAGGACTGGAATTCTATTGAGAAAGATCTATATTTAAAAGGCATAGAAATATTTGGAAAGAACAGGTACTTTTCCTTCCTGTTTATCATCCAAGCTAAAATTATTTTGGATCATGTGCCCTATTCCTGATATATCATCAATATTGTCCATTGCATTCCTAGTTTTGTTCAACAAAACTCTTCATCCTTTGGAAGCTACACATGAAAATTACAATCTCTTTTTCTTGATGTCGCCCATTCCATTTGCTAAAAGCCATGTTTTTATGTATACGGGTTCATAAGACTTGAATTCTGGAACACGTTTCTCGAAGATCATGCAATCCTTCACTTCCTCTTGATAGTGCGCCTTGCCTCTCCGATTAGTTGATCCCATATGGGGGAATACTCATATTTCGCTGCTATCGTTCGCTGCATTACATAGACTTTATCAACATGTTTGAAAGCACACACGCTTGAAGATGGAAAGAGTAATGTGATTCCTTGTTCCTGGTTTGAAGCTGCAAAAATCTTCAAAAAATTTCCACAGCCTGGATCCGTGTTGATTGTCAATAAAAAAAACCTGATTTAAGAAAAACAAAATAAACGTATGTCTGATTCATGACACACTTCGTGGAAATGAAGAATTCAGGAAGCTGGCATTTTGTAACTTTTTAGCTTATAATAAAGTGCTGTTTGGAGACTGGATGCATGGCTTGTTGTCTTATCATTTCACTGATACAACTGACATACTCATGGTTAAGAATCAAGAATCAAAATGAGATGGAATGGGTCGAAGCTTTGTGATGACGAATGGTGATGATGCCGCAAATTACATGTCATCTGCTAATACTTGTCAACTCCATAATCATCGCCTTGAACATTTGTCTACTTGAATTCATGTTTTAATATTGAGTTCTATATGCTGCCCAGCTGCCTCATTGCTAGGAACTTGCTCCCTGGCCTGAAGACTTGCGAGGAAGTTTCAACTTACATGCACAGTGATGGTGCTGCCACCCCGGTCAAACCTGTTATGATGAGTTCATGTGGCGAAGATAGCGGAGCTGATCCAGATTATATGGTCTGCCTCGCAACCCTCACTAGCGATGTTTCAAACACTTTTGAAGAACTTACAAAACTAGTGTCATTTGTTCTCTTGGCCCGGATTTTTTCTTATACTTTCATTGCATTAGACCGAAAATAAACAACAACAGGATTAACAATCGGTAAGCTATCAAAAATATTTCTAATATTAGTCATATAATATCTTTAATCTTGGTGGTCTCTATAGTAATTCAAGATTCAAGTAGAAAATATAGCTGTTTCTGGTTTTTTTTTAGTGAGGCGTGCCGTGCAAAACTGAATCTTTGATCGAACTTGCTATCCAATTCATGTGGCAGGAGCAGGAAACACCGGCAAGAACGCGCATTTGGCACCGAAGTCGTCGATCGCGTAAGCTCAAATATACGTGGAAATCTGCCGGGCACCCATCCACTCGCAAGCGCTTGATCGACGGCAAAAGCCAGTCATGTAAGCAATACACGCCATGTGGGTGCCAGCCAACCTGCGGGAAGCAATGCCCTTGCCTTCTCAATGGAACGTGCTGCGAAAAGTACTGCGGGTATGGGCCAACCTCTGCATCATAAAAATTACTTTTTTGGTACATTTTTATAGAACAGACTCGTCTAGTGTCGTTTACGTCTCCACACTACGGATCTGCCCTCACACCCCTGATCATGGTTACTGTTCATCTCCCCATTCTGCTTGCTAATCCGAACTTAAAAACCTCGGATACCCTTTTTCTGGCGTGCCAAACTCATTTAGATGCTTATTTCTGAAGTGATCTACTCAAATTCTTTCTCTCCAGATGTTCAAAATGCTGCAAGAACCGCTTCAGGGGTTGCCATTGCGCGAAGAGCCAGTGCAGGAGCCGGCAGTGCCCATGCTTTGCCGGGGGCCGTGAATGTGACCCAGATGTCTGCCGAAATTGTTGGGTCAGGTACCCCTTCTCGCCATTGCTATCGATGCTTTCAGCTCTTCTCAGGAAAATCTCTTCATCCACTGACTGTGGACTCTGACATAAAAAGAAATAGCGTTAATTCTAATTTTGTCAGTTTTTACTAATTTTGGTAGTTGAATCATCATATTTTCAATCTCCCCCGCCGTATATTCATTTCCGTTCGCTCCAGAGCTGATTTGATTTACTTTGTTTATCCAATTCATCCTCGCAAATCGGGGGGGCCATTCGGCGCAAATCGATTATGTTCAAGGCCTTGATCTATTTTTAGCATGAAATTTTTTGTTGTTTATCGCCACATTAATTGCTCATGGATGTTCGTCCCTAAATGCTATTCATAATTTTCCCTCGACCAAATCCTTTCATGCATCCTGCAGCTGCGGGGACGGCTCATTAGGAGCGCCGCCGGCGCGAGGCGACGGGTACGAATGCGGCAACATGAACCTGCTCCTGAAGCAGAAGCAGAGGGTAAATGCCCATTCCATGCGCTGCCTTCCAGTGTCCCATACATATAGGCTGATGCTAGCAGAACTCATTTGTGTAAACTCTGTCAGATCCTCTTGTCGAAGTCAGATGTTGCAGGATGGGGGGCCTTCATAAAGGTGAGAAATCGCCATCGCACTGCGCATTTTCTGATTCTATCGCAGGGTCTCGGCACTCAGATGTGTTCAATCCGACAACAGAATCCTGTGAACAAGAACGATTACCTTGGAGAATACACCGGCGAATTGATCTCCCACAGAGAGGCGGACAAGCGCGGGAAGATCTACGACCGCGCGAATTCATCCTTCCTGTTCGATCTAAATGATCAGGTAATTAGGGTTCTAAGGTGATCGACCTTACCTGCCGTTAGTCTAGTCCTCTGACTGGGCTTGCACCCCGTGCAGTACGTCCTCGACGCCTACCGAAAGGGGGACAAGCTGAAGTTCGCGAACCATTCCTCGAACCCTAATTGCTACGCGAAGGTACGTCTGCTCAATCGAGGCGGTTGATGTTTTCTGATTCGGTCATTCTATCCGAGCGGCGGCTCTTCACTGCAGGTGATGCTCGTCGCCGGCGACCACCGGGTCGGGATCTTCGCCAAGGAGCGCATCGAGGTCGGAGAGGAGCTTTTCTACGACTACCGCTACGGCCCTGATCAGGCACCTGCGTGGGCCAGGAAGCCCGAGGGCTCGAAGAGAGACGATTCCTCTGTCTCCCATGGGCGAGCTCAGAAAATCGCCTGATCGAGCTTTGTAGAAGAAAAACTGGAGAATTCATCGCGAAAGCTATCTGTATATATGCATATACATATATCGAATAATGGATATTTCTATCAATGAATCATTGTATTAGATGACCATTTCAGCAAAGCGAGCGGGTTGATTGGAGAGAAATGATGAGCGGCGCCGCCCGTCGTCTCCGCTCTCGTCCTGGCTCCGCCGCCGGAATCCCGCGGATCGTCTGCTGCCATTTCTCGTCCCCGGCGACGGAGGTTGCCGGCGGCGCGTCACCGGAGGAAGCCCGCGGGGATGATTCTTCTTCCCTCATCGTCCAGGACAAGGACCTCCTCCGCCGCAGCACGAGAGGCCTCCGCATCCTCGACCTCATCGACGGCGGCGCCGTCGTCCCCGACCTCAGCACCTACTCCGATCTCGTTCGTTTCTGCGCCCATTCCAAGCGGCTAGACGAGGCCAGGCTCGTCCACGCCCACTTCCTGCGCAGCAACTTCGCCCCCGACCTCTTCTTCGGGAACTCGATCGTCAACATGTTCTGCAAGTGCGGCGGCATGGATGACGCACAGCGGGTGTTCGATGCAATGCCCCTGAGGGACATGGTCACCTGGACCGCCCTCATCACCGGCTACGCCCAGAACGATGGGCCCGAGAAGGCCATCGCCCTGTTCCCGAAGATGCTCTTCGCGGGGCTGAAGCCGAACCAGTTCACCTTCGCCAGCCTCCTGAAGGCTGCCGGAGCCATGCCGGAGAACGTTCCCGGTCGCCTGATCCATGCGTTATGCATCAAGTGTGGCTGCGACTCGAGCGTCTACGTGGGGAGCTCCCTCCTGGACATGTACGCGCGGCATGGGAGTACGGAGGAGGCGCGCATGGTGTTTGACTCTCTGCCTTGGAAGAACGAGGTCTCCTGGAATGCGCTCATCGCAGGTTTCGCGCGGAAGGGAGACCCGGAGGGTGCCCTCGAGAGCTTCCGAGAGATGCAGAGGGTTGACCTTGAAGCTTCCCATTACACATACTCCAGCATGTTCAGCGCCTGCGCCCGGATCGGGTCGCTGGAGCAAGGGAAGTGGGTCCACGCCCACCTGGTGAAGTCTGGCTGCAAGCTCACAGCCTTCCTCGGGAACACCCTGCTCGACATGTACGCCAAGTCGGGCTCCATCGATGATGCGAAGAAGGTCTTCGAGCGGCTGCAGAGGAGAGACGTCGTCTCCTGGAACTCGATGCTCACGGGCTGCGCCCAACATGGGCTCGGGAGCGAAGCCGTTTGCCGGTTGGAGGAGATGATCAGGAACGGAATCCGGCCTAATGAGATCACTTTTCTCAGCGTCCTGACTGCCTGCAGCCGCAGTGGGCTGTTGAATGAAGGGCAGCACTATTTCCGGCGGATGAAGGAGCATGGGATCACACCCCAGGTCGAGCACTATGCGACGATGGTCGACCTTCTCGGCAGAGCCGGCCTTCTGGAGAGAGCGAAATGCTTGATAAGGGAGATGCCGATCGCACCGACAGCTGCTGTCTGGGGGGCTCTCCTTGGGGCCTGTAGAATGCACAGGAATGTGGAGCTGGGTAAGTACGCCGCCGAGCGTGCCTTCGAACTCGATCCTCATGATCCCGGCCCTCATATGCTTCTGTGCAACTTGTATGCTTCGACTGGAAGATGGGACGATGCAGCGAACGTGAGGAAGAAGATGAAAGAGTTCGGCGTGAAGAAGGAGCCTGCGTGTAGCTGGGTAGAGGTGGAGAATTCGGTTCATGTGTTCGTGGCAGACGACGATTCCCATCCACAGAGGGAAGAGATCCACCGCATGTGGGAGGAGGTGAATGAGAAAATCAAGGAACTGGGGTACGTCCCCAATGCAGATCATGTTCTTCTGTTCATGGATGAACAGGAGAGAGAAACGAAGTTGCAGAATCATAGCGAGAGGATTGCTCTGGCCTTTGCGCTTCTCAACACCCCCCCAAGCGCGCCTATCCACATCAAGAAGAACATACGAGTCTGTGGCGATTGCCACTCTGCATTCAAGCTGGCTTCAAAAGCCGTGAACAGGGAGATTGTCGTTAGGGACACGAACAGGTTCCATCATTTCAGCTGTGGAACTTGCTCCTGTGGAGATTACTGGTGATTGGGGGGTGGCTACTCCATGTTTCAGCCTGTACCATATCCTTTGATGGCGCTGGATGATTTTGCTTCCTGTTCTTCGTCAAGTTCATTTGGAAGCTCATCCGCCAACCTCTGATATATATGAGGCGGAGGCCGCCTGGTAGATGCGGCTTTTTCCCCACAGGTATGCTCGTGATGCGCTCCCCCAATTTAATTAAATTGAATATTGAATATCCACTTTTCCCCTTAATATTTGGCCAGATTTTTGGAAAAGTATTGATATTGACCCAGTGGATACGATTCATCCAACGCCTAGTCACAGAATAAAATTCAAAGGAATCACTTAATTTTTAACAGAGGAAGAAGCGAAACCAGATACTTTTTGTCCTAGACTGTCATCCTCACTCTTGAAGAATGATCACAATTTTTCTTTTCAATAATATGGTGGCACACCTCTTTGACCGATGCTGATGAGGAGTATCGAACAAAGTAGGAGATAGAGTAGATGCAAGAACAATGCGATCGTTCCCATTCTTCCTGCATTTGTCATCAAACGGCCACCACCAGGTTTTTTTCTCTTTCCTGTGGCGCTGACGATTTCTTCTTCCTTCTTCTTTATCACGAAGTCATCAGAAAGATAAAGGCTTAGGACTGAGTATAATTATCTCAAGTTATATAGTATTCGATGTACATAAACTATGTATACCCTCTAGAGGAAGTCTTCACCTGAATTCCCTTCGATCCTGCTCTGATAAACTGGGTGATTTAAATTCCTTGGCATGGATTTTCTTAACCCGTAATTAACCGCTGTCTTTGTTGCATGCAGTGTGTTGGCCGCAACCCCTACGACCACATCATGTCTATAACCAGACTCTCTCATTTCAGGTCCGACCAAACGATCTGGGGGCTTTTGAGGTACGGTGCTAGCTCACTGTTCTCTATGGGTTATCCAGATTTCTTCATTTGGGCATTACTTATTCTTTATCACTGTCTTGGATGGATTATTATACCTGATAGATTCTTGCTCACTGAATCATCACTGACAACTGATCATAAAGCCTACTGTTGCTGATTTCATGCTGACGACTCAATCTTGTAGAAAATAATCGGTTAGATCTCTTTTTGATAAGGCAGAACCTCCGGTTGATCATGATTCTTTCTTTCCTTTTTCTAGGAAAGCTGTGATTGCATGAGAAGAGCCAATATATGGCCCTGACAATTTTCCATCATCAAGCAACCCCCTTCCACCCGCTGAATTGTTGTGCCAATATTGAGAATAAATCCTATAAATTTTTCTTCATCAAGCCGTTCTGCTTGTTCTGTGCGGCTCTGCTGTAATTTCAGGATCTTTTCCAGTCGAAGCATGGACACTAGTCCTTGGCGCCCCAGGTGCCCGTTCCCGTTGTCATACTCTCATTCGAAATACGGGTGGTGATGGGCAAGTTCGGACCTTTCCATGTTCGCCCCGATCCCAGACCTGACCCCATCTGGATGCACTTCTGTGTGTGTATGAGAGAGAGAGAGAGAGAGAGAGAGAGAGAGAGAGAGAGTATTGGGGCAGCTATGTGTTGAGAGAAAGCAAGTTGACCATGTCTCCCTTGAATGGCCCTACGTCACTTTACATATGAATTCTTTGGGACGGCATTCGTCAGTGTGAATACACTCGAGAGCTAGAAAATATGGAGCCGTCTATTGGAGTTGGCGGCATGCATTCAGTAGTTAACCAGGGGATTCAGACAAGCAGTGATCTAGGAAAATTGATGAATGCTCCCTATCATTGAAGGGCTCCTTATTGGGAATCCAGCCAGATAGAAGTCAAGATCACAAGCATGTAAGTGCGGCAGTTTACAGGACGAACTGTCTTGTAAATTCATGAACAGGGGTGAAGATGGGCAAGTATCTTAGCTGTACAATCTCTCTCTCTGTCTCTCTGTCTCTCTGTCTCTCTCTCTCCATCTCCATATATATATATAGATATATATATATTAATTTCAATAAATGAAGTCTGTGGGTTCCGCTGGAGACGTCAGCTCCGGGCTTTTACTCTCTCTTTCTTTCCTTGCTTTTTGACAACCGATTAGCGATTGAGAATGATTGAGAATGGATGTCAGCGGAGTGGTGGGTAAGTGAGCGACGGTTGAAAAAGAATGTTAAGAGGAGATCGGAGCAGTTGCTTGGTGTTCGTCCGCCGTCATCTCTTGTCCGAACCTCCTGTTTCTCGGAGAAATTGCAGTTGCTCATGTACTGTGAATCCTCTAACCACGTTACGCCACCATTGAGGGAGAACTTCTGATGAGTAGGTCACCGACATCTCGCCCATCTAATCACGCCGTCCGACGGCAACCGGGGCGGCGATGAACAAGAAGAAGAGCAGGATGGTGACCTCGACGATCATCGTCATGGGGGTCTTCAAGCACTCCATGGGCGGCGGTCGCCAAGTTTTATCGCCCACTCATTTCCTGAAGCTCAGGTGGTCTAGGAGAGGGGCCAGCCACTTGTTCTCCAGCGCCATTTCCATGTGTAGGAGGCACTGTTAGACGAGTGCCCTTGCCGCAACATGAAGCTGACCCGGGCGGCGATGACACGTCGGGACTGACTGGTCCTCAGGCAATGGGGGGGTTGAAGCTGTCGGCCGGTGGTCGCACGCCTCCCCACCGTCTGGCACTTGCGTGTGGAGGGTCACGCTACAGCTACGCTGTGGAGCCTGGCCCCCCCTGCAACAGGTGTTCCGCAGCTTGGCGGGGTGGCAGCGAGGAAGAGGTCTTTTCCTCATGGAGATGTGGAGAGGTGTGGGGAAATCCAGGGCAGCGCCACAGTCCCCATCTGTGCGGCGCCGTCACTTTTGTTCTCACATGGAGACAGTCATATCCTGGAAACTGAGCGCCGTCTCGTGAGCGCGTGCATGTAACTCGAGCGAATACGGACACTGGTTTCCATCCTCTGCACATGCGGCTTCTTCTCCTCCCATTTCACCTCTCTCTCTCTCTCTCTCTCTCTCTCTCTCTCTCTCTCTCTCTCTCTCTCCCTCCCCCTCCCTCCCGCCCTCCCTCCCTCTCTCTCTTTCTCTCTCTCTCCCCCCACCCCACTCTTCTCTCGTTCACTCTCTCTCTCTCTTTGGGTGTATCTCCCTCCCGAGAGTATCATATTCGAAGACCCAGAAGTGAAGATTTTCCATTCTTCATTAGATCAAAACATCGTCAGCTTCCAGCTAATGGGAGACGAGGGTCAATAATGAAGTCAGAGGTGGGACCTGAGAAGTGAAAGCGACCCGGCACCTTCGGTGAGATGCGGATTCCATTACTTCTCCTGACACTGTCCTGGTCAAACCATGCCGATTGACTCATCTTCACTTCAAAGCGCCGATTAACACCAGCAGAAGACTCTAGGTCGTCCCCCTATAATCAAACAGACCCAGATGACCGGAAGGAGTCGACCCCTCCAATTCAAGCGAAGAAAAGAACAGACTCTGGAAGCTCTCGATGTGGCGGCATGGTGTTCCTGCTGCACTCGAGTCGGCGGAGAGCTTCCTTTCTCGCGTGGGATGGCTGAGGGATGGCGGGCATCGGCGAGATAAATGCGCAACTGAGGGATCACATCACGATAGAAAAGGGTACGGCAGGGGATTTCAGTGACCTGCTGTCTTCCCCTCCTCTGCCACTTCGTAAAGACGGGTGTGGGGCTAAACTGGGTAGACGGGAAGAGGAAGGGGGGGAGAGAGAGAGAGAGAGATGGATTATCAGAAGCAGCGCCTGCCAGCGGTGAAACTGATGAATTCCCTGGCTTGAAGTTCGTGAGGCGAGAGAGAGAGACCAGCAGCAATATCTGGCGGCGGACAAACTTGATGGGTTCCCTCGCTTAAAATCCGCGAAACTTGAAAGAGAAAGGCATAAGCAGCGGAACCCAGCGGGCAGTGAAACTGAGAAGTTATTTCGCTTAAAACCCGGGTGCCTTGCCGTCTTCCTCCAAATTCCCTAAAGATCTTGGCCTGCAACTACTCCAGCTGCTGTCTCGGTGGCAGCAGACCCAGTTGTTGCGCTGCTTTCCAATGCACCCCGCGGAACATCTACTTGGGCGAAAGCTCGCGGAAGCGTTGGGTAACTCCGACGTTACTGCATGTGTAGTCAGTCTACGCAAGACAACGAAAGAGAGAGAATCAGAAAGCAGGGAAGTGAGAGAGAGAGAGAGAGAGAGAGAGAGAGCCAATATGAAAATAAATAACGAGACGCAGGCGAGGAAGCGTACGACGAGACTGTGGGCGGGTCGCCCGGCTTGTTCGCTAAGACCCATGCCGGCGAGCACGATCAGCAGGAGCTGCAGACAGTAATTGTGGGGTCCCACTCCCAGCGACTTGGTCTCCGCCTACGACGTTTTCTGAAGCCGGTTTTTAATGGCCAGGTTGACCGTAGTTATGTACCTCATCCGGTTCCGAACATTGAGAGAGAGAGAGAGAGACGCTGCCACGGGCGTCCGTCCTCCCTGACGGATTTGAGTTCTAGCTGTCTATATTACTGTGATTTCAGTTGATAACCTATTTTACTGTTTATCTAATTATTTCCTCTTTAAGAAATCTACTTGCTTGCCGAACGAAAACATCTCTTCCATCAATTTCACTGTTCTGAAATTGTGCTTGTCGTAGATGTGCGGGGAAAAGCCAGTGGCTGGCGGTGGTGCAGGTTCAGGTGAGGCGCAGAACCGCCAGCCTCATAGAAGCAGCAGAGCAACCGATCCGCGGCTATTCATTCACCACCACTAGTGGGGGGGAAGATTGAAAAGTGTTCTTCCTTACTCTCCCTCGCATTTGGGAACAGTTGTCGACATCGGGTACCCTAGACGCCCATTTTCGTTCTCTGCCGATCGATCGTTCACTGGATCTCGTTTCCCTCGTCTCCTCCATATCTGACCTCTCCTCTTTTCTTCTTCCACATCGCCCCTCGCAGTTTCTCTCATCGGATGACGCTTATCTTTCCCTAGGCTTTGTTTCTTAGCCTGAGAAAGTTGCCCTGCAATCTCCATCTCTCTCTAGCAATGGAGGACTTGTACAGCATACATCCGGGCATCGCCCATTCTGACGATGCAGCCGTAGGAACCATGTCCGACTCCGACAGCACGCTGTTCCACACCGACGCCTCCTCGGCGGCGGCCTTGCACCGTAAAGTCCATGGGGGCGAGCGGGTGCCTCGTGAACTCCTGGGAGCGTCTACCTCCTCCGCCTCCGATTTGTCGGATGTCGTCAAGACCCAAATCTCCAGACACCCCCGCTTCCCCGCCCTCGTCTCCGCCTACATAGACTGCCGCAAGGTGAAGTACAGCGCTTCGTTATTTGCGAAGAGTATAGTACCACCGCTGGATTGCAACCTACGCCTCTTCTCCCCCGGCTATTATTATACCTGTCTACTCTGCCGTTTCTCCTCTTGGAAACAGGTGGGTGCGCCGCCAGAGGTGGCCTCGCTTCTGGAGGAGATTAGACGGGGTAACTACCCCATCGCGGCGTGCAGCGAGGTCGGGACCGACCCGGAGCTCGACGAGTTCATGGTAACAGTAATGACAATGACGATGACATTCATTGGAACATCTTCGAAGAATTGACAGGTCTTTTAAGGCGAAGGGCCTCGTTGTTTCCTTCATCCCCCGGCGATTGTTTTATTTCATTCTTCTCCACAGGAATCATACTGCGAGGTGCTGCACCGTTTTAAGGAGGAGCTCTCCAAGCCGTTCGACGAGGCCACATCCTTCCTCAGCAGCATCGAGGTGCAGCTCAGTGACCTCTGCAGGATCACGGCCCCCGCCCCGGCCGCCGCCTCACAATCCACCACAACGACTGCCACCGCGACCTCCGCCGGTAATAATAATGAATGCCACAAGTTAATCCATTCGATGGCAAAATATAATTAAAATTGAATATGTCTTTATTTCTGCTCCCGTTATCGTTTTAACTAGTTTATAATGGGTGACCGTTCATTGTGGAGAGCAGTTATCCGATGCGAGCTGGGCTGATGCCAGTCTCACCTAGGCGTGTAGGTTAGGGAGGGTGGGTTATCGACAGGTCAAATCGCGTCCATGCAAAAGGTGTGAAAGCCTCTAGGCAGTTCGCTGAAGACGAAGCTCTAGTGTTTCATCCGCCATCACCATCTACGGAGACAAGACAGTACGCTTTCCGCAGATAGTAGAATAAAAGGATCGCTTGAAAGAAGGCCTGTTCCGTTGGGAGAAAGAACGATGCAGTCATTTCTGTAAGCCTCCAGGCCTGCCTCACCTGGGTTCTCTCTCTCTCTCTCTCTCCCTGACGATTTGATCGATTCGACATGACGAGGATGGATTCATTAGTTTCTGAAACGCATGCTCTGCGCGCATGGAGTCAGCGCTCTCGAAAGGAAAAGGTTGTCATGGCTCTCCGGGAGAGGAGCTGGTGACAGAGAGAAGGTTCGACCTCAAAACACTAGGAAATAGCCCAGACGACCTCGATGTTCAGTTATTCATTTGTCATGGGTTCCCTTGAGGTTTGATTTCAGTCTTATGAGCAAGTTAGTTCATAGAGAAATTGTAAGCTTTCTCTGAATACGTCTGATCTCAGATCCATTATTGAAGCTCTTCAAAGAAGAATAGATCGTCGTGTTGAAAAAGACGAAGAGTTTTAATGGTCCCCGGTCTGTGGCCTCATACATGATGCGAGATCCCGAGTTAGGTGCCTGTTGGGTGGGGGTGTGATGACTGTCTATGTCGCATCTACCGTCCAATGCATACCGACATTGAAACGCCCGTTCTTTACTTGTCCTGGCACCGTGAAAGGTCGCTCATTTCCTTCAGGTGGCTGTTGAAATGTGGATCCTAGCGAGACCTGTGAATCTTGGCCAAGGAGAAGGGGAAGGATGGACCATGAAATCGTTTGAGCCGGGTATCCAATTATAATACCGAAATAGTGTGAACAATCTGGACTCCGGGCTTCCATGACCTGTTTGGCTATCGTGGTTAGAAAGGGCTTTTTTTTTTTCCCGTGATTAACTATGAACTCATTCTCTTCTCGTATGTCGACTCTTGGGCATCGAAAACATCATTTTTCCTTCCACGCCAAACCGGCTGTTGACTTAGGAACGACCAAACATGCCGCGCTCATAAAGAAACCTCCGATGTTTTTGTGTGCCTAGAGCGGCTTGTTTGGCACTGGGATACATTGGATGTTGATGGCAGAGGAGATCAGAAGGCGCCGACTCACTCACTCACTCACTCTCCTCTCAGCTCTGGTGCTGGTTAAAACCAAAAGACACGTCAAATGATTGTGGATCTTCTTTCATCTACGTTAGAACCCGGAATTTCGAGTGTGATTCGCACACGAGAGATGCACGTCGTTTAACGTAGTTCTCTGGTCTTCGCTGACTACAGGAGTTCTGGGTTTAGGTTAACACTTTATTCAAGTTGGCGTATGACGGGTAAATGCTTTACTTTTGTTAAGTCATCATGCGCGACGATTTATTTGTTTCAGTTATTACTTTTTTTTTATAATAATTTCTTCATCCTGGCATGGTCTGCGTTGGCCAGTTGGATGTGCGTTCACTCTGTTTCTATTGTTCTTCTCCATAAGTTGTATGATGGAACTCTAGTTGCGTGAGGGCATTGGCCCCATTCTACGGTGCACTTAGCTTACCGTGGTGATCAGGGGAAGGCGGTGGGTCCGTTGAAGAGGAGGAGCCCAGCAGTGAGGAGGCAGAAGCGACAGAAAGCCAGGAGACCGCCCCGCGAATGGGCGACCAAGAGCTCAAGGAGATGCTGCTGAGGAAATACAGCGCGTACCTGAGCAGCCTGAAGAAGGAGTTTCTCAAGAAGAGGAAGAAAGGGAAGCTCCCGAAGGATGCGAGAATGGAGCTGATGGCTTGGTGGAAGACACATTACAGATGGCCTTATCCCACGGTGGGAGACGTCCCCCAGAACGCACGTCTTTGATTGCTTACTCTCCTCCTCCATTAACGCTCATCGGTGGCTGCGTCTCCTCGACCCAGGAAGAGGAGAAGACAAAGCTCGCGGAGGTTACCGGGCTAGACCAGAAGCAGATCAACAACTGGTTCATCAATCAGAGGAAGAGGCACTGGAAGCCGTCGGAGGATATGCGGTCTGCACTCCTGGAGGGCGTCGCTGGGGGTTCCGGCGGCAATGCCGTCCTGTACATGGATACCAGAACCGTCGATCCTTGACCTGGGTTCCTTATCTCTACTATTTCCCCCACCTTAACCAATCTTAACGTGAACGTGTGCTTATGTTGTCCTGGGTACCACCATTATTTATCACCCCCCACACGTCCCAAGCATGTGCCCGCCAAACCGAGAGCGACATTGGATTTAAGTGGGCTGGGCAAGGTTACCTTTGTGGGCTTGACGCCCCTTCGATTATCCCCTCTCCCTCATCATCAACACCCCCCCCTTCTCGCTCTCCTCCAAAATCTCTACTGTACAGGACTTCACTCATCATCACCGGCTTGTGGCACAGCTTGTGAAACGTCTCCGAGTTATCCCTCCATCTCTGTCTTTCGCTTTCTCCCTATTAACCCTATTCAAAGGGTCCTCACACCCGGAATTCACAATGATATGAGCTGCCTTTATCTTCTTCACTCGTCCTTCCTGCGTGCTGCAAAGTTACAGTCGCTGTTCACGAAATCCCGTCCAATGACTTCCTGGCCTCCCCTGCCAATAAATCTTCACCCAAGAACAGAAAATTCACATTCGATCGATTTAAAGAGAAAATGACGGACGATTGGAGAAGGATCACACGTTAGAAAGCGGGTAGACTTTGATCTACGTGAAAGGAATATGTCCTCCTCGGCAAATAAGTGTCTTGGGTTTTGAAGTTTCCAGTTTGAAGAACATTTTTTAGGATTCTCTGAAAAGAACTCGATCTGGGTTTGATAAGGCTGGGGCCACGGGGCATTAACACCCGGCCTACATGAGATCTGGATTGAATGAAACGGTTGGGATGCCGCCATAGAAGTCGTTTCCTCCGAGTCTCTGGATACCGTTTGGCCAGAAATCATCGGGAGAGAAACACACGCCAAGACGCTCATTGGGTGCCTTCGAGAGGGGGCCCTTGTTAATCCGATCGGAGCCGTGCACTCCCTTGTCGCCAATTAAGCTGGTTTGTCGTCGCCCTCGAGATTCCACAACCTTTGAAGTCGAGCAACAGGCATAACTTCTGAGGAGTCGCTGGCCAGAAATAAGTAAATAATAAAACAACCATAACTGTAGCCATCAAATAAAGAATTCGAAAATATGATTTCGGAAAGTGAGTTTCCATATGAATCGGTCATACCCGCACGAAGCGCAGATTTCTTTGTTTACATTGAAATATAACATAATAATCATACTTTAGATGCAATCAGTCCATGTAATCCTATGTCTTCTGGGGATATTTAGATAAAGTCTACACATCGACGTTATATTCGATGTAAGCTGGTTATATGGACTTTTCGTGAATGATTCGTGACGATGTTCTGCAGGTATAATAATATCCCGTCTGGTTCCCTCACAAGAAAAGAACATCATGATCACTACAAGATGGCACTTATAATTTACACAGGCTGTCCTCATTTCAATGAAAGACCGTTTATTTTGTCCCATGAATCGATCATGATATGACCCTTGAGGTTAGATTTCTCCTATAATATTTTGGAGTCGGCTATAGGTCGTCTTCTAAGCCGCATACTGAACAATGACGACGAAAAGGAAGCTGTGGGGCTTTCTTTGATCTCATTTTTTTCAAAGATATACAATGCAAATATATATGTAAATCTTAACTTTGGTTTTCAGCCTGTTTTCTTCCAAATTGACTAAAAAACCAGGGCTCCCCAACTTTCTCAATTTCGCATTCATAATCGCACCCTACATACACAGATTGACAAGTACAACATCTAAATTATAAGTTTATAGTTTGATTTTTCCAATTATTTTTTTGGCGTTGACATATCGATAATTCACTAGATCTATGTGAATAACTACTCATTCACCCGCCCCCCTTCTTCACAGGCTTTCGTGGATATGGCAGTGGAAAACGAGGCGTTTGCCATGAGATTTGATCATACCAAATGAAAAGGGCAACTAGAACAGAAACCATGTTAAATGAATGATTCTGCGAAGCGGGGCACAACGGTAGGATCAAAGCTCGTTTGGCAACTTTGGGGGAATGAAAGAACCAGCAATTTCTTTAATGGGAAACAAAAACCATCAGAACAGGGTCGAGTCAGCTTTATTTCATGCGACAGGGATTCGCCACTCTTTGTAGAAGAGAGCGAGAAAGCATTCAAGCTTGCACTATCCAGACAGAACACTCATGGTGATAGATCACGTATAGATGCGTAGAGATAGAGAGGTCAGAGAAAAGCTTCTTAGGTTCAGGAAGCCGGTTCCTCAAGTGCTGTCATCTCCTCCATCATGTATCCGTGGTTAATAGGGTTGAAGACGGGAATACCGGAGCACTTGCAGGGGAACATGATGGGTCCGTGCCCAAGATCCACCGGAAGGGTGCAGCCCGGCAGCTTGCGAGAGAGCACCACCGAGTTTATGACGTCGTCCGTCGGGTGGAACACCGAGAGGACCTCGAAGCAGCGCAGGCTACTCGGGTCGACCACAGGGTAGAGGAACGCGCGAGCGCCGTGAGCGCTGCGAAGCATCAGCACAGCGCCGGGCGCCATGTACTTGGCCAGGTGATCGAGCACCCGACCCTTCGCCTCCGCGGTCATCCCCACCAGAGCCGCCAGGAACACCACATCGTACTCGCGGAGGGCGTGGGTCACCTCCATGATGTCCGCCGTGTGGAAGAACATCCTCCCCGACAGATCGGGATCGGGAGCGACGAGCCGACGGGCCTTGGCGTTAGCCTCCTCGTCGATGTCGTAGTTGTGGAAGGAGGTGGACCGCAGGTGGCGCTGGGCCAGGACGATGGACGTCAGCGGCAGTGGTCCGGAGCCGATGAAGGCGATGCGGGCCGGAGCCCTTGCGGTATGCTTGATGAGGATGTCGTGCTCGAGGCGGGCGAGTTTGATGTAGTTGGTGTAGTAGGGGAAGATCTCGACATGGTCGAGGGGCTTGTCGAAGGAGCCCAGCAAGGCCGAGAAGTGGCTCTCCAGGTAGCCTTCCGCCTCCCCGCACAGCCTGATGAGCTTCCATCTCATTTCCTGGGCATCCCTGGTCAGCCTGGCGACGTCGATGGGGCTGGGTGGGACGCATGTCAGGACGAGCTTGGAGAAGAGCTCGTTGACCTCACTGGAGGGTTTCAAAGAGGGTAGCTTGCTGATGCTTGCATACAAGTCCCAGATCTGCTGCACCAGCTGGGGATCCTCCCCGTTACCCATGTCGACACTACCCCTACTGGGCTGAGAGGACAGAGACAGAGGGCAGACGGTGGCCATGTCGACACTCTCCTCTGGGGGAACGATGAGAAACACGAATGGATACTTTTACCCTGACCTTACGATGAGAAGGAAATGACGACACTCTGGAGGAAGAGGCACGAGATGATGAGCAGAGAGCCCCTTCCTTTATACCACTTTATTAGTTGGCTTGTGGTGGGAACTTCAAGGGCAGCAGCGTGGAGCGTGCCGTTGCCATATTTTAATAAACATTAACTACCTCCCACGGTTTCTTACGTCACGAAAAATCTAATTTACCGAGAATATCAGAGAGATAAAGAGATTTACGTATTTATGCGTATAAGCGGAATGATTTTTCTAAAATTTCCAGTTAAGTATTCTCCTCTCTCATCTGTCCCCACTTCGTCGGAAAAATGGTTTGCATTCTATGGATTTAGCTAAGAACATTATAAATCGTATAGATTAACATAAACACAGAATTTGGTTATTCTGGTAGAAAGATATCTCATCTCCGTTATTCCACGAAATTTCACGTCTTTCTCAGAACGGGAAGCGTGGAATAGACGACGCTCAGCGATACGTGATCCGTTTGGACAGTCTCCCGAGACCACACGCCGCGAGATAATGAAACGTCTGGCTTACGACGGTGGATTGAAGACAAGTAGGCACCTTCGGTATCAAATATGAACACGCGAGGCAGATTTGCGGCTGGAAATTATCTCTGATCATCCGAATATCATCGGTCTGACAGCTTAGTCACTCCGCGGTAAACAAAACACTGGGGAGATGACAACGAATGAATATGTTGATTATTGTGATCCCTCCCTCACGCACGTCACATGACACGTTTGCGTACTGATCGTGAATTCAACTGGAGGTTACCGACTTCCAAAGGTCCCATATAGCTCTCGTTCTTGGTTTCCGTAAGAGAGGTTAATAGGGAATGGCGTGGGCGTAGAGGGGAAACTGATATCGAAATTGAGTTTTGACGAGGATCTCAATGCGCGAGACGGAGCGGGGACTGGATTAAGTTTTTCTTGACTCGAGCTTCTAAATTTTCTTGAAAATATTTCAGTTAGAATTACTTTGATTGGATTTGAACCCCTTACGACTTCCAAATGTCAAAAGACCATCTCTTTCCCTGTGATCTATCCATTTTAGACCGGGCTTGATTGTAATCAGACCAGAAAGTCAGTTTTCAGTTTTTTCTGCTTGTCTGAGAAATGTAAGAGGCAGGGGGACTTAATTATACTCGATAAAACCGGATAACGGTGCGAAGCATTAGGTGACAGATATCACATGAGAATTTACAAAATAAGAGTTTCTTTCGTTGTCATGATTGAATGATTCTTGCCATATTAAATGATCGGAATCCTTTGCGTTCACACCTGCGCATTACAACGACGAGGAATGAAGATTTTATGTGGTCGTCGGACTTCGAAGGTGCAACGTCTTCTGGAGATAGATGATGAAGCCATCAAGGTGACCTATTTCCACAAGAAAGGAGACCCGGCAAGCCTTGCAGAAAGGGGGAGGATGTCAAACTTCGTAGACGTACATGACTGCGGTGTTCCAAAACTAACACGAAACGATTGGATAAATAAACGTCGTTATGGAAAACAAACTAAAGGGAATCATGCATTGTGGAAAACGAAGGTTGACTAACCCTCGGATATCAGCGTAGAAGAATCATCCAAAGTGGAAATGGACGGAAAACAGTAACTATCCCGAATCTGGGGGTTGGCCATTCAAGCCGATGAAAACAGGATGAAGAGAAAAAGAAATCTCTGGATAGATTTCTGGTCCGTGTCAAGTCTTTGAATTGAAAATGGTGCGCTGACGTGAGCCAGTACGCTGAGAAACGGCAGTTGATCGCGTGGCCTTCACCTCAAGTCTCCACGGCCAAACCACCTCCCTCCAGCCCATGACTTAACCGGAAATGAACCCCATTGAAGTATGACACTGTCCTAATCAACCGACTTGGCTGCCAAGTCCTGAATGGCATATGTTATCTCCCAACGTGCCTTTCGGAAGAAAAGTAGACAAGCATGACGTGACCCACATCCGTCGTCTCATGAATGGTAATCAACTTTGGATCATTATTAGGTCTGCCAACTGGTCTGGCTTTCACATCCATCATTAAATCATATTTTATGCTGAAATGAGTTTTTCATTTCATTACGGTTAAAAAGATTGAGAACCTCAGCATTGAATATACAAACATAAGGAGCTGATACATGATAATCTAATTTGCACTGATCAATGGTCGAAGGGATCTTAGCATCCGAGTCGCGGCGGATATTCGCTAGAAATCTGAAGTTCACTCTGCATTTTCGCAAATAAAACCTGCAGATACTAAATAAAAGGAAATAGGTGAGTTTTAAAGTGGGTTTTTGGTTAAATGAGGAGCTGTCGGGGCCCCATCAAGCAGCTCCTGCCCAGATTAAAGCTTGCAACCATGGAGAGAAAACAATAGCGAAGTAGCAAAGATGGTGCAGTGATATGCAGAGCTGCTGTGGTCATATTCTTCGCGTGGGTTTCTTTGGAATCTCGGAGAGTTTCTCTGCTAACGAACGTTATGTGAATGCATCATATAAAATGAAGGATTGACGGAAAAAGGTTCTTCACCTGCACTGCAGACGTTATTAAATGATCGTCTTCCTCTCGGGAGCTACGGTAGCAGCCCTTCACAACAAAACAGGGCCCCAGAACTGGGTCTACTTGAAAAGAAGAATAGGGGCTCGGTGAAAGATTGATATCGAGAAATACCATGGCGGAAGAGATGGGGAGCAAGTACAATGATTAGAATGTTACATAAGAATGGACCCGGAAACTAGATATTATGAGCATAAAGATTTTGCTCATATCAGAAAGTGTTCATAATACGTAATCTTAAGAGGAGATGATTATCCGGCAAGACGTAACCAAAGTGTTCTTAAAGCAATGTCAATCTCTTGCATTTAATATGAAAATTGAATAGCCCAGTTAACAGGATCCTTGATATCCTAATCCCTGACCTCGTTGGGCATACGATGTAAAACCCTTACTTCTGAAAAGGTCTTGCCTTTGTAAGGGGATTAGAAGATGAGTGCGTCATCGCATAAAAGCATCTAAAAAATAATCAAGGTGAGAAACTACAGCCTCCTCATCTATGGCAGTCCCGTGGATAATACTTTCCTATCTTTTGGTGCATGGTAATATCGTTGATGTCTTATACGCTTCGGCTTCAGTCTTAGAAACCGAAAACCACCGTGGAGAGGGTTTCCGGGTATCCACTATCAATTGTCACGGTTTCCATGTAAACCCAAGGACCTGCCTGCTTTTAAGCTTAACAAAGTGTTTGAAACTGATAGTTCTCTTCCTGGAATGGAATTATAGCAAGATTTGCCAAATTCTCCGTTTTATGGATGGAGATTTTCTGAGATTTCATCGTGAAATAAGTACAAAGAGGTGACAAGGAACGTCATCATCCAAGAATGAGAAAAAGACAGTTTCATTCCATCAAACAAGATATCGATATTCTAATCACATGGATTACTTCTTTCGGACTTTCAAAACTACGAAAAAGAAAAACTCGCGAGTCTTAAACAGTGCACTCTCATGATGATGGGTTAATCTGGGTGCCCATTCCCTTGTTTTTATCTCTGCTGCCAAAACGGGTTCAACAGATGGAGTCTAAGAATCAAATATTAAAACAATCATTGGACGTAGTTCTGGGATTGTGGATAACCCATTATAACAATTTTCTGTTCTGAGGAAAACATTCCTGAGATGGGGAAGCAACCTACATTATATGAACTAACTGAAGCTTTGTAGATCAACTAGAATCTACATACAATAATATTATGCTAAAAATACCAAGGATGATAAGAGGATGATCAAGCTTGCCATCTCCCACTTTACTAACTACATCAACGATGAGTAGTCGTCAGTCCAAATAAGATCACAAATACTTCAAATAAAGGACGCCAAACAAAATTTCTGGACCTGAAAGTTGTCACAGGATAACATGACATTACAAGTGCACTGCTCACGGACAATAGAGGCTGAATGATTCATTGGATTAACAAGGAGGTTCGCATCGTTCTCAGACATGGGACCAGTCCAGTTTTGATTTACCCAGCTTATCGCGCAGAGCATTTTTTTTCCTTCATATTACAAGAAACATCATAACCTCAGTAAAACTCGGACTTTACTACCATTTAATTCCTCATTAGTTCTGAATCATATATAAGAAAAAATTAAATTAAAATAATGAAAAGTTGAACGTAAATGAAATAGTTCTCCTGAAATTTTCAAAGGGACGAATTAGGATCTGTTTAAACTGAGTCTGGACCATCCAGCAGACGGTATGGCTCAAGATGCTATCTCAGTGCGTGTTGAAGGAGAAAGGTTGATGGAGAGGAGCTGTGACGTATGAAGGATTTTAGGCTCTGGATATCCCCGATTTACTCCATGTTTCTAGGCTGAAAAAGATCACCTTAGCTGGAGGATCTTCATTAGTATCACTTCTGAAAAACCTACGTCGAGAGAGAGAGGGAGACAATAATGGTCAAGGAAAACGACCATGCAGTAAAGTTTTGATATTCCATTTCAAGAGCCCAATGCCGCGATATGTATGACAAAACGCAGAAAAATGATATGGAAAAAACTGAAGACAAAACACGATGTTCATTTCGTATGGGGTTAGGACAAGGGATAGAACGCAGCTCATGTTTCATTGTGAGAGAGAATGAGTGAGAGCGAGCGAGAGAGCGAGAGAGAGAGAGAGAGAGAGAGAGAGAGAGAGAGAGAGAGAGAGAGAGAGAGGGAGAAAGGGAGGGAGGAAGGGAGGAAGGGAAAGAGAGAGAGAAGAACAACAATTACACGAGGCAAACTTGAACCATAAAGGCGTAGCACATGAAGACTTGGATATTGCACTCATGAGGAACAATTGACATTAGAAAATGCAACGTAAGTTGGTACAGAACATTAGCCACAGTGCTTGGATAAGGTGGGAAAGCATGATTAACAAGGCCTGGTAAGAACCAGGCTTGCATGTGCCTCAACAATGGCAGAACCACACATCCAGATTAACAGATAATCTCCTTGAGATCATCTGCATATAGCAGTGTATAAATACATAGAGAGAAATAGAAGGAAAGGCGACAGGGTGGTCCTCAAGGGGCCATCTCCTCCACCATGTTTCCGTGGTTGAGGGGATTGAATACTGGAATACCGGAGCATTTGCAGGGGAACATGATGGGTCCGTGCCCAAGATCAAAGCGTGGCTGCAGCCCGGCAGCTTGCGAGAGAGCACCACCGAGTTTATGACGTCGTCCGTCGGGTGGAACACCGAGAGGACCTCGAAGCAGCGCAGGCTACTCGGGTCGACCACAGGGTAGAGGAACGCGCGAGCGCCGTGAGCGCTCCGAAGCATCAGCACAGCGCCCGGTGCCATGTACTGGGCCAGGTGATCGAGCACCCGACCCTTCGCCTCCGCGGTCATTCCCACCAGCGCCGCCAGGAACACCACATCGTACTCGCGGAGGGCGTGGGTCACCTCCATGATGTCCGCCGTGTGGAAGAACATCCTCCCCGACAGATCGGGATCGGGAGCGACGAGCCGACGGGCCTTGGCGTTAGCCTCCTCGTCGATGTCGTAGTTGTGGAAGGAGGTGGACCGCAGGTGGCGCTGGGCCAGGACGATGGACGTCAGCGGCAGTGGTCCGGAGCCGATGAAGGCGATGCGGGCTGGAGCCCTTGCAGTATGCTTGATGAGGATATCGTGCTCGAGGCGGGCGAGTTTGATGTAGTTGGTGTAGTAGGGGAAGATCTCGACATGGTCGAGGGGCTTGTCGAAGGAGCCCAGCAGGGCCGAGAAGTGGCTCTCCAGGAAGCCTTCCGCCTCCCCGCACAGCCTGATGAGCTTCCATCTCATTTCCTGGGCATCCCTGGTCAGCCTGGCGACGTCGATGGGGCTGGGTGGGACGCATGCCAGGACGAGCTTGGAGAAGAGCTCGTTGACCTCACTAGAGGGTTTCAAGGAGGGCAGCTTGCTAATTCTTTCATACAACTCCCAGATCTGCTGCACCAGCTGGGGATCCTCCCCGTTACCCATGTCGATACTGCCCCTGCCGGGCCGAGAGGTCAGGGACAGATGGGAGGGGGTGGTCATGTCGACACTCCTCAGGGAGGATGCAGAGAGACAGAGAGAAATGCCGACAGGGTGACAACACTGAAGGGTGAGATCCATCCCTCCTTCCTGGCTTTATTTATAAACCCAAAGCACCGGATCTTCAGCCCTATCGGAGAGGAACAGGAGGGAGGACGTAAAACTGCGTGCTTCACCTCATGCGGCCGTCGTTATTTATTACAGGTTAGGTGCCTTGGGCTTATTCTTATGTCATGAACAAATAATTGTTTATTAAAAGGGTTCATAATATCAGACATGGACAACAGTTCTTTCACCATCGCCGCGTATTTCGACGGGGCTTCGGAGCGTGGGATACACGAATCAACTCTACCATTACACGTGTCGACGACCGAAGAAAACGGGCTCCGGCCCGGACCTCTATTGAGCCAGTCCCCGGAAGATATAGCTCTCTCTCTCTCTCTCTCTCTCTCTCTCTCTCTCTCTCTCTCTCTCTCCCCCCCTCCCGCTAGGCCTCGGCGTGACCACGCGACAAGTAGAACGAGCTCTATACTTCGGGATGAGGCTTCATCTCGTCCAAGACTCTGCCGGAGCGAGTATCGGGCGGAGCCCATTTTTCGTTTATCATCATGATAAAGGTTCCAGGCCCGGAAATATCCTCTCAACATCACAAATGAAACCATACGGACACGTTAACTAATCTCGTACAGCTGCACGTCACCTCGCGAGACCGGTGCTCCAATCATATCTATCCCGAGCATAGGCCCCGACGTTTGAGGGGGTCCCCATCGAAAAGCATGAGGCCGGCCTTCCTCCTGGTCTTCTACCCGGGCTGATAGTGACGAAAGAAAAATGGGGAGTGGCGTCTGGGGCTGAAGAAGTGGCGGCCCTTCGAGCATATAAAATCATTTATCAGCATCTGCTTCGGGATTATTTTTATCTCATTAATGGAGGGGAATCCTTGGGTTCACACCTGGGCCCATCCATCAGAGGGGAGTTTGGATGAGACGTCTTAATCGAACTTCAAGGGGTGTGCCTGCAGCGCACAGTTCACGTTTTCCTGGATAAATTTATTCTAGCCATACCACATTCCGTGAGAAAACTATATTTTTTTTAATGCATACATTGCTAGCTAATTTTGAGACTGGTGAATCATTTCTCCCGTATTTGAGTCTTATTTTGCAGGATATCACAACTTAGAGACTCGTCTCATTAGAATAATATTATCCACGGATAATGTGGAGGAAATATTGAAGCTGTCCACATTGCTTGATCTCGGGAAAACATATCACTGTGGAGAGAGATGTCTGCCCCTAAAACTAATGAGAGGTAAAAAAGACTTAATTAATTTGAAATAAAATGTGTAATTGTAGGTGATATGCCCGAATAGTTGGATTGGATCCAATTAATATAATTTCACTGTCAAACTAGATCTAATATCATGAAAAAACAAATATAGAAGTAATCGAATATCTAGAATAAAAAATAATCTCTCACATTTTCTCTCAAGTTGGTAATAAATGCCGTCTAATCTCAGCTTGGATGTGAACATTTGGAAGATAAGCCTATTTAGTCATTTGGTGAAGACATCTATCAATTGATCATGTGAAACATTTAAATAAAAAATAATATCATTATCTAATTTATGTTTGATGAAATAAGGATATATATATATATATATCTATATACCTAGGCAAATCACATTATATACAATATTGATTACTAGTTTAATGTCATAATATAACTTGATGAATTCTTGTCACTTGAGTTTCACATCTTTAGACTATCTTTCACTAACAACACTTCACAAATGTCCCATCATTACTACAAACTCAAATTCAACACTTTATCTTGCACATTATGGTGTTTTTTGTTGGACCAATGTTAATTTAAACTTCAATATTTATTCTTTTGTATTTCTTGAATAAAATAACTCCATGATATATCTACTTCAAATACTGAGTTTATCATCTTTTAGTATGTATTCCATCCACAACACTTCACAAATGTATTGTATCATCACTTCATACTCAAATTGAAGACTTTATATTACCACATAATAACTTTTTTATTCAACTAAGTTACAAGAATGACACCAAGAAGCATGTAGTAACTAAGGTAGATCATTTATTGACAACATAGCCTACATAATCAAAATAAGTGTAAAAAATTTAATGTTTATTCTTTCATATATTTTGAATAAAATACCTCTATGAGATATCCACTTCAAATATTTTAATTAAATAACTCGAAATATGAATAAATTGACTAAAAACTGTCATTACAAATGAAATTTCATTAGTATGAGAAGAGAATTATTAATTTCTCAACAAGTCATTGATAAATGTATCTTTTAGGAGATTTAAGATATATTGTTTTTTCAATAAATATATTATTTTTTGAGTGTGCAAATTTTATGTCTATAAGATCTATAGTTATCCTTTGTATTTAATGAATAATGTATAATCTTCATTTCTATGTTTACACTTGAGATCACAGATTACTTTGGTAAATCTATTAAATCAAACTCCAAGTGACTATTTGAGTTAGTATAATTATTTTTTTAGCTCATATACCACACTTTTATCCAGAACTTTGTCATATCTTTAGGGAACATCCATGTAAATATCTTCATTTAATTATCCACATGAAAATATGTATTTTTACATCAAATTATTAGATGTCTCAATCATATTCTATTACTAAAAAAATAATTTTCTTCGTTTTTAAAACTATAAAAATTATTTATAGGTAATATATTTTATAAGTTGTATATTTTAGCCACTAATTGAGTATTATATCTTTACATTATAGCATCAACTTTGTACTTAATAATGCATATCATTGTGTCTTATTCCCTTGTGGCATCTAGACTAATTATCATTCCTAATTCTTATTATATGTTCTCATGTCTTCATTCGTGACATGTTTCCATTCATTGTGAGATAATATTTCTTGGATGAAATTGATATGGTAATTGAGAGATATAAGAAATGTTCAACTCAAAGATGAAAAATTATTGTACTGACATAAAATTTGAGACAACATATTTTTAATTTCTAATGTACTTTCTCTTTCATTTATAAGAAAAATAAATAATTATTTATTTTTATCAAAATTTTCAGGAGTGTTATTAGAAGATGTTATGTGGTTTAAACTATTATTAGTACCTTGTGTGATTTATTGATAATTTTTTAAATCATTTTAGTTATAAAGAATCTTTAAATTAGGGTTATAGTAATATCCCTCTTAGTAATGAAGCATTTATGATGGTGACGTCAATAGCACATGGTTTTGCACTCCGTGTTCTATATCCTTATCAATAGGTTTATTTTTCTCCTTATTTTAGATTTCATCAAAGTAAGGTTTATATTTATTAAAAGTAACATTAATTGAAATAAAAAATATGCAATATGCAATATGAGTGATAACCACTTATAACACTTTTTCATTTTTGATAATATATAAAATTTTCATTATTGTATCTTTACATCAAGTTTGTTTTTTGATTTATTCTATTAAACTTTATGTTACATTTAGATCAAGAATGAGGATTAAATTGATTAAATTAATGTTTGAATTAAGTTAACTTATTATCATTATTATCAAATATTTTTTCATATTATGATACTTTGATTCCATGTGGTATAAAATTGTAGTATTATGATTTCTTATAGCTATTCAGCCTTATATATACATCCACTCTCCAATAAAATTTTGTATTAGGTTCCATTAACATAGACTGTTATGGTCACTACCACTAATTATTGAGTTCAACTCTCTTAAAATTTTACTTAGAAATTCTTTTCTAGATTCATAACTCTATGAATTCAATAACTACTTAATTAAATAAATATCATGAATGATTAAATAAATATTTAATATACTATTTATTTTAATAAAATATATGAAATATATCATTGTGAATTATTTTTTTGTTGAAGATAATGTTAACTTTGAATGCAACCAAAATTTTAGTAAGAGAGGATGATTATCAATACTTAGTAAAATTTATTAAAAATTTGACCTAGTTTAGGATAATTGTCGAATAGGTGAATAATACTCTTCATCTCAATAGCTTCACTTAGTTTGATCAGTAATAAAGACCTCAAATTTTCATTTTTTTCATTTTTAATGTAGAAAAATTCTTAGAAGGATTAGGGATAGCCATTCAAGTGTGATTAGTAGTTTAAAATGTGTCGTATTTATGGAGAAATCAATGCTAAATCCTTTTCTATTTTCCATAGTTTCCTAATAGTTATATTTTCAAAATGAATTAGCATTTTAAATTGCTTAAAAACTAATACGTATGTCCTTTATGAGTCTTTTTATTGTTATGAGAAATTGATATGTGGTTTCTTTAAAATATATTGTATATATCAAAATTACATTGATTCAATCAAAACTAATATATGTATGATATCATTGAAATTAGGCTAACAATATATATTTAGATAAGATGGTTACTTTATAAATAAATTTTTATTTAAATCACCTCAAGTAAAATATAATCATCAAATAAATAACATGAATCATAATCTTAATATTCATAACTATTTTTTTGCTGGTTTAGGATATCTAAAATATTTTTTCTATAGTAAATTCCTTAATATCTAAAAAATCATTTGCATTGGAATGAGTGGTCTAAATTCAATTAATTAATTTATATCAAAATTATTCAAAAGTAATCTTCTAACATTATGAATATAGAAGAAACTAAGTAAGCTTTTATGTGTTATTTCACTTCAAAAATCTCATTGATTTAGACATGGTAGTCATTATTACTTCATTGTGGTATATTATGTACATATTAACAATTTTCATGATAATATATAACATGATATTATCATATGATAAAATAAGTTTCAAATATACATTCAATACTTTTAATAAAAAAATATGTTTAATCATTTTTTTGTTTAAATATTTAATATTATCATGTTAAATTATATATAAATAATTTCACATTTGACCTCATCATAAATATAAATATTTTTGATTTTATTTATTTATTTTAAATTATTATCATCATCAAAATATTATGCCTTCAGTCTTTTAACAGATCTTAGTTTTGAAATAGCATACATTGCTCAAACATCTTAGATACTAAGTTGTTACAAGTTAAATTCTGATACGGTTTTAAATCTTAGACTTTAAGTTGGCAATAGATTAATTTGATGAATAAAATTAGGAGACCCACATACAAAATAAAAATTGAGAATATGATGTTGGAAGAAGAGGGTCTTTGTCATTTCTACAATGTCCCTATTTTTTGTGCCATTCCATTTTTTTGTAGAATATTGACACATTATAATTCATGAATTATCTACTCTATTTGAAAATATTATGTTATTATTTGATTAAAATTATCTCTTATATTATTTAATCTAACTTTTTTAGTCATAGTCTTAAATTATCATCTTATTAATGGAAAAAATACTTAGAGAGCCTTACTAACTTTTATTTTATGGTTCAATTAGAAAATTCATATTTTTTGAACAACTATTACTAAAAGTTTCAAACTATATTAAATAAAAAATTTAAGATTAGATAATGATTCATAGACTTTGATATTAATTTAAAAGAACAAAGTAATACACTTTTCAATATTTTCAAAAAAGGAATCACATTTATGCTCTACACTCTCACAAACAACACATTTCAAGTTTTCTAAATTTATTTTAATAAAAAATTATCTTCATTTTTCCAAAAGATGAATGACAACAACAAGAATGATACAATAAAAATTTATTAGACTCATAAAAAGTTTAGGTGTTAATTGGCTGTGTGATTCTACAATGTAGATTTAATGTAGATTTGACTTGATCCTTTGATATGGTAGAATACTTGTGCTCTTCACCATACTCAATCTTCTTGCTTGTTATCTTATCATATGCATTACAAATCTAGTAATCAATAACCACTTTATAGTTTCAGTTATTAATTTTTATCAAAATAAGATTTCTAGAGTTAACCAAGATGCAAGACATTTTTATTTCAGTCAATGGCTTCTTAATCTTTACATTTTTACATCAAAATAATAACTAGCGATCCATTTGTATTGATGTACATGATGTAGTTTTAGATCTTAATTGGTCATATGATTCTTTGGTGTATATTTGACTTAATCTTCCAATATAATACAATGCTTCATGCTCTTTGTCAAATTTAATTTTCTTGTATGTTACCTTATGGTATATTATATATATATATAAATATTTCTATCAAAAACTACTTTGAAGCTTAAGTTAGTAATTATTTTTTAATAAAAATAATATTTATAGATAGTTTGTAGACTTGAATGTCATTTTTATTTATGCCAATAAAGTTTTAATCTTTACAACCCCTATATCAATTACGATAATATGTGATTCCTCTATAGTGACTACTTTCCTGGCTTCCTCATCATACGACATGCCACATTTAGAGAGAGTTTTTGACCTTGAGAGCTGGTGAGAGAGAAAAGAGGCAAAAAAGTGAATTAATTTGAAGCAAAAGAGGTACTTATATTTATATGAAAAAAGAAAAGGACAATCGTAGATTTAGTGAAATGTCAAGAGTAAAAAATAAACTCCAACATGGAACCCTAAAACTCATGATTCACTTTAGAGAAGAAAGTTCTCATATTTATATAAGCATGAGAAGCAAAAATATGACTCAAATTCAAATATCATGTTGGTTTATCTTACATTGAGATGCCAATCTTTAGATATCACATTGATATTTTTATTAGACCAAAAGGAGGAGAAGCTTAGACTCTGTTCCATAGTCCTCGTGGTCCTTTGAGACAATATCAATAGGGCCATATGAGCATGGAGTCCATCTTGAACGTCTAAGAACATCTTTCCATGTCATTGAATGTTCAAAAGGCTAACCTCTCTCTCTCTATCTCCCCACGTCTCGCCACACGTATTTGAATGACAATCATACTCTCTCCTTGATATTTATACAAATATTGAATTATAGCTTGTTCAAAAGTTATAATATCCACGTACAAAAATCAACTTTGAAAGAAAATAATATCTATTAAACTTATTATATTTTTAACAGCGTAAAATTAATTTAGATTTAACAATAAAGAATAAAAAGGGGCTTGTGTTCATTAAAGTTCATCCAAGAATAGTAGGCGGTTTAACTCACAAAACATACAGTGTCATATCGTTTGCATCCCCGGATCTCCCAACGCTGGGATCGCGTATGATGAAATAATCTAAACTGAAATTTATGGAAACTGACCAGATGAGGCCATAGTATCAGATCAAGTGGAGACCTAACGAAACCTTCTCTTTCACCAAGGAAAAGGAAACCACTTCGATACTGAACGATGCCCTACAAACCCAGCTTTCAAGTTCTGGGCAAAGATCGTTTCTGGCATCATACGAAAATAGAAAGCCAGAATCGTTTCTTCAGACAGGTGGAGATAGAGAGATGAGAATGACAAATAATGGGAGTATTTATTTTTGGATTTGACTGCCGAACTGAGATCGGCGGCTAGAATGTCAAAAACAGCACAAGGAGGTGAGGCCTTCGTTGCACAAGCATCACTAACCACGTTTGCACGAGCATCTGCTTTCATTTTCGCTTTCTTCCACCAGTCAGAGATCTGCATCAAAAGGCAAGCACTTTCCCAAGCTTCAAGCAGGACTCTAGATGCTGTGGCTGAGGAGTCATGTTCCATTATTGTCTTCATGAGAATGCCACCAATACCCACCAACCCATGTCTCCATTTTTTTTTTTAAGGGCACCCTTTCTCCACAAGGAGAGCATCATGGGGAGGACAAACCATATCCTCCAAGGAGAAATTGCACCAAATAAGAATATCGGACAGGATGACTGAGCTACTTATCACAACGACGATCTCCAGGTGGAATGGGGACTCTCTTGCTCAAGGCCTTCCTTACCACCTCCTGAGACTGAAAGCACCTTGCTTTCGCCCTCACCTGTGGTGATCCTGGCTTCATCAGGTTTAAGGGCATTGGGATCTCCAGGCTTGTCGCTGCTGTTTGCACAGTATTTCTCCAGCCACCTGTCAGTCTCCCACAGAACGTGCAGAATGCTCTCCCTTGCAGAATAACCATGGGATTCAAACGGAAGAACTACTAGACGGCAGAGTGCGCCATGGCCCTTGAGCGCATTGAAGAACCGCTCTGACTGCATGCCGACCAAAAAAAACGAATGAAGGAACGTCAGGAACCATCTCAAGGTGAAACTTGCAAAGGAAACACGGCCACGACCATGCTTTTATAAACATTCTACCATTTTTAACCGTCAGAATCAAGTCCATATCTTTTCCCAGCAAGTGCTAAGTTCAATACATTGAAAACACTGAATGAAAGGTTTTTTTACTGCAAACGTTTCTAACGAGAAAGGAAGAGCTAAATATTTGTAGATTTGATTTTTGAAAAAGAATCCAAATTTGAAATGTTACATACAAATATGAATTAATTGTCCCGGGTCCACTACGAGGATTATCTCATTGTCTTCAGATCCAAATTATAATTCTTACATAAATGTTCTCAAACGACAAACAGGTATGATCAGCATAATTCAAAATGTCCAGGAATAAGAGATGTGAACTAAGAAAGTTTAACTAGAAATTGGAAAAAGTCAGAGGCAAATACAATGGAAGGCTTTTCACCTGCATTGTTAGCGTCCCCGAATTGTTGTCTTCCTCTCCATGGATAAGCAGGAGAGGCTTCTTTATTTTGTTTGCTGACATGAACGGACTCATCTCAACATAAGTGTTTGTCGCTTCCCAGAGCGTTCTGTCCTCATTCTACCGCCATCCATGAAACAGTGTCAAATGAGATTGATCAGGAAATTCGCTCGGGAATTTTCAACCAAAATAAAGAGAAGCAATAGCAACAGGACAGCAAGGGAAGTGCAATAAATATCTCAGCCAACAAGGCATAAAGCGCTATCCTACAAAAATAAATATATCCCTCTACCTGAAAACCAAAAGGAGTAAGTGTTCTGTTATAAGCCCCAGACCGAGCAACCCCACAACAGAAGAGATGTGGAGCATGTGCGAGGAGGTTGGCTGTCATGAATGCTCCGTAAGAATGACCTCCAACAGCAATCTTATTCGGATGAGCAACCTGATGAACAAGGCAGCATGCAAAATAACGAATATAAATAATAGAATAATCGTTAATCTTCAGGGAAGAAATGGAGGCGGCTTACCCCTCTACGTACAACTTCCTCAACAGCAGCCTCTGCACTTTGGACCAATTGTTCTACATACCTATTTGAAACTTCACATGGTCAACGAAACTGATGGTAACCAAAGTATATTTAACTTGGCATTGTTCAACATACGATAAATGATTCGAAAACATCATAAAATAAACCCTGACCATCGTCCTGGGGAATAAACATCTACAGAAATTTCGAATAACTGAAAACTTGCTCATCTACATGAAAATATCAACTAAGCAAATAATAAGAAAGGATTGATAAGATAATAGATACCTATCGTTTGCCTCTTCATCACCCTCACCAATGATTGGTATTGTTGGGCCGGATAAAATTGCAAATCTGAATGACAAAAAATATCAACCAACAATTCATAAATAAAAAATAGCTAAAAGGACTCGTGCAAGGAAAATAAATCCAGGCCATAGTCGGTGCTAAGTTTTATCATTTTCTCATACGCTTCACTGACAAACTAAAGTGTGATAAAGATAGATTATACGGCAAAACGGAGCAGGAATAGCTAAATACAACAATAACCAACCATGCCAGATGGGCATACTGAGAAAACAAACTCGTAGGCAACCACACATGCTCCGGGCAACGGATGTCACGGTAAAGTCCACTTTCAAAAAAAGGAGGCCATATCCTTAAATGGACTTCACTATTCAGTCATACCCGATCATATTTCTTCAGAAAAAATACTAATAATCTGATGATGCCTAAACAGATCAGAGATTTAGAAAGTGCGTAGCAATCATCCAGGAAAAAAAAAGAGTAAAGACTAAAATTTATATTGTATTACCCTCTTGCGAGCCAAAGAAGGGCTGAAGTTGGACCTATCCCTGCAAACTCATTAGGGGAACCACGAACTTGACCAGCTGCATCCTTGCTCTTAAATTCTCCAGGATAGGACCAGAATAAGCATGGAAGAGGTCCATTCTTCTCAGGGTCATAATCCGGAGGCAAGTAAAGAGTTGCTGTCAATTGAACGCCATCCTTTCTTTCGTACTTGATTAATTCTTTCTGGAGCGATTTCAATTGAGGATATGGATGAGGAAATTGTGTTATTTGGACTGACTTCTTTTCAGGCCACGTCTGAAGATGGTACTGAGTGTTTTCAGTCTTAGTTTCCTTTGATGTTAGTATTTTCAATTCTTCAAGGCGTAGATCACCATTAGTCTGGTCTGACATCAATGCAACAACAGATTCATAATACTTCTCCTTGTCACTCTCCCATATTCGTTCTTTAGCGCCCGTATTTCTGGAGGAGAAAAAGAGAACTTAGTTTTCCATGCAACATCAACAGTTCTTGCAAAGTTTAAAAACTGGGTACAGTGAACCTACATGTTAAATAAGTCGAGAAATGGGATGCTCCCTTGAGGAGTGGCACCAGTTCCATTTAACAAAATATACGTTTCATCATCATCCTCCTTTCTTATCTTCGCAATAACATAGGTTCCTTCTGCAGTTCTCCTCAACATTGGAGACCCTGGGTCAGAGTACACGTCTTCAGATGACCTATCAAACAGTATCCGTGGTCTCACATCCTTGTTGCCAGGGGATATGACCCATGTTTTTACACGCCTTGTTTTATACCAAGATTCGTACACCAAAGCCAGGGATTCATCACACCAAGAGATGCCACTGAAGAAACGAAAAGTTTAAAATATTTATTTCCGAAAATAAATCTCAAAAAATTATACACGTCAGAGGGAGAATAGAAATGATAGACAAGTAATTTTGTCAAAATAATTAACCACGATATCTGAATCATCAATCTAGAATCAGCTAGGATACACTACACATAACGCAATATTTTGATGAAGAATTCGGAGAAGCACAATATCTTGTGATAGCTTTAGGGAGAAAAGGTCTCTCCCTAGACATGTTACATTACTGATTGAAAAATGCATGCACAATTTACTTATAAGACGCATATTCAATAGTTTAGAAGTATTTACGACACTGCTTATATCATGGTTTGAGACTGCTTTGCAGAGTCGGTACCGTTTAATCAGTGGTCATTCAAACGAGAAAAAGGTAACGTTCTGTGGTACCAATGAACATTTAGAACTCAGTCAGGATGAACAATCTGGCGATTCAAGGTCATTCCAAAGAACAAGGCAGTAAAATCCAGGAAACATACCCATAGCGAAGATCAAGTTTTATTAAAACCTCTGGTTGCTCATCATCTACTAACTCAGCAGGCTCTGTGTAGATTATATCACGAGGGGAGACTTCGATCTTTGCATCTCCTCCATCTTGTGTTTCAACCCTAGCGAACACCAGTGTAACAAAGATTGAGATAGTTTTGACTCTTAAATCGCAGAATCTAAAGCAACGTGGAAACCAACAACAACTATGTGATATTTTCACATGCATGTTGGTTTTTATGGTTAACAGAATAATCTAAATGGTCGAAAATTAGACCTATATGCTTGAACTTCGATCGTGAGATTTTCTTTCATGTCTTGTGATGTCGCACAAGAATATTAAAGTAACAGTTAAGCATAAATAACTTAGAGCTGGCTCCTCTGTGTGCATAAGTTCTTGTCTGGGCTTCAATTATCCCGAAGAAGTCTATTCATAAAAATTGCACATACTTTCCTTTTCCCAATATTGCCGTCTAGAGAAAAATATTGCCATTTTTAAAACTTCAAAAATTAATAAAGTAAAAGGGCCAAATATCACCTCGAATTCACTATAATCCGGAGTCAAGATTACTAACAGCATTTTTCAACGTGTAGGATCCTTTTGTATGTTATATGACTTTTGTGGTCCTGATATTGTGGTACGTCTTGCCCTGAAAACCGCGGTTCAGGGCCATCCAATAGAGGACAAAATTCAATTACTGTTCGGGGTCACCCTCAAATGCCGTACATCAGAAACCAAGGCACTAATCAGTGGATGGGACCCCACAAATGCAGTACCACACCGATATAATGAGAATCCCAAGCCTTGAGCTTTAGCAACTGCTGTCGGTGTTGTGTACATCCACCCATTTCAATGGGGTACAACACTTCTCATTTTTGGTCTAATACTTATCTTGTATAGCATGTTGTTATGGTGGTGTTATGTTCTACATGGAATTGAATTGATGAGTGAATTTAAGTTGGTAACATAATGAGGGAGGCTTTTCAATGAAGTCAGCTGTAGGGAAGTTCAATACATGAGACATTATATTCAATTTTTGGAAACGTTCTGTATAAGACGGTTTAATAAAGAAGAAGAAGAAGAAGAAGAAGAAGAAGAAGAGGCATTAGAAAACCAAAACTGCTTTACCAGTAGATTGTCGAAGGCTTGTCTGGTCTCCAGTTAATTGAACGCTTTCCCTTCCGAACACTATTGAAAGCAATTGGGATATCCTCTGCAAGAGGCAGGTCACAGATTTCTCTGACAAATTTTCCATCAGTTGTCCATAAATCAACCTTCTTTGGGAACCTTCCGCATGGGACAATATAAGAATATGGTCGGTGGAGTGAAGAAACCAAAATATATTTCTGATCAGGAGATGGGTCAATTGATGTATATACAGCAGGAGGCCCAACAGGCTTTACTGTACCATCGAGAGAGACCAGGATTAGTTGACTGGTGGCATAATAGTCAAACAAATCTGCATCATAGTCATCCTTCAGAAGATCCTGAAATGTTCTGACTTGTATGACATTATGTGCCTCGTTGGATTGGATCTTTGGACCAGATGGAACCAATGGCTTCTTGGGTGGCTCCCCAAGAGAACTAGGGATTGTGCACACCAATAATGTAGAATTGTCAACCCAAACATAACTGCAAAGAACAAGCAAGGGAGTACCCGCATGAAAAAAGATATGAGGATTTGCAGGCTGGAATTAGGAAAAGCATGTAAAGGGCTCACTTGTCAAAAACTGCATTTAAATATACATCTGGCGAATGAAACAACGGCCTAGCCTTCCCTGTTTGAGCATCAGCAACCCAGAGCTTCAGCTTGCTGCTGACATTGCCTTCCTAGTAAATTAAACAGATATTAAGAAGCAAACAAAAATAAGCTGATGGAAAATCCTCATCATTGAGCAGACCAATGATTACCTCATCAGTTCGAATGCTGAAAGACAAATGCTGACCGTCACATGACCTTTATGAAATTCAAAATTTATCAAAATAAGAGGGTTAGTGCCCTGCTATAGAACAAGCAAATATATTAATAAATTCATCATTTGTGTAAAAAAATTGGAATAACAAGGATCGATGGGAAAACAAATTCCATTATCATCCATAATCATCTCCATTACTGTGGAAATTAGCTCATCATTCACCCATTTAAAAAAACGACAATTTTTACATTTTTTTGCTATCAAAAGGCGTTGTAATTCATAATCGTCATTTATTTCACAATTAGAGAATAACAAGTGGATTCTTCAATGCGGTATTTGCCCAACAAATTCTTCAGCATAGGACCTTTCGCACGTTGATAATAAAATTATGGCTCAAGAGATTACCAGCTAACGAAGTTTATTTTAGAGCCTTCAGGAAATCCATGTACTTCCTTCTCCGGACCTAATGAACCATCATCCTCCAGTGAGTGAATTACTATACCGGTGTAGAATGACCTGATGATAAGTTTGACATCAGCAACATATTGTGACACCGATGGACCATTAAGCCCAGAAATCATAACGAAGTTTGATAAATATAAGGGTGCAAAGATCATCAGGCAGCTTACATGCGACTCCGCGTGTGACAGCTTCCATCTATTCTTAAGCCAGCAAGCTTTTCCTCGGGTCTAGCGAGATCTGATAACGGAGGCATAGCTCTACGCTTCAGGAATAGGATTTTATCCCTCTGAGGAGAAAATGATAGAGCAGGAAGCGGCGGTGCATCGACAATGTCTCTGATTTCCTTCGGGGGAACGCGGTACCGGCCCGCCGATGATGCTGTCTCTGTATCATTGGCAGAAAATTGATTGAAAAAAAAAAGAAAAACGGGATAAATATCCCCTTCGGGGTTCAACGAAGAGATGCACTAATCATAAAGCCCCTGTCGCGAGGAACCCCGGGGAGTCAAGCAAGAACTCGACTGCGAGCAATAACAAGCAGAATAGAGTGAGAATCTCAAAATGAGAAGAAATGCTACCAGAGGAATCAATTGAGTGAGAACACGCAACAAAAAACAGGGTAAAGTGGTTTCCATTCTCCGGAAGCAGCACGCAATTGCAGCCCAAAAGAAGATCGATTCCCTCTCAGCGAGAATTGGAAACAGGGCGGACCTTCTTCCTCATCGGCAGAGGGGGATGACGCGAGGGAACCGTTGGGACCACTGCCGTCGTTTTCGACGCCGGAAGCGATGAAGGTAGCGAATCTACCGAGCCGAGCGGAGGCCTGGGCCGTCATGGGTCTGGGCAGCCTTGCTCGAGGGAGACGCTGAAACCCCTGGCTGCGGACGAGAGAGGCAAGCTTCGGGGCGGCGGATGGGGAGAAGGAGAACTTGGGAGGCGGATGGAGGATCGAGAAGCGGTGGGAAACTCTGAGCAGCATCCTTCACCAGCCGTTTATGTTCATCAACTGACGCAACGATTAGACTGGGAGCCAGCCCGTCGCGACTGACTAGTCGGACTCTCCAGTTGCTCCACCGTGGCCAATGGCAGCAATAAAAAACCCGTCTTTGGAAACAATCCAACCGAACCCCCCCCCTCAACGCTATATAGCCTTATTTGGCAGTGGATTTTTTAGGAAATAAGATATTTATACATATCATTTTTCCCTGATTTATTGGATTCTCGGGTCGATCCATAAATACCGATGAGGGAACTTCCATCAGTCTCCCTCTACAGACTCCAAACCCACCCCCCCCCCTCCCCCACCCGTGACCTATTTAATGGGCCACGCGTAAATGGGCCTCGTATTGGATCCCCCCGGCCCAACCACCCGTCATCATCGCCAGACTTGGCTTACCTTTCTTCTTTAAAAAGAAAAATAAAATTAGGTAAACGATTTACATTTTATATTTCTATCTATGGAATTTTATTTTCCACGTATAATTATCGACGTGTATCCAGAGCTGATTTATGGGAAATGAGCAATTCCATTCGAGGGCGGCAGACGATTTTTTTTCTTTTCTTTTCGCAGAATGAGTTTTCCTTGTTTTCTATAATGGGAAATGAGGGTCACCAGATCGGCGACCTCTGGCACCGGGGACCTCCGTCACCAGATTGGGCGTCGATAGGGCTACGCAGTACGTCGCCGCCGAGAATTCGAGGGGGGAATGGCGGGGGAAGGCACCGTGGAAGCTGGCGGCGTCCCGGCGGTCATGGCGGGGTGGATGGACAAGCACCGCGAGATGTATCGTCGGGCGACAAAGCACCACTTTGTCCTCAGCATTCGCGAGGGGACAATCGATCTTTCCTCGTTTAAACGATGGCTGGTGAGTGTCTTGTCTGTCCTCAGTAACGGCGTGTACATTTTGTTTCGTCGATTTCCTAATGACTGAACAGAACCTTATATATAAGAACCTAATTTCCTGTTCTTTTTTTTGTAAACTATTACCCCGAAGTTCAAGCATATCGATTACAAAGAGATAGAGGGAATATAAGTATATTTATCTGTGATTGGAAAACCCACGTCCGCGTTTTACTGACAAAATTAGCCGCTTACAACTGGTGTTGGTACAAGCGAGTTGAGACTTGGGAACGGCATGAAAGTGACACAAGGGTAACAGAGAAAACCGAAGGCAGAATTCACTATCCTTAAATGATGAAATTAGCGTAGCAAAAAAAGAGAGAGGAAAAGATATCAGCCTTATGAATTGTCACAATTCCTTCGTATTTTGTTGATGCTTCTTCCTATTATCCGAAATATGAAATAAAATCTACGCAGGGATTGGTAGATGATTACATATCCCTTTTAGTCCTACGTCAATTCTTGGGAGTTGGGAATTGTTATGCCTAAGCCCTATATTTGCATCAATCGCCTCTTGTGTCTCTGTGTGATAGGAATAAAGTATTCATTTCACAGAACAAGTGGGAAAAAATGAAATGTATGACACCAAAGGTACACATTCTTTGAAGATAACCGCCAGTGTTCTATTGGATGATGACCTTTATCTGGCTTTCAGGAGATTTGTATTCGTGGCAACCTTCTTGTCTATAGAATTCTCCGCTATATTAGTTTCCCGCCTGTGGGGAACTTTTCTGTTGTTATGACCTCCTAGCGACGGGCATTATATGTGTTGGTCCTCCTTAAGTACTCGTGGGCTTAACCAAGTAATTCTGGTTTCCCCCCTTTTTCTATTTTTTGTTTATCATTGTTTTCAGCTGTGCCGATCTCTTCTCTCCACTCTGGCGGATGGGAAGATCAATGCTTGGAGTTGAAAGCTTAACATTTTTTTATGAAGTAATACTTCCATTTACCCGAAGACGTATTCCAACTAATTTTTTGAACTTATTTTCATATTTCCCGTATAATGTGCTCGTTGCGTCCTATTTGATATATTTTCTCTTTTTTAGCTACCACATCAAAGGTCAGATATTAACTTACCTATAATTAGTTATAAAACAAGAGACATACACTTGTTGCTCAAGAGACTAAACAAGTGACGACTGCTGGGTGGGAGATATCTTTGTTCCAAGCTTGAAGTTGGGTGGTTATTTGACCATGTACCTAATTGCCGAAATCACTTAACTTTTTGGTTCTTCAAATCACCAGCCAAAGATATTCAGAGATTGTTGATTGGGTGTTTTGCGGACCATTTTAATAGAAAAATTATTTCTGCATGATGAACGTTCCTTGGAGATTTCTCTTGTATGCCTTGTCTGGTCAAAACTAGGTCTGGGCTTGCCCACACCCTGGGCCCTATTTGTGACTCATTCTTGAACCTTTGCCCAGTGGGCTTCTCATCTGGATTGAAGAAAAGAAAAGGAAAGTAGCTTTCCAATGCAGTATTAACCAGCTATGGTATGATTGATTAACGTGATGTTTTTAGTGTATGGACAGGCTCAGTAGCTCTCTTTTAATTTCAAAAGATATGATAAACATCAAAAGGAGGAGCATCCCATTCTCTTAGTCGGATCGCATCTCTCTATACTTTCCGGCAGAGTTTTGTTTCGAGCATTGCTTGAAAACAATGTGCAAAAAATAACATAAGCTGTAATTAGACAGCTTAAAGACTTTTCACTTGCAACTGTACCTAAGTTTTTAGTCATCGTAATATCTGCAATTATATCTCACTGCTTTATATGCTGTAAGTAGAGCTTAACCATAATATTTCAGTCAGTCTGAATTCGTAGAGGGATGTGTTAAAACAGTGAGCCACGGATGAAATTCAGATTGGTCTAAGCTTCTTGTAATACTAGGTGTAAAAAAAGGATAACTTGGCGGCCCCATCAACTTTCTTGTTCATCGGCATGATGATGATTTCCAAATGCCTAGTCTTCAGAACCACAAGTGTCCGCATTTGGTATCAGATTTTGATTCCGGCCTCTTCCCTATTTAACCATTTTCTATCGGGTCAAACTTCCATCTGAGTTCTATGTTTCAGTCATCGTTCTCCGTTCAGTTCCATAGTTAGTTAGGTTTTACCTTATTAAGTGAGAGATAAGTGAATTAGAAAATTACCCGCCTCCTTCTTCAAGTTATTTTCTTCTTTATCTGTCAGAGTTTCCGTTTCTATCAGTGGCTGAAACTAACATCACATGCAAAGAACAGGAACAAGACTACGTATTTGTGAGGGGATTTGTTCCCTTCGTGGCAAGCGTTCTGTTGAAGGCCAGCAGGGAATCGGATGGCGAGATGGACGTGGAGACCATCCTTGGCGGCATGGCTTCTCTTTATGAGGAGCTGTCCTGGTTCAAAACGGAAGCTTCCAAATGGGGCCTGGCCTTGGTTGATGTCATTCCTCGAAGGGCAAACCAGGACTACTGCGGGTAATCTATACCTGGAAATTTCCACAGTACTCATTTCCGACGACGATCCCTGAGATACCATGTCTCCAATTGCAGGTTTCTTCGGAGCATGGAAGAACCAGAGGTCGACTACACCACGGCTATGGTGGCCTTGTGGGCCATCGAGACTGTGTACCAGGAAAGCTTCTCTCTGTGCCTCGAGGATGGCTCCAAGACTCCACCGGAGCTAATGGAGACCTGTCAGAGATGGGGTAATGCCGGTTTCAGGGGCTACTGCGACTCCCTCAGGAGAATAGCCGAGAGACGCTTGGAGAAGGCCCCGGAGGGTACCCTGAAGAATGCTGAAGCTGCATTCGAGCGAGTTCTTGAGCTCGAAGTCAGCTTCTGGGATATGAGCAGCAGTGGCAGCCCGCTTTGACGACCTTCGTCGTCATGTAAGCGTCGATCAGTGGCGTGCTCGCTGAGGTTGTCGGTGGAATGAATGGCATCATTCAGACGAAATGCGGACTGTTCGACGCTTCCAATTCAACAGACGGATAACAAAAATCCACCGGAGAGGTGGATTCATGGGGACGACGCGGCGGAAGGACTCAGAAATCAGATGTCGTATACACAGGTCAGAGAAAGAGAGAAGAGAACGAGGGGGAACGCAGACAGACTACTACACCTATTTTGGAAGGATCAACGCCGGCGGCCGGAGCAAGCAAGCTTCTCAGTACGGTAACATGTCAGAGGAGGCGGTGATCGCCTGCGACGGGCAGGGGAGCTGCCATGGCTTCAGGAACGGATCGGGAATCTCGGGGATGTCCATGGCCACGCCGCTGAACTCTTCGACCATGTAGAGCACCGAGTTGAGCGACTGCAGCCTCTCCGTCAGCTCCACCACCCGCGCGCCGAGGATGGCGTTCTCCGAGTCGAGCTTGGCGAACTGCTGCGCGTACGCGTCGATCTGCACCGCGATCCGGCCGTTCTCCTCCTCGAGCTGGGCCGCCTGCTTGATCAGCTCGTCCAGGTGTTGCTGCTTCCTCATCCGGGACCGCCTCGCCGACTCCCGGTTCGACTCCATCCGCCGGCGCTTCCTCTGGTCGTCCACCGCCGCCTGCGGATCGGACTCAGAACCAGACGACGTCGGCTTCCCCGTCGAGGAAGAAGACATCACCCTTTTTCCTTCTTATCTACTACTAATCAACGGCTCTTATTGGTGATGGGATTATTCCCTTCTTGAACTGATTGACTAGGTTCAAAGCTGGTGGATCCGGATCAGAAAGGGGTTCCCAAGAGGTTGACGAGCCGCGAGGAGCAGGTCAGCTCACGAGATCGCGTAGAACCAGTAGAGGAAAACGACTGAGAAGGAGTGGAGGATGCGGATGCGCCGCCGGACGGTGGAGAAGCTCATATATGCTAGAGGGGGACTTTTCCGGCGAGATTTCGCGGCTGCTCCATCGACGGGGTGCCCAGCGCCTTCTCCGATCGTCAAGCGAGGACGAAACTCGGGCAGAAACAAGCAACCAGAAGTTCAGCCGAAGCAGAGGCAATGGAAGAACCAGAGCGGGCGACGGAAGGGGGGAAATGGCGAGGTGCTACAGAAGAGGTGGAGGTTTTGAGGAGTCGGCGGCAGAGGGGTATTTATAGATGGAGGACGTGAGGAAAGCCCCGGGCTTTTCTTTCCTAGGGGCTCTTGCTTACCTCTCCTTATCCACTCGCCCGACTCGGTGGGCTGGCGGAGGAGGGGATACAGCTGGGCCGGCGCTCTTTTTTCTTTTCTCGTCCGGCCGTTTAACGGATATTCCGGCGAGAAAAGCATATTCCGGTCGGGAAACTCTCAATTCGCTTCTCCCGTTCTCTGGGAGAGATCGCCGATTGGACGGTTTGGATTCGCGATCGGCTTCCAGATCGGCCTTCGACGGGGCCTCCCGTGATGACGTATGTGATGACGACGGTGGAGCAGGATAAATGAGCTCCGCGCGAGTGGGCCGTCCGTAGGGCTGTGGGCCCCACTGTCCGTTGGGGACACCCATCACGTGTCAAGGTTATGGGCTTCCCGGGGGCCTGGTGGTGCATGTGCGTGGACTCCCACTTCGGATCCGGCCGCCAAAGGTTATATATTGAATTGGCCCTTTAATTCTGTCGTCAACCGGGCTCCTTACCGCCCGCTGCCATTGTCGGGGCAAGTGGACGTGTTGTACTGCTCCTCCTCCATCTACCTGCAACCTTTTAGAGATAGAGAGAGAGAGAGAGAGAGAGAGGACTGTGAGCAGCGAGAAACTGGCTTTTAGGCCCCCTTCCAGTATCTATCGCTTTAACTTTCAAGGAAAATCCGCCAGCTGGATCGTTTAGTTGCGTCGAGAGAGAGAGAGAAACGAGCGTCGGCTTTGAGAAACTGCCTTTCAGCTCTCTCTCCACTCTCTCTCTCTATCTCTCTCTAGAACCATAAAGGAAAATCTGTCAGGCGTAGCATTTGCTAATGGAAAACCGAGAGAAAGAAAGGGAGAGAGGCAGAGCTGGGAGTCAGTTTCGGGAAGCTGCGGCCCCTCTCTCCTCTCTCCTCTCTCTCTCTCTCTCTCTCGCTAGAATTCTCTGAGAAACTGCCAGCTCCAATGGGTGTGCCGTGGAAAGAGAGAGAGGGATAGAGAGAGAGAGAGAGAGAGAGAGAGAGAGAGAGAGAGAGAGAGAGAGAGAGGGTGGTCGGGGGGGCATTCTTTCCACGTTGCGGGGGCTCTCTCCGGAGGCGTCGTAGTGATAAAACTAGGCTCCGACAGTCACCGGTCTTGTGCGAGTCAAAGTCCAAAAGTCTCGCACGATTAAGGCACGTGAGATTTGACGAAACCGGGGGCGATCTAGGTGCTAGGAAACTCACTTCGATATCGTCGAAGGATTATCCGCCGCCCTCGGTCAATCAAAGATCACAAAAAGCAGCGGAAGGAAGCTGCAGCCTTGACCCATGGAACTTGGCCGGCGATCTTATCCACTGGAAGCTTCTATTCTTTCCGTAGCCAAAGCTGACGCCGCCGGAATTTTCCCCGTCTCCCGTCAGTCCGCTGGACCGTCGCGCCATTCAATTCGGAGATTCAAAACCCGTGGGCGGCGGGATTCTTTTGAAGGAAAACATTCGCGCCGCCGGGGAGTCATCCTAGACGTTGACCCACCCGCCAAGGCCTATCCTCCTCCCGCCGCCGCCGCGTTGTGGTCGGAGATGGGCAGAGAGTCGGTTCATCTTGTCGTCCCCGTCTTTTTCCACTTGCACGGTTTTAACTGAGATCGTCAGATCGTTGACTTTGGTGCTCGCCATCTTCGAGGGCGGAGCTCGATATCTTATCTTATCCACGCGGCGTAATGCGCGGAGAACGGGATGACGGGTGGGGCTTTTCGTTCACCCTCGCTGTCAGCGTCAACGGGCGTCAACGCCATCAGAAGAGATGGGGACAACACTCTGGTGATACTCATAAATATCCTAAGGATTGTTAACTTCGTCCGTCTGGTATTTATCTCGTGTACTATATCGTCCCACTATATAGGATATATCACCAATGCGCTCGTTCATCTCTCTCTCTCTCTCTCGCTCTCTCTCTCTCTCTCTCTCTCTCTCTCTCCTCTAGAGTTAACGTGCGTACGAACCTAAACACGTTGACTCCCTCTTCGTTCTCATCCGGCGCCGTCCAAGTCTAATGGGCTCGGATTGCTAGACTAAATGGGCTACTGGGCCGTGAAGGACCCAGCAATGGAGATTCCAGACGGGATGTCGGGGGAGTTCGAAACTTGTGATGCAAGAAAGGAGTATCAGAAGCTTCAGAGTGAGCTCGGTTAATAAAGGAAGGGTTTTTTTCCCGTGTAGTCCCCCTCGTTATCATCTGATTCCCGAAGCGTCCCTCCCTGCTGTCGGATGGGCGACTTGTTTGGGTGTTGACTATTATTTAGCGAGGAGGGTTCCTGTCCGGTCGGTGTGCCTTGCTACTTTCCCGCCGCTCGTCTCGTTTTCGAAGGCGGAGCTTGAAGATCATTTCGTAGTTGCCATTCGTTGTCCGTGACGACGATGGAAAGGGTGAGAAGGGGCAGGAATTGAGCAAGAACCAGGCGCATTCAGTGAAAAGTTGGGTTTTCTCCGTAGGATTTAATGGCGACTATGCTGAGGGCACTTTCACCAAGCCGGTTGCAGCGTCGGCTGCTGGGCCTGCCCGTGATGCAATCGGGAGGTCCCTGCATTGGAGGGGAAAAGAGATTCCCTTTGCTTCGCATTCTGGGTTCACTTGGAAAACCCAGCTGTACGGATCCCTCGCTGTGCGGTAGGGCGTTCTTCTCCTCCGAGTCCGGTGGTGATCCGGAGCAGCCGGTAGAACCCTCGTCTGCAATCGTCCCGACGAATCCCCGCCCGGAGGACCATTTGTCGGTCAGTAGTCTTTCGTCAATGAATGAAATTGTCGCCTGGTCGTCATGCTTGCCTCAGAAAGCTTGCTTTCTTACAAAATGCTGCCCGCTCCTTCATTTTCATCTCTTCGTAGACCATCTAGCTGATTTAGTTGTCGATTTTCATCACGGAATTGTATTTTTCTTCTAGCTGGAATTTGTATAACCCAGTCTAGAACTGTCGTCCGTTGTTGGTGAACCTGTTAAGGTCGATCCTCAACCATAACTACAACTGTTTCTCAAAGACAAGGCGATAAATCCGAGAAGCAGAGTTCCTTGTTTATATTTGAACATATATAAACAATCTGTTGCATCCGGTTGCACTTTTCTCACTGTCCCTGTCACTTGTTCTTATGATGCAGGTTATTGCATTACCCTTGCCACACCGACCATTATTTCCAGGTTTCTACATGCCAATCTATGTGAAGGTACGATAATTCTTTGTAGTGAAAATTCAAAATCCCGTGTGTGTGTGATTACGAAAGAATCCATTACTGCACAAAACTTCCTTACGAGACAGTATCTGTGTGATAGTTCGCAGCTGCACATATCTCTAACAACCGGCTATTTATAAGAATCATCTGATGGTTCAACATGTGTACATTTTTTTCGATGGGTTTGCTCTTGATTGGGCACTTTGTCAACTTACGGTAACCAGAAACATACTTTACTTTGGCATTTTCCCTGTGGAAACTGTCATATATAGTTTTCGCGCTCTATTTCAGGTTAGTCTGCTCAAATTCAACCTTAGTATCTTTATTTCTATTGTTTCATGAAATTGTATGACGTTGTTATTTTCATTTGCATTCTTCCCCGTCTTCTCATTCGATCTGTCCTGTAGGCTTGTAATGATCTGAAAGGTACAGGGGAGCTTGGTGCATGAGGGGAGAGATAAATGAAACATATGTTCTGGGTTTCAGGTCTTTTGTAGCCTGATATGAAACATGCATTGTTATGGTGTCACATCAGAAGAGTGACCAGCGAGTGTAGGGCCAGCCTACTTCTTCTGGGGTCTTTCTTTCTCTCACATCTTCTCTGTCTCTTCTTTGGGAATGGGGTTCGAATAGGAGAAAGAAGGAAAATTGCAGCTTTAGGGCTTATCTTAAGCCCACGCCACGTGACTAACATAAAATGGAAAAGGATAATTTCTTTTTCGAAAGAATGGTTTTTCATTGTTTGTTCTTGAAAGAAATCGAATGAACTAACTGTTGGATATAATTTTATTTTCTTAAAAGCATAATTATATCAAGGAATCATCATCATTCGTCAGCATACGCACTTCATTGTTGTTGTCTTCTTTGTCATGTACTGGGGTTAAGTTTTTTGCATTCTTTTTATCCCCTCGTTGTGAATGGAGGTTGGATTGATGAGTCCATTTAATTATCAAAATATTTGTATCTGAATACACCGATAAAATCTTTCTTTCAGGACCCAAAATTGTTGCAAGCTCTGGTGGAGAACCGTAAAAGATCTGCACCATACGCTGGGGCTTTTCTTCTTAAGGACGAACCTGGCACAGATGGTACAGAACCAGAAAAAAGTATTTACGATCTGAAAGGGAAGGAACTATTCAAGCGTCTTCATGAAGTGGGTACACTTGCACAGGTATGAATTCTGCCTGGTTTCTGAATGTAACGAACGAGCCATGTTTGCTGTCATTTTCATTATATTTATTTTTGAAATATTAGATAACCAGTATCCAAGGGGAACAAGTTGTGCTGATTGGACATCGCAGGCTGCGTATTACCGAGATGGTGAGTTGGCATCTGTATGACCGTGTGAGTTTGTCATGATTAGTATGCAACAATTTTGTTTCTGATTCTTTGCAAATTTACAATCATGTAGGTTGAAGAGGAACCCCTGACCGTCAAAGTTGATCATCTGAAGGCATGTAATTCTTCTCTCATTTATTCTTTGTTTGAAGATTGGATGTGAGCCCATCATATGGACTTGCCCTAGAATCTGGCCTTCTGATGTCTCATGTTACCAATTACTTTTCGCCCTGCACTTCCCTAAATTTGGAAAAACGGACCTGTTATGGATTGCTTTTAAGGACTGGAAGATTTATATCGCTATGACACTTTCCTTTACGAGGTGTTGATATGAGGAGAGCCGCTATATCTATCTTTCAATTATGGTGATCTTTATTGTGGCCTTCACTTCTATGGTTTTTTTTTTGTTCACTCTTTTCCCATTTTCTTGAGGGTTATCTGGATGATGTCTAGAGGTGTCCATTCTCTTCTCTTTTGACCATGGTCGTTTGCAAAAACTTTCATCTAACTTTCATCCAATGACACCTTTGTGATCTGAACAAAATTACCGTGTTTTTCTGTAAGGAAGACACGGTAACGCTTAAATTTGCGTTTACATTCTTCCACTGATTATTTTACAGGACTTACCTTACGACAAAGATGATGATATTATCAAGGCAACGTCATTTGAAGTTATATCCACTTTGAGAGATGTACTAAAAACAAGTTCTCTCTGGAGAGATCATGTACAAACATATACTCAGGTTAGCTTTCCAGGAGTCTATTTGATTTTGATTTTTCGTTTGTCCACTGAGGTTTTTTATTGTTTTGGTGTTTTTTGGGACTCTTCTTTGCCTTTTCCCACATTCGCATAAAAAATTATTGTTCCAAAGCCTTCTTGTCATATTTTCTGATGTCTTTAAGTTTTAGCAAAAAGTTAGAGCCATTAAGCTTTCAGTCAAATGAGAAGACAATTTACCTCAACTTTGAATCAATATAGTTTACTTATCCTTCAATGTGCTAAAAAAAATAAATTCGGGCTACCTGGAGAAGATATTATAGGCACAAGAGGCTTCTTGAAAATCTTATCATGCAAGCTATTGCCAATTGTGTGAATCATTGCGCCAATGACCGAATTACTACAAAGACCTGCCATGGTAATGAGGCGTTTCCCTTGTGTAAGATGCGTCATGCCTGGTTGTTGCGGATCTTCCTATTGGTCCTTAAATTCTAAGTTAGGCAACGAGTAATGGGAAGTTATTTTTCCTTAAAATGTGCTACATTCAGTCTCTTTTCGTGAGTTCTTGGGCATACAAAAATCAGTCTTATTTCTCTTGTTTGTGGCTGAAATTAAACCTCAAAAATACAATACATTAGAGGATTTTCTGTCTTTTTATTCAATATATTTACTCGCAGATTGGGCTTGCTGCCGTCTCTTTAGGTTCTTTGTATGCTGATGCACGAAAGTGTGCTTATAAGATACCCTAGAGATGTTTCATGTATTTTTCAAACGCACTATTGCTGTTCTCCCCCTGCTAACATGTATTTTTGTTCAAACCTGCGTCTGATATTTTGGCTCTCCATATATTGGTGTATGGGATGGAATGTAGTTGATGTCGGTAAACAAAGTTGTTTATGGTCTGTCTTCAGCGCGAATATTTGGTTGCGGCAAAGACTAAGGAAGTCTGAGGAGTACAATTTGATGGTGCACTATCCGGTTGCCTTTGCCTCTCTAATTATGTGCTAGAATAGGTGAAGTCGTCATATGGTCGATTGATATATACTCCATGCAAAATTTTTTTTATAAATACATGATTTTGGTTGTGTTTGTTTCTTCTGGATTCTGGAAGACTTAATGATGGGTATTCTTTATCATATACTTGCACATTATTTCTTTCTAAGCATGGTACTGTATAACTAGAGAAAGAGAGACGATTCCTTCATTACACCCAGTTAAACTGTTTTACACCAGATGATGGTCTTTGCCTCATGGTCAACGATATTAATTGAATATTGTGATGCATGTAAATCTTCGAACGCTTTATTCTTCTTGGTGATTGCAGCATATTGGTGATTTCAACTATTCAAGATTAGCAGATTTCGGAGCAGCTATTTCTGGGGCAAACAAGTTTCTTTGTCAGGAAGTTCTACAAGAACTTGATGTGAGAAGAAAAGCCTTATAGTTCGTTTTCTTTATGCAATTTTTTCCATTCACATGGAATAGTATTGAGGTATCAAAAATTATACTTCTCTTATAAGATATAATTTATTTTTATATAGTTGTTTCATGTGGAAATGTTTGATGAAAAGTTCAAACACAAAATCAGATCTCTTAACTTTTGTTGTTGGGTAGAAGAGGTCTTAAAAACTATATGCAATGGATTCGTGCTTAACTTGTGGGGAATTCTCTCTCTTAAAAAAAGTTGATCGTGGCATATTTCATTTAAAATGGATTGCTTTAAAATGTTCTTGGCACATAGGGACAGAAAAGAAAAGAACACAGGATTCTACTTCGTCAAGGTGACTGACAAGCAGATGTCTCAAAGCTTATATTGCTTTTCATGGAAAAATCTAAGAAGGAACCGTCATAAAATATTATCGTGAGATATGTAATATGCTGGGATTGAGGTTAGCATCACAATATGCTTGTCTGACTGTCTCAGTAAATAGAGTCAACATTTTTTTGTCGACAAGATTATTGAATAGTTGGGCAACCCATCCTTGAGTTTTTTTTTTTGTTGTGGCCTACTGTTTAATTTAAAAATGATTCTGTTTATGTTTCCCCTATGCATTCCTACCTAATTGAAAAGCATGGTACTCAATTAACTTGTCAGATCTTTTATGACTTACATCAAGGCTGTCCTGAGATTGATGGAGTATGGTTTTTGATTGATTGATCTTGGAATATTTTGCCCATCAGGTTTACAAGCGCTTGAAGCTGACTCTTGAGTTAGTAAAGAAAGAGATGGAAATAAGCAGGCTACAGGTATATGTAATGTTTGTAATTTTATGTAATAGTTTCTTTCTTGCTTAGACTGTAATCAGAAACCAGCTGAATGACATATCTTTTCCTTTCTTTATCTTTTTTCTTGGTTAAATTGTAGGAATCAATTGCAAAAGCAATTGAAGAAAAAATAAGCGGGGAGCAACGCCGCTTCTTGTTGAATGAGCAACTTAAAGCAATTAAAAAGGTACCTACATCCTATTCAAATCAAAATTTTTCGACTTATGACTTTTTACATGTTGAAAGTGGACAAAATTGGAATGGAATGTTTACTTTATTGTCGGCTAGCTATTTTTTCACTGTACATAATACTGTGATATAATGCAACTTCTCTCATGATTCAGGAGTTGGGTGTGGAGACAGATGACAAAACAGCACTTTCTGGTTGGTTCTCTATATTTATTTCTTTGGCTGTATGTCATCTAATATGTTTTTGTTAAATATGCTGATATGATTAAGCACAAATAATTTCCTTTTTTGCAGCAAAGTTTAGACAAAGACTTGAAGGAAACAAGGAAAAATGTCCTCCGCATGTTCTACAAGTAATTGAAGAAGAGCTCACAAAATTACAGTTGTTGGAAGCTAGTTCCAGTGAGTTCAATGTGACGCGTAATTATCTTGATTGGCTTACCGCACTGCCTTGGGGGAACTATAGGTTTGTGCTGACTCCTTTTTTATTTTGAAAGTTCACTGGTTTCTTCAATTCTTACTTCTTTTCATTAAAAATGGAGATGAGGCTAATCAGTTAATCTTTTGAGGTAATATTAGTTTGCAAATATGTTCCAAATAACAGTTTGAAAAAATCTTTTGTAATTGGTGGTTATGGTTTACCAGTGAATTAAATTTTTTGATCTTCTTAATTTTACCTGAACGCAGTGATGAAAATTTTGATGTTCATCATGCTCAAAAGATCTTGGACGAAGACCATTATGGTCTCTCTGATGTAAAGGAAAGAATACTGGAGTTTATAGCCGTGGGAAAACTTCGAGGAACTTCACAAGGTTAGATGATCTTTCTGTCCCACAAACAATTTTTAAATTTTTTCCAGTTCACATCGTTCTTATAAGGAAACTATTACATTATTAGCTATTTCGGATTTGTGGAGGAACATGTGCTTACTTTCTTTCCACCATGTTATTGTAATCATCATTCACCGTGTGCTTCCTTGTATCAATTCTGGATTTTATACATTTTGATGTTTGTTTAGTTGTTTTATAAATGTGCTTTACTCTCTCAAGGCATTTTATTGTCCAAATAAGAAGAGATGTCGTAATTAGGTTTTCGAATAAGACCCAATTACCTTTTCATTTTTTATTTTATTTTATTTTCATATTTTATAGATGTAAGATGTTAGGATTTTTGTTGTTCTGTCGTTGAGCTATTTTCTGCAGGACCTACCCTACAGTATTGTCACTGCTGTAGATTTTAACCACCATGTTTGGGATGGATTGTTGTGGTTCCTCAATGCCTAGGACACCAGAATATTGGACCATGGACGAAGAAAAAAGGACACAGGAGAAACGTATATCATATCAGCGAATGATTTTGGGGCCCCGTTTCTTGACTGGAATGGACACCAAATACTCTGCCCTTCCATCTCTTGGATAGATATAGAGGGAGGGCAGAGGTTTGGTTTTTTTCATGTTGCCAAATAGTTGGACGATGAAAACAGATGGCGAGTGCCTGATCAAATTGATCAAGTCGTGTTGGAACAAGGTTCAAACCTCTCGGTCTGTTAAGATGCCTCAGCTGCATGCATCAGTGCACTTCCACTTGGCACCTATCTTAATGAAAAACGGCTCTGCCAAGTTCTAGGGGGAGCACTGCTCGTATTTTTTGTCAATTGAGCTACTCCCCCTTATTCTACTCGTTCAGCACTTTCTTTGATAATCCAAACGGCTCAGGTTTTTATGACTTTCTAGTTGTCGATGACATGTTACTTTTACGAGAGGGTATCAAGATATGTGATAGGATGCTTGGATAAAAACATAGCTTTTGACATCGTGAAAACTTTGGTTTTCACAGGAGGGCATCCGTGGTTTTCTTGTAATTAATGCATTTTCGTCATCGTGAAAACTATAATTCTAAAATAAGTACGATTGTTATTTCTTGTTTTGTACATTTATTCTTGCACATGTCTAATATCTGATTTATAGATTTCTGATAGCGGTGGGAATGGTATCTATAAGCATAAGTTTATCAATCCGACTGGAAATTATTTTTATTTGGTTTTCTTAGAAGTTCTATGGGTATAGTTTGTCTGAAGCTTTCCACTGATATGGGTTGTTTTTCTCATTGGGCATTGCTAGAAGCTTAGCTTGAGACATTCTTTTTATCATATATGACGGCTACCTTGATGTAACGTTGTCAGAGTTAACCATATTGGATTGATGATATCGTGGCACTGTGTCGTCAACTGTGTTCCTCTGCGTGGAGAAATGATTTCCATTTTTGGGCTTCTTCACTTTATGGAGTTTTCTTTCTTTTTTAATGGCAGTTCCTTCTGGTTGGTCCTTAAATATTTCTGCTCAGATTGTATGTAGCTTTTAGATCCAACTGGTACAATCTTCAGTGGACAACTAATATTGGTGATATGATGGGAGTAGTTAATAGTAGGCGTACCCTCGACCCGTTAGAATGAAAACAAGGACTTACATGTAGAAGCTCTGTGCATTCTGATGACATAACGCATTCAGGACACCAACTAATGCTGTTGATGTGTCGGACTGCGTTTTGTCTGAAAGGAATAACAGTATCCAGGTGATAAAGGTGTATTTCAAAGACAGAAGTAGAATACTTTTTGGGATCTTCAATTGATCGGGACATCAGTTTTCTGGGACTCTTATTTTGTTTTGTTTTCTATAATTGGAGCTGGTGACAAGATGGATCGTCTGGGGCGATCGAATAAAGGATTTCGATAGCTATCTAAGCATTAATAATGACCAACGTGGTTTCACTATGCAGAATTTGTAGGCAGATAGGGAACATGGGTGCTACTAACCTAGTTTTGTAATTAAATTGCTTTGGGACCTGTTGATCGCCATTCAAAAATACCAAGTGGCCCTATATTTATCCACTATTTCAGTGGTATGTATCCTGTTGATAAATTTTTGTGATTCGTATGCTGTTTCTTTCACACATCTATGATTTCCGAGACTCAGTTATTTTGGTATTATAACTGTTGAGGGTTCAGCTAAAAAATCTGAAATTGAATTGTCTCCTTGCTTGGAATAAGCAGTGAACCAGAGAAATGCGTACATGCATATGCCCCCGTCCCCTAAGTTCAATCTTTTTATTTCTTATGATTTATCTGCGACAGTTATGTGAGGGCAAGTATGCAATGGTCCAGTCCTGCATCAGGCAAATCTGTTCCTTGTCACCCTGACTAGTCTACCCAGCATATACCAATATGGTGTGGGCTATGCTCTAAACTTTAGGCTCATATGATGGTAGGATAACCCCCTTTCTCATTGCTGGGCGCTATCATTCACTATTTCACCCTTGCCGAGACAAAAAAAGAAAGCATAATTAACTGAAAGTTTATCATGCTTCAATAGATGAATGTTCTGTTGAAGGATGGGGTTACGTGTTGCCATTCAATCTCCAGGTTTTATCGCATTTTAATAACATACTGGGTATAATGTTTATCTATGTCGGGTCCTTAAACGCAACTTTTCACGACCTGGGGTATTCTTCATGAACAATCAACTTTCGTGATCAACTAGTCATCCAGCGTGACAAATAAATCTCCAAGGAGGCATCTTTTCCACCTGTTCATCTTGCTGGTTGCATGACTTGGTCGTCCATAGACAGACACCTTAGGATATATGCAGAAAATTATAGTTCTATTGGTTGATCTCTTTTGTGTTGATGTATGATTAGGAATCCAAAATTTTCAAAATTTTTGAACAATTGGTTCTGATAATCTGCATATTTCTTCTCCTGTATTTTGACGAATTCCAAGTTAACAACATTTTGTTTCTTGAGGCTCCATTCTCTTCGATGTCTGGCATTGTTATTTCATGTTGTTTGTGTTTCTTGCAGGGAAAATTATTTGTCTGTCTGGGCCACCTGGGGTTGGTAAGACAAGCATAGGCAGGTCAATTGCACGTGCTTTGAATAGGAAATTTTATAGGTTTTCTGTGGGAGGCTTGGCAGATGTGGCCGAAATTAAGGTATTGTAATTCTTTTTATTGCGCAAGGGTGAAATGTAACTTCTACTGCATGAATAATAATATGGAGCGGGTGCTATTATTACATTTAAATCGGATAATGACTACAACCATCCGTGGAACATTGAATTCAATGTCACATAAACAAAGATAAGCGCTTTTTGTCTACAAAGCAAATGCACACTGGGGGAAATTTCATTAACTATAAGAAAAATTGAGTTATTGATGTAATTTTTAATATACTATATAGGGTTGTAGAAATATGAGAGAAAATTGCATTCCTTTTACTCATTTTCAGGGTCATCGTCGAACCTATGTTGGGGCTATGCCTGGAAAGATGGTTCAATGTCTGAAGAGTGTAGGAACAGCTAATCCTCTGGTTCTAATTGACGAGATTGACAAGGTACCTTTTCTACTCACATTACTAATTTTGTGCTAACTGTATTGTTTGGCTCGTCAACTTGAACATAAGTTGATGTCAGCAAGGTTAATTCAAGACTGCATATTGAACCTGAATTGCCTTAATTACTGGTTTTCTGATTTTTCATCTGCAGTTAGGAAGGGGACATGCTGGCGATCCAGCCAGTGCTTTGTTAGAGCTTCTTGATCCGGAGCAAAATGCGAACTTTCTTGACCATTATCTTGATGTTCCTATTGACCTATCCAAGGTGGGTGGTTCTTGACAATTTCTTGATTTCTTCTTTTATGTTTGTTTTTGTGAAAATTTATTGCTGGCATGGAAGATTCTGTTTCTTGCACTCTTGGTGTAATAAATTTTCATGCAATCTGAAGATATATATTGTTATATTGCCTTGAGAAATATAACAATATATTTACGTAGGAGTTAATTTCCTTTTCCATGCAATGAATCATCTCACGTACCAGGTTATGTGCACATTTTCTGCTTGCGTTTTTAGTGGATTGTTCTTTCAGCTCTTACTCTTAGAACGTGTATTTTCAATAAATACTGGATAGCTATCGTCGAATAAAAAATCCTTCTTTCAGCTGGCCTTCAATAAGAATGCCTTCAGGTTGCTTATAAAGTGTATTTACTGTAAAACCTCATCCTTCTTGAATATGCAGATACTTGCTGTATCTTCACATGTTGACCCTTTACTTTGAGTGAGAAAATATATCAATCCTTTTACTCCACTTTCCGACCATTTTTTCACCATTTTATGCAGGTTCTGTTTGTTTGTACAGCCAATGTAATCGAGATGATACCAAATCCCTTGCTGGACAGAATGGAAGTCATTGCCCTGGCTGGCTACATCACTGATGAAAAGATCCACATTGCAAGGGAGTATCTGGAGAAAGCTACCCGCGAAGCATGTGGCATCAAGCCTGAGCAGGTATAATTATGTAGATCATCATTTTAACTGTTCCGCATGCTGTATTTTTTCTGCCATGTTAAACAGAAAAACCCATTTCTTTTATTTTTTAATGACCCTTTTTGTGCCAATTTAGTAATGGTATCCTAATATTTTTGCTTCCTCCCCCCCCGCTCTCCCTCTCTCTCTCTCTCTCTCTCTCTCTCTCTCTCTCTCTGTCTTCTGTATTGACAATATGATGTACGGTTTTCTCTGGTTAAGGCGACTGAACTTAAAACTGATCTTTTCAGGTTGAAGTTACAGATGCAGCTCTTCTATCATTGATAGAGAATTATTGCAGGGAAGCAGGCGTTCGGAATCTTCAAAAACATATTGAAAAGATATACCGTAAGGTTGGGAATTTTCTGCCCAATGATCTTATCTTTTCTGCTTCAGATCATAGAAACAGTATGGATAATCTTCTGATTGTTATTAAAAAACTTCTCCCTTCGAGTGACTAACTGTAGGCGACCCTTTTCAGATTGCTCTGAAACTTGTTCGTCAAGGAGTGTCGAATGAGCCGCCTCTTGATTCCTCTGCTCAACACGAGGGTTCCAAGGATCATTCAGAAGAGATTGTTGGAAAATCAGCTGGAACAACGGCACATCCGGATGCTATTTCACATGAAAAAACCAGTGAAGCAGAGTTGACCAAGCCACAGGCAGAAGATTCTCAAACCAGTGTTGATAATCCTCCGAGCGAGCCGATCAGAGATGGTGATTCTATGGTATGTGCCCAGTTAATTACGATTCAGCATTCTGAACACTATGTTTCTTCGGTAAAATAAACCATCAGCCTCTTGCTATTAGCCCATCATTTGGTCCCTTTCTCACGTCCAGTGCATTCATCTGTGGCTCCTTGCTCATAAGCAGCAGCATAGGACGAAGCTAACATCCCTGGAATGAATGGAATTATTTTTGCTGCGCTGTCGATTTTTTTTCCATTTACGACTTTTTGCATAGATCTTAACCTTTTTTCCAGTGGTATTTTGGTGAAAGAGCCGATCTTTTAAATTTTATTTATTATGAATAATTAAAATGACAGGACACTGTGGCAGAGGCCGAAGCTCCATTGACCCATGAAGCTTTTGAGAAGGTCATGGTCGACGAGTCAAACCTCGCCGACTTTGTTGGGAAACCAGTGTTCCATGCTGAGCGGATATACGATCAGACGCCAGTGGGAGTCGTCATGGGGCTGGCTTGGACTGCGATGGGCGGTTCGACGCTGTACATTGAGACGACCCATGTAGAACAGGGAGAGGGGAAGGGCTCGCTTCATCTAACTGGGCAGCTTGGGGACGTCATGAAGGAGAGCGCTCAGATCGCCCACACCCTGGCCAGAGCGATTCTGCTCGAGAAGGAGCCGGACAACACGTTCTTCGCGAACACCAAGATGCATCTCCATGTTCCCGCCGGGTCAACCCCGAAAGATGGGCCGAGTGCTGGCTGCACCATGATCACCTCCATGCTGTCTCTCGCCTTGAGAAAGCCTGTCAAGAGAGACCTCGCGATGACCGGCGAGGTGACCTTGACGGGGCGGATCCTCCCCATTGGCGGGGTAAGCTTCATCTCCCGTCGCCTTTTTTCCATATCTGCCATTTTTTGAAGCTTAATTGGCGCAGGGGGCCTGTAAATCTTCCTCTTCATCTTGCATCAATTGTTCTATGCGCATAGTTTTGGGACCTGCATTCTCCAATCAATCATGGTTCTGATGATCCCTCTGACCCCGTCGTCTTCTGCAACCAGGTCAAGGAGAAGACGATAGCGGCGAGGAGGAGCGGCGTGAAGACCATCATATTTCCGTCGGCCAACAGGCGGGACTTCGACGAACTCGCTGAGAACGTGAAGGAAGGGCTTGACGTCCACTTTGTGGACACCTACAGCCAGATATTCGAACTAGCCTTCGGCTGTTAGAGAAAGAAAGCAAGCGCCTTTCGGAGTTGGGTGGAAGCTCTTCTTTCCCGTTGACTTATGGGCGGCCCGTCTCCACGGGTCAACCCTCTCCCCTCCCCTGAAGAAGCCCACCACGTGTTAGATCACCCGGGGGGGGCTGTTTAGCAAAGAGGATTTTATCACCCTTTTGGCGAAACGCACCGCACAGCGGTCCGCTGCCCTTGCATAAATTTTACGCCCCTCAGGCTCTGACGATGTAAAGATTTTGATCTGAAGTGTCTAAAATGCTATTCTTTCATTTTTATTTTTTAGCCCTGTTGTTCTTCGCTGTACCCTTCTCCTTGGGAGGTGGAACAAATTACAAATTTTTATATTCGGTATATATAAAATTGGAAAAATGAAGAATATCGCAAACTTAGAATATCCTGTTTTTGCAAGGTATAAAATGGGCATTTTTTACGAAGGCTTTATAAATTATATATCTAATGTTTTATTAAAAGTTGGCAATACAGAGAACATTTTTTGGCTCATTTTCTCATTTTATCGATAATTTTTATTTTGGAAAAGAAGGGTTTATTTTTCGGAAAATGCTATAGCGAGGGGAGCTTGATCGCGGGCGCGGACCCCACGAAAGGCGTTAAGGTGAATTCCGTTGGGGCCCGCAGCCCTCCGGCACGCGGCCTTTTCCCGCCAGAAGGCGAGGGGGGGCAGTCTTCCCGCCAAAACTGTTCGCAGTCATACTCCCACCTCTTCGCGCGGAGTCGGGCACGCAGGTGGACAGCATCCGCCCCTCCTTCGCCCTAGCTCTCATGGCTACGAAGAGCCTCGACTTCACGGCGGACAAAGGTGAGTCGCCGGTCGATCTCCATTCCGTGGATCTCTTCGCTGTAGGGCTGTTTGGCATTTCTCTCTCCGCTTTCCCTCGCTGCCTGTCTCTTCCCCATCTTATCTGTTTATGAATGTCTCTCTCAGCCCTCGCCAGGGATTTCCTCAGAAACTTTGCCGACGTGCATGGGGAGCCCAAATACCTCAAAATTCTCGTGAGCACTGCATTTTGCCCCGAATATGTCTGTTTTATTGCTTCTCACAAATCAGCGGAAAGGTTAATCAGTTCGCCGCGTTCTTATTTTGTACAGCAAGATGTTGCCAATCGTAGGGTTCGATCCGTCCAGATCGAACTTGACGATCTCTTCAACGTGAGTCTAATCTGTTATCTCTAGTACTATGTGAACTAGTGCATTTTCAGATTCGAAATTGACGCCATCGTTTGGTGGTTTTTCGGTTCCCCGCAGTACAAGGATTTGGACGAGGAGTTTTTGCAGCGAGTCACCGAGAACACACGGCGTTATATCAGCATATTTTCATCAGTCATTGATGAGCTCATTCCGTCTCCGACGGAGGCGTTGCCAGCGGATGAGGACCATGACATCTTGATGACTCAGAGATCGGAGGATGGGATGGACAGTGCCGAAAACTCCGACCCGCTGCAGCGGATGCCACCTGAGATCAACCGATTCTTGTAAGATATTGGTTTCTGATCTGATATTTACCCTAATACACGACGTTTCCTCCATTCTTCAGTTTGAGCTTTGCTATTGAGGTTTACAGGTGATTAATAGATTGTTCCAAAGATTCTTTCTTTGCCGTATTCTCCTAGGCCGTTCTTTACCCGTAGATTCCAAGTTATCCTATTATACCTATGTTCTTAGTCTCGTGCGGTAGTTTGTGTTGCTCACATTCTATATCATTTTGTTTTATATACAATCCTGTTTTCATCATTAAACAAGGCTTCCTATTCTGCCAGATGGTTTTAATGTTTTATCTGTAAATACGCTCCAAATTGATCCCGGTGGACACTATTATCCTGATCTCGCTGACGGCACCAAAAGTGATATTGAATTCATCTATTCCAATTGCGTTTCTGTGTTATATTTTTGTGTCACTTTGCTTATGTTTGTGTGATTTTGAATTCCTCTGTTTATACACTGGGGTATTTGCATTGTAGAAGTATATTTTCAACACGACCTTAGATTTCTGAGAATCGTAGAGAGCAAAGAAGATGTTTGACCGCGAAGTATATTCAGCTCTTGTTTATAAAGACTTTTTTTCTTGAATTGTTTGGTTTTCTGGGTAAAAATTGCCTGCTGGTTTGGTTTCGCCTTACTTTCTTGTTCACGTTTAGTTCCTTCAGTGAGCAAATTATTCTTCCAAGCGTACGTAATGGTTAGATATGTTTTCAATCTAGTTCCCACAGTACCCCCGGTTAAGTCGCAACACTTTCAATTCTTCCAGCTCCTGCTCACCGCTGCTTTGGACCCTTTTCATGGCTTGAGTGTTGAGGATTATGGTTTTAGTAGTATCAGTGTCTTTATCTTTTTGTTCTTTGCTTAGTCTAACCCGAGAATTTATGTGTTCAAGGTCATGATTTCAGTAGTACCAATTGAACCTCTGATAAATTCCTGCTGTTCTTCTCTCAAGCGAAGCAGCGTATTAAAAGCTATTGTGTTTAACTTTCCTCCGAAAAAATGTGATTGCTCTTTTTTCTCATTTTTTGATGGAGATGAATTTGAGTTCTCCAAAAACTATCTTGATTGCACTCGTTCATGTTGAAGCCCATTAAACCTGTATGCGTATCACATGATCTCTCCTGCACGTACTGGGTTTATAATTTTTTTTTAATTGAATAATCTTGTTCTAACAAGATATTCATGGAGTGATCTAGCATTTAATTTCCTGTTTTCATTGCACACTACTCAATGGTTTTATAAATAACGCAAGCAATGGCATCGCGAACATAAAACTATTTCCACTAATTAATATAATATTAATTTCCATCATTTACCGCACTTAATTATTTGCATTAATCTTTGATGGGCTCGCTTTCTTTTTTTTTTCAGTGAAGTCTACATAAAAGCATTTTCAAAGGGAGCACCACTCACCATACGGCAGGTTAAGGCTTTCCACATTGGTCAGCTAGTGAAACTATCAGGAATAGTAACACGCTGCTCAGATGTTAAGCCATTGATGCAAGTTGCCGTTTATACATGTGAGGATTGTGGATTTGAAATATATCAGGTGCCAATCTGTTGCTTTTCCTATTTACCAGTGGTACATTGGTTGCTTAGCTCAACGACTATCGTTTGCTGCCGATGGTATTTTTTAAAATCTCTAGCTGGTATTCATAAGGCATTTGTATTTAACGGCGCCAGTTTCCCTTGCAATCTCATACATAGTGGACCGCCACCATTATTGTTCTCTTTTTCGTGGCATCAACCCTTTCAGACCTTTCCTATCATGGACAGCCTGAGCGGATCATGTTCTGCGTCATTTCTCTAATTTTATAGTTTCTTTCGCTGTCAAACGTTGCAGGAAGTAACATCTCGAGTATTCATGCCCCTCTTTGAGTGCCCATCAAAGCGGTGCAAATTGAATAAAGCCAAGGGAAATCTTATCTTGCAGCTCAGAGCTTCAAAGTTTCTGAAGTTTCAAGAGGTAATTTATTTCTTCGTGCAGAGGACCTTAAAATTCATTACTTGGTTTTATTTTAGGGTTGATAAATTGGAAGGGCTGGCATATAGATTAAATCCTCAATGAGAAAGTGCTTATTTATGTTGTAGATAATATTGCACCTTTCACGAATCACTGAGAATTATCGCGCCATTTTCAATTAAGTGTTATATATATATTTTTATTAGAATAATACTCGGCGTTTATAATCCAATTGTACCATAAAAATATAATGGTGTACTGTTCAGGAATTCAAATTTGCTTATGTAGTCTCAGGTCGTTTTTCTGGTCCTAGTGCCAAGAATAGGGTCTTACCATTAAACTTCTAGAACTAAAATTCTCTTCACTGATATGGAACTGACTGCTGGGAAGAATCAGATTTCTATTCCTGTTATGAAATATGCGCTGCAACTTCTAGAAATGAGGAATGAGTAGAATTTTTTTATAAATTAAATTTTATACGTTACTTAAAAAAGTATTATGTCGCATTCTCACCTGAGCAAAGCTTTGTCTTACTCTTGGGTGCCCGTTTGAAAATCATTTCATAGCAGTCAATCGGACCTAATAAAAAAATGTTAAACGACACTAAAACTTCAATCTTTTAATTAATACATTATAAAAAGAGCAGCGTACAATGTCTTTGAGAAAGAACATCTATTGAAAATTGTGTTTACCCTAATGTTAAATTTTTTTTCCTTCACCTCTTTTTCTTCTCATATCATCTCAGAACAGGCGTAAGTCAAATTGAACAACCATTTCGTTTGGTAAGAGATGATAATGATATGCATCTTCATCTCAGCTGTTATTTGCTGCTATTTTGTAGCGGAAGGTCTCCGTTTAATGGACTGTGATCACGAATGCGCTAATTATTTAATATTGTCCAGGGTCAGCGAATGAAGCAATGCCATGGACAGTGTTCAAATGGCCTTTTGATAAATGTGAATTTATTCAAAAGGTCTTTTGATTCTTTTCAGGGTTGTACACAACCCTTAAAAAGAATTATGCATGTAAAAAACACAATCATTTAAAAAACATGGAAGTGTTTGTATCTAAAAATTTTCCCTTTTCAGTTCAGCCCCATTGTGTCACCAAAGTCGATGAGCAGTTAAGGTTGTAATACCATGAAAAAGGGACATACTAAGAATATTTAATGGACGTGAATTCCGCAATGTTTTTCACCTGCCGGCAGAAAATTCTCTTAGCAGACGATAATGAAATTCAATTAGTCTCCACATCCCACAGGAATAGAAGAGTACGCAATCACATTCATTTAATTGGAAAGCTTTCCCGCAAGAAATGGCCCCTCTGAAGAAAGATGTCAGTTCCAGTAGTAAAAGTAATAACAGGAGTAACATTGGGAATTAAGACCTTAGACCTCATTCATTAGTGGTGAGTACTAACGAAGTGTAACATTCATTTTTGTTAGACCATTTCCTCCTGTAGTGACATACAATTTCTTGCAGTACCTTGTTCCTGTAATATGCTGTTATATATCATTCACCTTGTACATTCTTCCTTTTGAATTTACTTACAGGCTAAGATACAAGAACTAGCAGAGCATGTTCCTAAGGGGCATATTCCCCGTTCAATGACAATTCATCTGAGAGGAGATCTCACGAGGAAGGTGTGCCCTCATTTTCAAAGTTATGTTAGTGTCCAGGAGAAGTTTTCCTTTCTAATACAGTTGACATTTTACTATAATTTTTATCCTCATGGTCAGGTTGCACCAGGCGATGTTGTTGAATTCTCTGGCATTTTTCTCCCAATTCCGTACTTTGGCTTCCGGGCAATGCGTGCAGGCTTGGTTGCAGATACATTTTTGGAGGCCATGTCTGTCACCCATTTCAAGAAAAAATATGAAGAGTAAGTCATGATGTTCAATGATTGCTATCTCTAACGATCAAAAGGAATGCCTCATTATTCTGAAATTTCTTGGCTCTGAAACTGTATCTAGCAACCTCCAATGAAAATTATCATTAGACCCATCGGCGACATGATTATGTTAGTTAGCTTCTGAGTGTTGCGTCATCTTTGCATGAAGCCCAGCTGACAATTCCTCTAAAGTGGAAATGGATGAGCTACATCCCCAACGAAATCAGATCCTTAACTCACATAATGACTAATCTGTAATTTATCTCATGTACAGGTACGAGCTGAAAGAAGATGAACAGGAACAAATTGAACGTCTGGCTGAGGATGGCGACATATACAATAAGTTAGCTCGGTCACTAGCTCCTGAAATATTTGGACACGAAGATGTAAAAAAGGCCCTACTTCTTCTTCTCGTTGGTGCTCCTCACCGGAAATTGAAAGATGGTATGAAGGTAATAAATCTTTAAATGGTTTGTCACCCTGCTAGGCATTATAGAAAATCTCCATTATCACAAAGACTTGTCCCCTTTGAGTCACCTGATCACACATGATGGGTGCTTTCTAATACTTAATGTGTTCATCTAACGGGCTTCTGACTGAGATATTGTCTTTTGGAAAGCTGTTAAGCTATTTTGATCATTGAATTTGGTATATAACAAGGATAAGCATTTCTCGTTAGAGTTGTACGCCGGTCCAGAATAAACTTGGAAGATTAAAAATCCAAAGTTGGACGATTTTGTTTGATGTATTTTCTTTCTGCGGAGATTGGAATAAAAGTAACATCAGAAGGATATATTCCCTGAGGTTTTTCTAGACAAGTACTTAAGATAATTAGTTGACGGTTTATGAATACAGAAAAATTCCGTCTATCCGAAACCTTTTAGTCGTTTTTTAAATTATTTTAGAAATTTGCACTGCTTTAATTGCCCTTCTTTCGCTCGTCACGAATGCAACTCATGGACCTTCAATAGAGGATGGTAAGAGTAAATGCATCTATCAACCTTTTCTTTGCGGATTTTTGTACATGCCTCCGCGATAGAGACGGTTGCATCATTTTTCTGTTGAAGCTAATGCTCTCGTCAATATTTTTCTTGAAATAGCTACCCAAAAATTGTGTTCTTTTCTGTACCTACAGATTAGAGGGGACTTGCATATTTGTTTGATGGGAGATCCTGGAGTTGCCAAGAGTCAGCTTCTCAAACATATAATCACTGTAGCACCGAGGGGGATCTACACAACAGGCAAAGGGAGCAGCGGGGTTGGTTTAACAGCAGCCGTCCAGAAAGATCCTGTCACAAACGAGATGGTTCTCGAAGGAGGAGCTCTGGTTAGACACACTTTCTCCGCATTTTAATTTAATTGAATACCCACGGAAAGTTTTACTGTAGAAATTTGCCCGATTTATCGTGGAGAATGCAAGATGCAAAACTCAAAATATTGTCCTGGAGACGATTGGCTGTCACAGTTTTTCTTCCTTGAAGTCCTTCACGTTTGCCCATGTTTGCGTGCACTTTTGTCCGAACGGTCACATAATTATACGTTTCCTATGAAACGATTAATGCCATATAGATTTCCTATCGGCAATGCAAATGTTGCTAAAACTGTTGGGTTAAGACTTGAAAATTTCTGTGATAGGTGCTTGCAGATATGGGTATCTGTGCAATCGACGAGTTCGACAAGATGGAAGAATCAGACAAGACTGCGATACATGAAGTGATGGAGCAGCAGACAGTGAGCATAGCAAAGGCTGGAATTACCACCTCCCTGAACGCAAGAACTGCTATCCTTGCTGCTGCAAATCCTGCTTGGTATTATTAATTGAAAATTATGTTTTTAATATGACTCTGTTTTCCCTCATCTGAAAAAGTATTTATCTTCATTACTATCTCTTCAGGGGGCGTTATGATCTTCGACGAACTCCTGCAGAGAACATTAACCTTCCGCCGGCACTCTTATCACGTTTTGACCTATTATGGCTCATCCTAGATCGCGCGGACATGGACAGCGACCTCGAACTGGCGAGGCATGTCGTTTATGTGCACCAGAATCTCGAATCTCCTGCACTGGGATTCGCACCGCTTGAGCCATCCGTTCTTCGGTAATACCTCATCCCATCTTCCTAACGTGCTATAATTTCAACCGCTGATTGACTTTGAAGGTTTGACTTCCCATCCAGAGCATACATCTCCGCTGCAAGAAGGACCTCTCCTTCCGTCCCAAGAGATCTGGAGGAGTACGTTGTCACCGCATACGCCAGCATCAGGCAGGATGAGGCCAAATCCAAAGCGCCCCACTCCTACACGACCATCAGGACGCTGCTCAGCATTCTCCGGATATCCATTGTGAGTTGACCAGGCTGTTGACCTTTCTGTTCATGCGGAAGTGGGTCCGACCTATTCACCGATCGACTGGTGGCAGGCCCTGGCGAGGCTGCGGTTCTCAGAAACCGTGGCGCAGAGCGACGTCGACGAGGCCCTAAGGTTGATGCAGATGTCCAAGTTCTCATTATACTCGGACGACCGCCAGAGATCAGGCTTGGACGCCATTTCTGACATCTACTCCATTCTGAGAGACGAAGCTGCGAGGACCAACGGCGTGGACATCAGCTATGCGCACGCCCTCAACTGGATCTCGAGGAAGGTGAGCCCCCTGGACGGTAGAACCGCCCTCGAGTTGCTGATCCATGACCCCTCCAACCCTCCCTGATTTGCACTGCCGCATCTTGTAAATCCGACAGGGTTACAGCGAAGCCCAGCTGAAGGAGTGCTTGGAGGAGTACGCCGCCTTGAACATCTGGCAGATCCATCCCGGCACCTTCGACATCCGCTTCATCGATGCGTGACTCCGCCGACGTGGCGTTGACTTTCACTTGTGGGCTGGGGCGCCGCATTAGGTTATCCAAGAGCCGTGACAGCTATTCTGTATCATCGGTTCGTTTCGCTGACCACGAAACCGTGTTCATCGGATCCCATCCATGTCTTTCATGCTTGCAGGTGTCGGCATAAAATAGTGAGTAGGTTGAGCATTACACGAAATAATTCACGTGCAGAGTAGATCGGCCCGCAATAAAAAAACTATACGATTATTCACATTTGATTAAGTATAGTTACGTGGGGTATCTAAAAATAAAACCGCGTACAGCCGTTGTGAAGCCCAGAATAGCAAGTGGGCCCATATTGGGCTCTTTACTTTTATGGGCCTTGTTGAGCCCCAAAGACAAGACATGGGTTGGTCCACCTAGTCGACCATCTTTCATTGATATCGTAATGCATGAATAATCGTAATGTCCATGTTTGGTGCAAGAGCCTTTATGTCAATAATGAGGCCCATTAGAAAACAACACAGGGCCCGATACGCCATCGGACTTCATTAGTACGGTCCAATTTCTTTCCCAGCGTGGACCGGTCCAGTTTGGTCTTCATCCGATTGGGGGTCTCCAGCGGGCCGCGCAAGGGGAGGGGGGGGGGAGGACAGAGAGAGAGAGAGAGAGAGAGAGAGAGATGCGAGAGAGAGGAGAGAGAATCCGGTCACCACGGGTCAACGGTTTAAAAACTGTGACCGTTGATCCCTACCCCCAGCCGATCGGTGCACCCGATCCTACGGTAGTCGATTTAAAACCCTAAAACATCTAAGGGTGGGAATCGATTCAAAACCCTAACACCTTCGAAGACTCCCCCCTCGCCGTCGCGGTCCCAACACGACCGCCTATTTCAGGGTTCCGAAGCCTTGCCTCCGGCGTCTCTCCGCATCTTGTGCGCTGTGCCGCTCATCCGTCCCCGTCGCTCGTTGCTGCTTTCCAGTCTATCCGCTTCGGAACAGGTTCGAAACCCTCTCCTCCCTCCCTCCCTCCCTCCCTCCCTCTCCCTCTGGTGTACGACGCTTCCCCGTCGATAGGCTTGGGGAAAGAGGATCTATCCGCCTTCAAGTTTTTTTTTCTTCTTTCTATTCGGATCTTCGTCTGGTATTTTCGACCTTATTCATTTATTCCATGGAGGAATCCGACCAATGGCGTGGGGTGTTTCAATGAACCAGCCGGCGTCTTGTTGTTGCAAGGGGTGTTTGATCAGTTCCTAGGGATTATTCTCCTGTTCTCGTAACCTCTGAAATGCGCCAGTGTCGAACATTCCTTGCAGGAGTATCGTCGTCCTCCATCGTTCATGGAGGTGACCAGTGATCGTCAGCCTTCGACAGCGCCGACCTCCATGGAACTCGACTCCTCTGCGGGAGTCGGCGTCGATAAGCTTCCTCCGAAGCCAAAGTTCGCTGCTCTCTCGGCGCAGGAGATGGATGGGAAGGTGGAGTTTCGAAGGATACCAGTTCCTCCCCATCGCTACTCTCCGCTGAAGAAGAACTGGATGGAGATATACAACCCCGTCTACGAACAAATGAAGATCGACATCCGCATGAACCTCAAGGTGACCTTTTCCTTGATTAATCCCCTGGTTTTTTGAGTGTCTTAGGTAATTTCTCTGGTTTCCCATGTTAAGAGCATCGTGTTGTGTTGGATTGCACAAGCATCCTTTCTGGATTGCAGAGAAAGGCGGTGAATGCATCTTATGGCCGATCCAAAGAGTGTTGACTTAATCATTTGTAAACAACATTCTATTTCACCCGGCCTACATTAATCCATTCAACTGGCAGCCTCTAGTTTTCAGCACGTCGTTCATCGTGTTTCCATTTAGGGGACCTGCCACACATCTCTGAGTGAGCCATCTCCCCCACGCAAGAATACTACACCTGTTTCTGTTCCCCAAAACTCTGATTAGATTGTTCTTTTATCTGCATCTCGATGTTCAAACTGAATAATCCCGCCGTATCTCAGATGAATTCTCACTGCCCACCTGTGTTTTATCGCGCTTCCTCTTGTTCTTGCCCTCAGTGTAGCTGATTTCGCTTTCACATTATTTTTTTCCCAGGAAGAGTTTTTTCTGATCAACTCTGTCAATCAACCATCTAGTATTTTTTTCCCCCCATCGGACCACTCGTTTTCTAGTGTTCTTCAATAAATGTTCTTGGGTTTTTTAACTCTCTCAGGCCCGGAAGGTCGAACTGAAGACCAGACGGGACACGCCGGAGGTGGGCAACCTGCAGAAGTGCGCTGACTTCGTGCACGCCTTCATGCTCGGCTTCGACGTGGCAGACGCGGTCGCCCTCCTCCGCCTGGACGACCTCTACGTCGAGTCCTTCGAGATCCAGGACGTGAAGACGCTGCGCGGCGAGCACGAGAAGAGGGCCATCGGCAGGCTCTCCGGCAAAGGGGGAAAGACCAAGTTCACCATCGAGAACTGCACCCGCACCAGGATCGTCATCGCCGACAAGAAGATCCACATTCTCGGCTCCTTCGTCAACATCAAGGTTGCCAGGGACTCCCTCTGCAGTCTGATCTTGGGCTCCCCGGCGGGGAAGGTCTACTCCAAGCTCCGATCCGTCACCGCCAGATTGGCGGAGAGGTGTTGACCGCTGAGATACGTCGAATTTTTTTTTAAAATGTTTATTTATCGCTATCACCTGTCCGGCCGATTGTGGTTTGTATAAAGAATTTTGTCCCCTACCTGCGACGAGATCGGGAAGAACAGCCGTATTTGAGATGGCATATCTAAAGTATCTTTCTGCCTCTCACATGACCTAATTGCCATAATTGGTGTAATTACCCGATGTATGATCTGAATATAGTCACGCAAAGTTGAAATTTTTATAAGAAACGGTAGGATGCGGTAGAGAAATATAACTATTCGCCTCGAATCGGGAGATTTCTGAAGCCATAGACGATCAGCCCGCTGCGTCCTCGCCGGTGAGCCGACGCCTCTTCGATGCCCAGAATATTATCGCTCCTAACCCCGTCCGCCGCCGCCTCCCGTTGCCCTCTCATTCTCTGTCGAGTACCCACCACCCGTCTCCTCCCCTGGCGAACCTCCGCCAAGATGGCCGGCGCGGAGGTCTCCGGCGAGCCCTTCGATCTACAGAACTACCCTACGCCGCTGTCTCCGCCGTACCCGGCGATCTCCAAGGAGGTGGAGCTGCGGAGGGCCATGTCGGCGGCCTCGAGATCGGCTCTCTTCGCCCTCACCAGGGACGACATCCTGTTCGAGGACGAATGGTTGGTTGTGGTGAACAAGCCCTCCGGCGTCTACTGCGAGGCCGTTCTCTCCTCCTATTCTGGTCTCGATCTTCCCTCCTCCTGTCCACCACCTTCCGGTGAGAGCGCTCTTCCGGCTCCGCAGGCGGAGCTCCACCTGGCCAACAGGCTCGACAGGGACACCAGCGGGCTGATGGTCATAACCAAGTCCCACAGGGCGGCGGCGAAGCTCGTAAAAGCCTTCACGGAGCACAGAGTGAAGAAGACGTACCTCGCGCTGTGCATTGGGAGGGCGCCGGCATGGGGCCGGATCCGCATCAGCTCCGGCCACGGGAGGTCGAGATTCGGCGCTTGGCGGGTCTACTCCGCCGCCGACGTGGGCCGGGCGCTGCCGGGGGGATCCCGCGTGAAGCATATGGCCACATCCTTCGAACTGCTGGCGTTGGACGGGAGAGGGGCGAGCGCAGAGCGGGCGGAGGAAACCACGGCGGCGGAGGAGAAGGCGGTGGCGGAGGTGGAGGGCAGGGGGGAGCCTGGAGAGATCCTAGTGAGGGCTCTCCCGGAGAGCGGGAGGACGCATCAGATCCGATTGCACTGTCAGTACCTGGCGATGCCCATCAAAGGGGACGTCAAGTACGGTGGCGTCCATGAATGGGACGGGGAGGTGTGCGACTTCCACGCCCTCCACGCTGAGAGCCTCATGTTCGAGCACCCTGTCACCGGCCTCCCTCTCCAGTTCCAATCTCCTCTTCCGCCCTGGGCGAGGGAGGCCTCGGGTGGCTGACAGGTCCACCCGGACGGTGGGGATCATCTCGGAGGAGGACCTTCGCCTGTGTTATCTACCCCGCGGCTGATCATGGATGGCTCTGTGAGCGGTGCCTTTTCTCTGGCACGGGAGGTGTTTGTACGAATGCCTAGCCGACTGCAAACCCGTAATGGCACCGTGCCGTCTTGAGCCAACCCAACCAGGTGACTCGATTTCTGCGATTCGCCTACCAAACTTAGGGTCCAATGGAGGTAAATGGGTATAAACCCTTTGATGGCACATCGAGTAACGTACCCAAGAAGATCAGATCAGTTCAATTCAGGGTATCCTCACTGCTGTGCCGGTAGTAGTAAGAGGCTTTTGATGTAATAATTTAAATGGTTTCAAGGAAAACATAATTTAACCCCCTAAAACAATATATTTATGAACTTTATTACAATGTTATGTTAACATAGAGTTGGAAGCTCTTCCAAGGCTGTAGAAAGAGATCCAACACAGAAGTATTTTCTTGTCATTTCATGCTCTTTTCCTTCTCTTATGTTAATTTTACTTTTTTATAATAATTATTTTATTATTTTAATAAAATCTTACACAATTTTATTTGTTCTCACATGGCTGAGAAGGCCACGGTCCATGTTGTTCAATGATAGGTACCTTTGGCTAGAAAACCATAATGCAGTCTTTTCTACAATGTTCAAATCGGCACAAAATTGTTACACGATTCAGTAAAATATGTGAATATATTTTTTATGTTTTTCTATATCACTAGAAATTTTGTATATTAAGATTTTTAACTTCATGTGCCAATTTATAATTTGAGTGTAAACTTCACGCACTAAGATAATAACTCAGCATATAATCATGTACCAAAATATTTAAACTCCATATAGTGAATTACTATACTTTAAACAAAATAATTATCTTTCTAATGTGATTTTTATTAACTAGATATTTCTTTAAATACCTTATTATATATACTGAAAATTTAATGTTTCACATAATTTATTATTTCACAATTAACTAAGCATATGTGAACATAAAGCTTCATATAGCTCATTATTTTTGTAACATGGCTTTTCATATATTAACAAACTAATTGTGACTTATTTTCTCCAATAATATAACTCCTTACAAATATACAGATAAAAATTGATGTCTTCTGTTGTTCTGCGACATGATGTCCATATATTAAAATATTTTCGTGATATATTCGTTATTTTTGTATTTGTTATAAGTTTTTTGAATGTTCATAAATTGGAAGGTTATGTTTGATATACTTTTGTTATGTATTGCATATATTAGTATATCATTGAGTAACTTAAAATTTTAAATTCTACTGTATTAATAAGTCAATTATATTTAATAAGTTAAAATTGATGTTTGAAACACATTGCTTGCATTGTTTTGATGATGTATGTAGTATTTAACACATTGCATTTTTTTAGAGGAATTTATGTATTAGAGATAAGTATATAATTATATGATTTTGGTCATATATTTAGTATTATTTCACAAGAAAAATGATTATTGAAGATCTATGAATATTATCTATGTAATGCTCTTCATAACTCTAAAATTGTCAACATGCTCAAATCTTTATGGTACATAAGACATTCCAATGACTCATTTTTTAAAGGGTTTTATATGGACAGAATACTCCCTATAAATTTTAGATAGGATTATTATGTCACAAATTTTAATACATTAAAAAATAGAATGGAACCCATGAACTTGACAATGCTAAAAGAAACATTCTACCTTCTTAATTGAATTGATCAAATAATTAAGTTACTAAAATATCTCATTATGTATTACACAAAATGGATTATTAATATAAGGTTAAAATGAGTATTAATTTTTATTTAAAATATTTTACTGAATAAACATATTTATGACACCAATGAGGTGGTTATTATTGCCTTTTGATAAAAACTCAACCAGAAATAAGTACATATCCATCAAGGTAAACAATTTGTGGTGACATAAAACAACAACAGAAAAGAGAGGTACATATCCATATTCAAGTAGTTAATAATGAGCTAATTGGAAGAGTCACTTTTGACTTGTACATGGTGATAGAACTCCACAACATACCATGCATTGAAATGCATTGCAATCACACACTGAATTACTCTCATTACCCTAGTGCCTTGATATATATGGACATATGATCTTGGGCACTTGGACCCATCTATGGCAAGATTATGTGAAGAACAATGATGTAACAACCATAGCTGATGCATTTGTTACAAGTGCAGGAGAGGTAAATGGCTTCTTACATATACCACAATGGTGTCATTTGTTAGTATTCAATATGAAAATATGATTTTTTTATCCTTATGATTTTTTTATCCTTATGATTTTTTTTGTCTTTTGGTGGATTTAAATCTGTCTTTAGTGTGCCAAAAGGGGGCTGACTCACATGGGGTAGTTGAGGATTATAAACAATCTCTCTCTCCTCACTAATGTAAGTTTAACGATAGTTTTATATTTTTTTAGGGTTTATGATTTTTTATTCCTCTTTCTCCCCCCCCTCTCTCTCTCCTTCGTCATTTTCTCTCAAATAAATCGATTCTCTGAACATTTTTGTTCTCTTATTTCCTTCAAGCGGTATCAAAACCAAGTTTGTGTTAAATTCTCCATGGAAGACCAATGTATTTTAATTTTTCACATATGACATAAGCATAAACAAAATAATCAAAAAGTTTGAGATAAAATTAATCTAAAGGAGAATGAGTATCATAATTTTTTCATGTCAATGTCATGTCAACATGATGATGAACTTGTATCATTGAAATCTTGATGTCATGCCAACACAATGTTGATGTTGCATCATGTTGTGGCAATAACTTGTGAGGTGCATAGAATGCCCCCATGAACTTTGCCTTATCTCGACATAGTTAATTGCTTGTGCCATGTGTCCGCACACATATCTTTGCACATGCCATGCTACCACTCACTACATGCATGGGGATGTCCTGCACATGCTGTATTGAGTTGTGTCATGTTGGTATGATCATTGTAGATACACATAGACCTATACACCCTCTGGCACATGAGGGTTTATTGTCGAAACTTTACTCCTTCAAGTGAGGGATGTGATAGTCATACCATTGTCATTGTGAGCATGATGCATCATAACATGTGATTGCATGGATGAACACAATAACAAAGCATTGGATACACAAGTAATAGAAGCTTCCTATACATTTAACCTAGGGATGTGGCCCTATTGGATTAGAGAAAGATTCATAAAGGTGTAGGTCAACTTTGTAAAATATCACAGTTGGTGCAACTATAACATGGCAAGCACAAGACTCATATGCATGCGTGTGTAGTGTAGACAAACGACTTTGCTCATATAAAAGGTTTAAGAGAGAGTCCCATAAACCTTAGGAGTTGTTGGTACAAGGTGGCATGTCATCAAACAATGGCAACACATTGTGGCATGATAGTGGGATGGTGTCGTATGATGTCATATGATGACAACATAACATGTTGCAATATCAACATGACGTGGTGTAGGATAACACATGCAATGTGCACAAGGGGCCATGCAACACAGGGCGGCATGGGTGTGCAGGTGCAGCACATGTATGGAGATGTGATGTGTGAGCTAGGCTCATGGCAAGGGTGGTGCAAGGATAACATGGCAAGCCATTAACCTCATTAGTGGGGTCTATTTTGAGAACTAATGTGGTTAATCCTAGAAGGATAAAATGAAAAAATGTATATTGGTAGCTCTTCTTTATAAATAGAGGTGTCTCACACTCTTGTTGAAAATGAATGAATGATCTGATCTTTCCTCTCATCTATGTAAGCTCTTTGAAAGAGTAATACACTCCCCTTCGAGCACGCAAAACATCTACAAGGATATACAATGATAAGAATGTCAAGTGTCACTGACAGACACTTGGTAGAGCAATAGGCGCCATGCATATCTTACTGCTACTTATGCGCACATTGGATCACCAAAGAACATGAATTACAAGGTGTTCATGTGTTTCGAAGAAAGCCCTTAAATGGTTGAATGGGACCGAAAAGTTCAGCCATGAAGATGCTTAATCAAGTCCGCAGGGCAAATTGGTGCACCATTAACCCAAGAGTTACACTGGCTACTTCCTGGGGTTGCATTTAACTCATATGACTGTTAACTCTAAACTTCACTTTGATTTAATCCGACATCAAGGCCCCCTTGAACAATTTTATTCTTGGGTTTTCAGGAAGCGATGTCGATGCGACTTCTTAAAGCTCAACTTCAGGTGTAGCTCCACAACCGGCCTAAACAAGTAGCGACGTGAATCCTTGGGGTGTCGCAGTGGCTCCTCACAGAAGTTGCGGACATCTCAATATTCAAGTAGTTGCGGCAGCCTTACGTTTATCATGCAAAGCTTTTAAATTACGTTAGCATGAAAATGTTTCCCTTATTACAGATTATCTAGGTCGCATGATGTCTTACTACAATAACCAAACTCCTCTCTCTCTCTCTCTCTCACCCCCTCAATCCGTGGGTACGCGCGAGCTCCCTCCAACCCGGGCAGAGGTTCTCATGGGTGCAGAATACGATTCGGATGGACATAAAACGTTGAATTCGGCTGTAATTCCGTGTAAAACGTTGAACTGGGAACGAGATACCCAGTTCAGCTCAGCGGCAGACTCCGGGCGTCGAGGTAAAAAAGGCTTTGGGAAAACATTAGATTAAAAAAGCGAAATTTATATTGCATTGGAACAACGGGTATTAACTTTACAGACCCGTCGAAGAAACGGTTCAGACCCTGGTTGAATAACATCCAGGGCTTGAGAGTCTCTGTGATGCCCAAGTTTCTCATTTTCGAGGGATCCCCATCTTTCGGCCGTCTTCACATGCCTCCCCAAGATCGTAATCGTGTGAAACCCTTGCAAATTGATCATCCCCACCAATCATGGCCGCTAGACAGTGCACGGTGTATATGACAAAATACCCACAAGGCTCGGGCCTGTTTCCTCCCCTCTTCCTTGGACTCCCACCTACCTAGCATTCCTTACGCGTTACCTCGGTCGCCTCAGCCGACCGGCTCGACGCTTAAGGACTGGGAGAACCAATTTCCTCATACCGGCCCGCTCCATAGTCAACTCTTTTACAAGGTGGAGGGATATTTGTCAACTCCGTTGCCCAGACGCAAAGCGCAGCAGCTTGACCGGGCTCATGAGAGAGATTTCCTTAGCTCCTAAGGTTCCCCCGCAGTCGACATCAGGAGCGGACGCGGGCCTTCACAATTGAATCCCCGTGAGAGGGATTAAAAGGCGGATAGGAAAACGGGAGACCGGCGGTTTCCCACGCCCTGCCCCCACATCCCCCTCGTTTCTGGGTTTCTCTTCTTCGTCGTCCTGCAACAAGCGCGGCAGTTTCGTGGACGGTTGCCCGCACGTGCTCCTGGAGGCAAACAGTGAGGCGAGACCCACGTCTTCCTCGCTAGTTCTCTTCGGTGGGGGGCGGTTTATCCAGGGTCTTCGGTTTTTTACTCCGACCTCGCTTGTTCTCTGCGTAGGGGCTGGAAGAAGGATGGGTCTACTCAGCGAGGCGGCGGCGCAGGTGGTGATACCGTTGGCGGCGGCGGTGGGCATCGGGTTCGCCTTGCTGCAGTGGATCCTGGTTTCCCGGGTGAGCGTCTCCGGCGACCCGGCGAAGAACGACGGGTTCGCCGACAACCTGATGGGGGACGAGGAGGAGAGCGCCGACCAGCATGCCGTCGTCGTGAGATGCGCCGAGATCCAGAGCGCCATCTCCGTCGGTGAGTCTCGGGGCTCCTCCTCGTCGGGAGTCTCAGCGCCGTACCGCTGTCTTCGTCTCTGAAGCCTCCGGTCTATGTCTCTCAATGTAGGGGCGACGTCGTTCCTGTACACCGAGTACAAGTACCTGGGCGTCTTCACGGTGGTCTTCAGTGCGATCATCTTCCTCTTCCTCGGCTCCGTGAAGGGGTTCAGCACGGAGAGGGAACCCTGCACCTACACCAAGGGGAGGCTCTGCAAGCCGGCGCTGGCTGGGGCCGCCTTCAGCGCGCTGGCCTTCCTGCTCGGCGCAGCCACCTCCGTTCTCTCGGGCTTCCTGGGGATGAAGATAGCGACCTATGCCAACGCCCGGACGACTCTGGAGGCCAGGAAGGGCGTCGGAAAAGCGTTCGTGACGGCCTTTCGATCCGGCGCCGTGATGGGTTTCCTCCTCGCTGCGAATGGCCTCTTGGTTCTGTACGTCTCCATCAACGTGTTCGGACTCTACTTCGGGGACGACTGGGAGGGCCTCTACGAGTCCATAACTGGTTATGGGCTGGGCGGCTCTTCAATGGCCCTCTTTGGGAGAGTCGGAGGGGGGATATACACCAAGGCGGCCGATGTCGGCGCTGATCTGGTCGGCAAGGTTGAGCGGAACATCCCCGAAGACGACCCACGCAATCCCGCGGTAAAATCCGTGGACTTAGTCCCTTTTTGTCTCCTCTCTCTTGTTCTCTGCATTCTAAAGCATCTGGGTTTGCGCAGGTTATTGCAGATAATGTAGGCGATAACGTGGGGGATATTGCTGGGATGGGGGCTGACCTGTTCGGCTCCTACGCTGAATCCTCTTGCGCCGCCCTGTTCATCGCGTCGATCTCGTCGTTCGGGGTCGATCACGACTATTCGGCTATGTCATATCCCCTCATTATAAGCTCGATGGGGATCGTAGTCTGCCTGATCACCACTCTGTTCGCCACAGATTTCCTCGAAATTAAGACCGTGAACGAGATCGAGCCGTCGCTGAAGAAGCAGCTTCTCATATCCACCGTCCTGATGACCGTGGGGATAGCCGTCGTCAGCTTTGTTGCCCTGCCGTCGAAATTCACCCTTTTCAACTTCGGATCAGAAAAGACTGTGAAAAACTGGTACTGGGCCTCGCTCCGTCGCTCATAAATTCAACATCTTTGACCGTCCTGATTCTCTTCTAAGAAAAGAAACATGTTTCGGACAGGCACCTCTTCTTCTGTGTCTCGGCGGGCCTCTGGACTGGGCTTGTGATTGGCTACAGCACGGAGTACTTCACGAGCAATGTTTACCGGTAAGCGCTCTTACTCTTCATTTCCCATGGACACCTCGGGTATTCAGTTTATCAGTCCTGATGATGCTGCGCTGACTCGCTTTGCGAACGATCCAGTCCTGTACGGGACGTGGCGGATTCCTGCAGAACTGGGGCAGCGACAAATGTGATATTTGGGCTGGCTCTGGGGTACAAGTCCGTGATAGTGCCCATTTTCGCCATTGCTGCAGCGATCTATGTGAGCTTCAGCTTGGCAGCAATGTATGGCATCGCCGTGGCAGCTTTGGGGATGCTCAGTACCATTGCAACAGGGCTCGCGATTGACGCTTATGGACCTATAAGCGACAATGCCGGAGGGATCGCTGAAATGGCAGGCATGAGCCGTAGGATCCGTGAACGAACAGACGCTCTGGACGCGGCCGGGAACACAACTGCTGCCATCGGCAAGGTACCGCCCCTTGCCACCCACTCGGTGTCGTGAATCGTTTGTATTTTTGTACTGCGATGCGACCTGATAGCCTCGATCACGTTCGTCTTCAGGGTTTCGCGATTGGATCTGCGGCTCTTGTCTCCCTTGCTCTGTTCGGTGCTTTTGTGAGCAGAGCTGGGCTCAGGGGTGTTGATGTGTTGGCTCCGAAGGTCTTCATCGGGCTCCTCGTGGGTGCCATGCTTCCGTACTGGTTTTCAGCCATGACAATGAAGAGTGTTGGCAGTGCCGCTCTGAAGATGGTGGAAGAAGTCCGCCGGCAGTTCAATACGATTCCCGGGCTCATGGAAGGAGTGACGAAGCCGGATTATGCAACTTGTGTGAAGATCTCCACTGACGCTTCACTGAAGGAGATGATCCCTCCTGGTGCATTGGTTCTGCTGACACCCCTGATCGCCGGGACCTTCTTCGGCGTTGAGACTCTCTCTGGAGTTCTTGCTGGTTCCCTTGTATCTGGTGTACAGGTTTGTTTCTTTCACAGTGGTGTTTTCATACATGCCATAGTCACTGCAGTCTCGATCCGCGAAGAGTAATAATGCTCCCCGTTGAAGACCCAGAACCGGTGTTCTCCATGTGCAGGTTGCTATCTCAGCTTCCAACGCCGGAGGTGCCTGGGATAACGCAAAGAAATACATTGAGGTACTTTGGAAAACAACCTGTCTCGTTCAACGGCTCTGACTTGACTACGGCTTTACCTCAATTGTGAGAATTTAAAGGTAAGCATTGACTCTGATAATTCCCGACTTGGGTTGACTTGTCCAGGCTGGTGCCACCGAACATTCGAAGAAATTGGGTCCCAAGGGATCTGATCCGCACAAGGCAGCTGTCATCGGCGACACAATTGGCGATCCCCTCAAGGACACTTCAGGCCCTTCCCTGAACATCCTTATAAAGCTTATGGCGGTGGAATCACTCGTCTTTGCCCCTTTCTTTGCGAAGCACGGAGGGCTGCTGTTCAAATGGTTTTGATCAGATTTTCCGCGGTGAAAGAACAAATCAAGCAAACGATGGCAGCTCCCCAACGCTTGACATCAAAGTTTTTGGCATGGACTTGAATCACGGCCTTGCCGTAATCTATCGTCCCATAGACTTAAGCTTCCCGTTTTGTTAGTAATTGGCTATGAACGCTAATGCACGTGTGAAAATCAGCAATTTCAGGGTATGTACAGAATTTCTGAACTCGATGTCGAATAGAATTGAACATGAAAAGCTCGTGATAGTAGAAACGCGGATGTCATAGTTTGATCGAGCTCTACCTTATGCTTTCCTCTCTTTGGCTTCACTCGGCTGGATTGTCACAGAAATACAGAAAGACAGTTCGGCTGGTACCGAATGGATGGTAAAACAGTAGTATCCATTGATCTAACCCGAAGCGCAGCATCGAGTGCGCTTTTTCCGGAGGGAGGAGAAAAGAAATCAAATCTCCAATCTTGCCTGGGATTTCTTGTGATCACAACCCCTCTCCACTGCCAAAGTGAATGAGATCGAGTCGAACACAGAGGATGTGTTCCTGGTTTAGAGCGCACCTCGGAGCTTTCGTAGACGGGGGGCTTCTGGCCACGGGCGACATAAGAGACGAACCCGGAGTTCACACGACAACCATAGGAGAGTATTCCCCGAGGATTTCTGACGAAGAAGAATCAGACGGGGAAAGGGATCGTATGGTAGGTAAATTACGTACCCTGGGGGCTTGCCAGAATCTCTCCGATCTGCAAAACAAGCCGACGAAAGGAAGCTAAGTGATTGAAGAATCGATCTAAGCGGTGGGCGGGGAGGCGACACGAGGAACTCGGCTACTCCCCCCAGCCTGAAGAATCTGACGATGATGCTCGAAGAGGTGGCCAAGTTGCTTCTCTACAGACCTCGAAGCGTATCAGATCAGAACGGAAGGAGCGAGAAAGCGCCCACTAAAGAGGAAACCTCGAAAGACTCCAGTAGGCCGACTACCACCATAAAAACGCGGGAAACCTTGAAGCGTAGGACGCTAGTATGAAATGACGTTATTACCCTCATATACACGCTCGTTTCCCGCCAGATATTACCGCCATTGGCAACGTCTCCTTCGCCTTCGTAGGGCATCTCCAGTTTTCCCCCCGGTTGAGTTCTGCGGGGTTTCTCTCTTCCCTTCCTCTTCCGTTTGTTCTCCTTCTCCTTCGCTTGGAGGAAGGAGATCCCAGCAGGTGGTTCCCGGGCCTGCTCGTTGCGTTCCATGGCCCCTTCTCGTCGCCACAGCAATGGTCGCTCCCCTCTGGTCCGGAAGCAAAGCCAAATAACGGCCTTCTTCTCCCCCGGGAAGAGCCCTGGAGAGGGGCCCAGCGTATCCCCCGCCCGGAAGGCCGCCTCCTGTAGCCCAGAAGACTGTCCTCCTGAAGGCGTCCCCAACCTTAACCCTAATCCCAGCCCTGAACCTGACCCTGACCCCACGCCTCCGTCGTCCAAGAGGAAGAAGCCCCTCTTAGTGGTCGGCCACACCCCCGACAAGTCGTCCAAAGCTGCAAATCCCCGACTAGGGGAGGAAGCTGTTGGGCGGAGTCTCAGGGTATTCTGGCCCCTGGACAAGGCCTGGTATGCAGGACAGGTCAAGTCATTTGATAGGGAGACTGGCAAACACGTGGTTCAGTATGCTGATGCCGAGGAGGAGGTTTTGGACCTCGGAGCTGAGCGGATCGAATGGATTGAGGAGTCTACAAGGAGCTTTCGCCGATTGCGGCGTAGAATCTCAGTCTCGGAATCGGTGTTGCCTGATACGGCATTGACAGAGGATACAAACACTGAGGAGAACATCACAGAGGACTCGCACACAGGGGAAGACACTACCGAGGACGAAGACTGGAGCGAGGCTTCGGGGGAGGAAATCGACAAGGGTTCAGAGGAAATGGAGTTAGAAGAGGAGGATGGTGACGGTGGCGAAGAATACCCAAAGACACGTCGAGGAAAGAACTCAGCGTCAAGAAAACGGAAAACGGGAGAAGCTGACAAGGCTGATCCTGCAAAGAAGGAAAGGTCTGTTTTAAATACGAAGAAACTCTTGTCCAAGTTTCCAGTTGTTGGTCCTCGAAGCTTGCTTATTGGGTCGAAGAACAATTTTGAAAGTGAGTACGACAAGTAATGGTACCATTTTTATAAACGGCTCCCAATTGATCTAATCATGACTTGACGTTATTGAATAAATCCTTCATTATTAACAAAAACTACAGCATATTTCTGTCTTGCTCCTGTTTCCAAGGCTTTTTTCTCATATTTGGAAGAGTATGAATGATAAGATTTATATTGTTTTTCCACAGGAGGGAATGAACTCCACAATACAGATAATTTACTGTCCAGTGATGCAATTGAGCGTTTTGGAAAGCGAGAAGCAGAAAAATTTAGATTTCTTGGGGAGTAAGTACATATAAACTGAGGGCCTGGTCTTCTATCCCTGTTCTCGTTTGGCATTTTTAATCTTTACCCCTTCATCTAACGATTACGGGCTAACGAATACATCCATCCGTTTTCGACTTACATTGAGAACCCATGGAGCATGTTACCCGGAGGATTATGAGGAGAGAGGGTACTTGTAGTGGGGGAGGACACGATCCCAGAGTCATAGGATGAGCCATACCACCTTGCTAATGGAGTCAAGATTCATGTGAAGCTGTACTGTTGAGCAAAGACTCAACAGCTCCAAGTAAAGATAGTCCGGTCATTTGACCATGATGACTTTGTTCCCTCACTGATTTGTGTTATTAACTTGATGATTGTGTACAACTATATATCGGTTGTTGTGTTTAAGTTACTTTGAGATTTTACTATCAGGAATATAGAGTCGCCCAATAATTGAAAACTAAAGCCAGACCTACACTGGGACTGGACTTGATCTCCCAGAGCGACCAAGAGTGTTTGAAAATCGTTTTTTCTTTTCGAATCAGATCACAAAGAAGAATCCTTATGCACTCACTGAAAAAATTCCGGGCAACAGGCTCCATTAAAGCCTAATCTGCAAAACCTCAAATATATTTAAGCCATGGACCCATTGCCACCCCAACTCATCCAAAAGCTGGTAGTATCCACCAACAGCCAACTACTGTAACACAAATTATTTTATCAGAGTTATTATGACTTCTGAAATGCCACGTATATTTCTTCTCCTTCTCCCTTTCACCTCCATAGAAAGCGGGTTAGATATGGTGTGTTATTCGTATTTTTACTTGATTTTTTCCTGAACTGACGATGACACAGGGGACGTAAGGATGCCAATAAACGACGACCTGGAGATGCAAATTACGATCCAAAAACACTCTACCTGCCACCAGAATTTTTGAAAAGCTTAACTGGCGGCCAGGTTTTAATTTTGGACTTACAGCATCACCTGGCGTGCTTTTTTTCTTTTACATTATTTCTCTTTGTATCTTCGTAAACCTAGCGTTTTAATTTATAGAGGCAATGGTGGGAGTTCAAGGCTAAACATATGGACAAAGTTTTATTTTTTAAGGTACACCTGCACTTTGTACAGAAGGGCCAATATAGTTTGATTATTTTTTAATAACTATCAAAATCTAAGATTTGTTTTCATGGGGCAGATGGGAAAGTTTTATGAATTGTTTGAAATGGATGCACATATTGGGGCGAAGGAGCTTGAGCTGCAGTACATGAAGGTAAAAGTGGTTTGACTGGATAGCATTCAAATTCTTAGCACATCCTAGCTCTTTTCGTTTCACCAAACATATCTTGGTGCATTACCTATGCGGCTTCCATTTAAATCGCGGTGATCTGTGAGACCAGCGTCAATATTATCTCGTTTATGGATTGTGCTTCTTTATTTCAGGGAGAGCAACCACATTGTGGATTTCCTGAGAAGAATTTTTCTATAAATTTGGAAAAATTGGTCAGAAAGGTTTGTTCTCACACCTAATTTGTATGCTTCTTCAGTTACTGTGCTTTATTTAGTAATTTATTAACTAATTTGATTTTCCCTTGCTGAATTTTGTTGATGAATTAATGTGACTTAGGGTTATCGAGTTCTTGTTGTTGAGCAAACTGAGACACCTGAACAACTTGAACTTCGTCGCAAGGAAATGGGTTCCAAAGACAAGGTCATTTAATACATCTTGAAAAGCTTTGATTAGGCCTTTTCCATAATTAACTTATAGCTGATAATAAATATCAGTGAGCAATGACGCTTATTTTAAGTGTAAATAGTTTACTGTGTGAAGAAGTATCTTCAATTTTCTTGAGAACATTTTTGGATCAATTTGTAAGCAAAGATATTGTCAATGCCATTGACTGTCTTATTTCTGTTTGTGGTCTCGTAGGTCGTGAAACGCGAAATCTGTGCTGTTGTTTCAAAAGGAACACTGACCGAGGGAGATTTGCTGTCTAGACATGCTGATGCCTCCTACTTGTTGTCTTTGACAGAGAAATCTGCAACTCTAGAGGACCGGGAGAGAACTGTATTAGGTGTTTGTGTAGTTGACGTGTGCACGAGTACATTTATGCTCGGACAGGTAAGTCCTTCAAGAGGCATCAATGAATTTTTTTTGGCAAAGATTCAGTTTGTTCAGAGCTAACTCTAGTGTCTATGTATCACATACTCTTCTTGTCTTAATTTTTCTTAACAGTTTGAAGACGATTCCGAGCGGCAATGTCTATGCTCTATGCTGTCTGAGTTGAGACCTGTAGAAATCATAAAGCCCTCTAAAGTTCTAAGTCCTCAAACTGAAAGAGCACTTCAGAGACATACAAGGTGTCCTCTAGTTAATGAGTTAGTCCCTTCTGTGGAATTCTGGGACTCTCTCAAGACTGTCAAAGAGATTCAAAATATGTATCAACAATGTGGGCATCCGCCTGTTTCTGGACCTTTGGATAATGACGCATCTGGTGATTCGGTGAACGAGTCCCCTTCCTTCCCAGATGTCTTATCCGATTTCATGAATGCAGGAGAGAGCGGTAGTTATGCCCTTTCTGCTTTTGGAGCCTGTTTGTTTTATCTTCGACAATGTTTACTGGATGAATCTTTACTTAAATGCGCCAAGTTTGAGTCACTCCCATATTCTGGGGTGACAACTATGCTTCAAAGGCCATATATGATCCTTGATGCATCCGCTCTTGAGAATCTTGAGATACTAGAGAACAAGAATGGAGGCTTTTCTGGGTAATTAGAATTCATTATTAAATTATCAGACTTATCTTCTGGGTTATTTGTCACTGAAGTGATAGCATCTATCATTTAGGACATTGCTTGCTCAGTTGGATCACTGTGCAACAGCGTTTGGCAAAAGGTTGCTCAAAAGCTGGCTTGCTCGACCACTTTATGATACAAAGTCTATTGTTGAACGACAAGATGCAGTTGCATATTTTAAGGTCCATTACTTATTTTCAAAATTATTTCACAGTTTCTGAATTAATGCCTTTTTGGTTTCTCCTTTCATTTTACTACGTCAGTCTTGCTTATAACTCTGTAGTATAGCTTCTGGATCTTCAATAGATGGAGGATTTTATGCATGATTGTTTCCAATCAAATGATCCGTATCTCTTGATCTTCAGAAAACAACAGAATCCTCCTGTTTGATCAGTGTCATGAATGAATAAACTATGTGCTGATGCAATCTCCTAGAACTTGGCTTGATTGTCACTTGAAATGCACTCCAGAGTTAATTTCACCGTATCCATTATTTATGTCACTTCCAATTTGATCATGATGCGTTCATATTTTTGGGGTAGAATTAATAAATCAACCACTACCCAACATATATGGTTCAAATTCTGCTCCTGTGATTAATTAGCATGCTGGTCCAAGTGGATTCGATGACTTGAACAGCACAGTTCTCGTTTATTTGTGCGTTGCTGTCATACAAATACTTATTGACCTTTGTCTAAGGAAAGTGTCCAGTGAGATCATCGTAGAACATGCGAGGGAGTCTTTTTGTAAAGATTTTTTTAGAGTAATGCAGAAGGTTTTCTTAGAGGAATTTAGGCTTCCACTTGTGCGTTGTTGCAATCAAGACCGATCTGCAAGCATAAAGCAGATCTTATGCATGTATCAGCTCGCTACAAAAAATGATCTCCTCAACTCTGGTCATATTGTACAGTTTTTGATTGACATCAGGATTTTGTTTATGGTATATCACCGCGTAGTTCTCTCAGCTGTTCTATAAAAATGAAAGGTAGTACCTTATCATGTTAAATTTATGACTTCGTCTTTTGATTGAAGAACCAATTCTTGTTGCATGGACTTATTTCTGCTACTTTATTCTTGCATATGGGACAACTTCGATTACAGGGAGCTGCTTTGTCCTCGGCACTTGAATTTCGAAAAGATGTAGCTAAGCTTCCGGACATGGAACGCCTCCTGGCTCGCCTCTTTTCTAGCTGGTAAAAGGGCAAAGTTCTCTTCCTCAGTATAAAGTCACGCCATGCTGCATGGTTCATTCTGCTGAACCAACCATTAATGCTATCAATTAGGATCATGTTTTGATTGGTTTATCAACTACCTCAGTTTTACATCTACTGATGCTGATGAAACGTTTGGTCTCAATATGTACGTACAGTTGCATCTCTTTTATCCAGCGATGACGAACCTCGCCCAAGGCTGAACTTTTTTGGCGATTTATAGTTCAAATTTAATTATTTTGTGGATTATCTTGGACATTTTACAGCTAGTGTTGTTATGACTTTAGTATTGTTTCTATGCTGAGATGTAGTAATTACTTAAAAACTGACTAGTCGTTATATCATATCACTAAAATAATGAAAAATGCTGATATCTACAGCATTGAATGTAACACTGTGTGTCTTAGTCAGCTCTCAAAGCCTTCGTAAGCAGGTGTCACATGCTACGATTTCCATCTAACATCAAGTTTTGGAATTAAAAGCTTCGCACCATCATCAACTGATGCATCACTAACTGTTGGAACTAAAACCTCAGAAGCATTATTTTTCTGCATTTCTAAAGCATATCGAGAGAAACAATAAGCAACAAAATTCCTTGAAATATCTTGTGATTTTAATAATTCCATTGATTTTGAGAAGTCTATGTCGTCACTCTGCGGGTTGCGACGATTTGGTGCAATTAAAATATTTAAGTCGATGTGACCTGTTTTTGTATTTGATTTATGTCACTTAACACCTGCTAATAATGATTTCCACGCTGATTTGTGGCGGTGGTTCTTTGGATGTGCCATAGTGAGGCTAATGGGAGAAATGCCAACAAAGTGATCCTTTATGAGGATGCTTCAAGGAAACAACTTCAGGAGTTCATAGCTTGTCTACGTGGTTGTGAAGTTATGGCCAAGGCATGCTCTTCTTTGGGTTCTATGCTGGAAGAAACTAAATCTAACTTGCTCCTTTACCTTTTAACGCCAGGTGGTACTTTATTTCCTCATTGCAAGCTTTACTTATGCCACCAGATATGACATTGATATTTACAAACTCTTGTGCGTAGGCAAAGGGCTCCCAGATGTCCATTCAGTAATAAATCAGTTTAAGGATGCGTTTGATTGGGCAGAAGCTGATCAATCAGGGCGTATTGTACCTCACCAAGGAGTTGACGCTGACTATGACTCTGCCTGTAGAACAATAAGTGATATAGAATCAAGTCTGGCTAGGTACCTTAAGGAGCAACGCAAAGCTCTGGGTGATGCATCGGTAAGGGTTTCCTTCAGAATTGGGTCATTCCATGCTGTCTCATCTTTTCTCTTGATGTTTCCTCATTTGACGGTTTCCATAGATCAATTATGCAACTGTTGGCAAGGAGCTATATTTATTGCAAGTTCCCGAGGATTTAGGAGGGAGAATTCCTCTAGACTACGAGCTACGTTCCTCCAAGAAGGTTGGTGGCTTGAAAAGGACGTATGACCTCCCAGTCAACGTCCTTGAACAGGTTCTTGACGTTTTTTGCGTATTCAGGGCTATTTTCGGTACTGGACGCCGAAAATTAAAATGTGGCTGGCGGAGCTCTCCCAAGCTGAAGCTGAGAAGGAGTCCAAGCTGAAAAGCATTCTACAAGTTCTGATCAAGCAGTTTAGCGAATATCATCGCTTGTGGAGGCAGCTGGTGTCTGCAACAGCAGGCAAGTCATGAACCTTATAAATATATAAATATATATACAGACACACTCGGCCGGTATTTTTTGCATTTAAATTTTTTATTTCGATGTACCCATGGTGGATCCAAAGCGCCATCCTGCTTTAGACGCACACTTACTGAACGATAATGAAATGAAAGAACAATATACATTGAGATAAAAACAAGCCTTCGACGCACTAATTGTCGCGAAGTGATTCCTCCGAAAGTCAAAATATAAAGCAGTTTAGCTACCTTAATTCATGTGCGTTAATTTTCTTTGAATTTTTTGTGTTCTGACGGATTGCATAGGAGACACGGATTTCCGTTTCCCCCTGAATTCATCGAGTTTATTTGACAATCTGCGTATTTTACAGAGCTGGACGTGCTGATATGTCTGGCGATCGCCAGTGACCACTACGAAGGACCCACCTGCCGGCCGACGATCAAACCCACGTCTCCTTCGAGTGGCCCTGTTCCTCCTCTGCTAGCCAGAAGCCTGGGGCATCCGATTCTTCGCAGTGATGCCTCGGGTACAGCTTCCTTCGTCCCCAACGATGTGTGCATCGGCGGGGCCGGACATCCCAGCTTCATCCTCCTCACTGGTCCCAACATGGGCGGCAAGTCCACTCTTCTCCGGCAGATCTGCCTGGCAGCGGTTCTTGCCCAGGTACCATCTCACTGTCCTTGATGCATTCCACAGAGAAAAATCCAAACCCTCTCCATTTCTTCCAGCTGGGCGCTGACGTTCCTGCGGAGAGCTTCGAGCTCTCCCCCGTCGACCGGATCTTCGTCCGGATGGGCGCCAGGGACCACATCATGTCCGGCCGAAGCACCTTCCTCACGGAACTCACGGAGACGGCGTCCATGCTGGTGAGACCGGATCTTTCGACGGCTTCCTTCAATGGAACCGGATCATTTTCTCTGTGGATTCCCCTCACACTGCTGATTTTTCTGCCTTGATCGTCGCCGCAGTCGTCTGCCACCCGCAACTCTCTCGTGGTTTTGGATGAACTCGGCCGGGGGACGTCGACTTCCGACGGCCAGGCCATAGCGTAAGAACAAGAGGACCCCTGTGGGTGAGCCTCCTTCGTTGGTCAACTCACCATCCCTCCTCCGTCGTGACAGGGATTCTGTGCTGGAATACTTCGTCCAAAGCGTGCGATGCCGGGGCTTGTTCTCCACCCACTACCACCGCTTGGCCGTGGCCCACGAGGTCAACCCAGAGGTATATTCCTGCCCCCTGGCTGCTGTGTCAACGATCTTCCCCAGCTTCTTGGAAGGGGGGGGCTTCATCGCCGTGGAACCACCCGCAGGTATCCCTCTGCCATATGTCTTGCCATGTCGGGAAAGGGCCCGGCGGCGTGGAGGAGGTCACCTTCCTCTACAAGCTCAAGCCCGGCCTCTGCCCCAAGAGCTATGGCGTTAATGTCGCGCGGTTGGCCGGTATGTTTCCTTAAACAATTCCCATCACTTTTTGTACATAAATTTTCTGTAAACGCATGCCCCGATCTCTCTCTCTCTCTTTCTCTGTACAGGGCTTCCTGAATCTGTTCTTGAGAAGGCTGCGGAGAAGTCACGGGAGTTCGAGGTGACATACGGGAAGGTAAAGGGCGACGGCGAGGGTAGACTGGGCCTTCTCCGGGACTTCGTCCGCCTGTCGGCGAGGGATCCGGTGGCCTCCAACCTGAGGCTGCTGATCGAGCTTCAGCAGAAAGCTAGGTCGCTCGTCGAAGCGAGCTGAGCTGCGGAACCGCCGCCGGCGACTTTTGAGGATTCGCCCCCAAATCTAGTGGGAGAAGCAGGATATGAAGAGGCATGAAGGAAGACCTCAATGTGATGGTCTCCCCTTTGTAAATTTTGTATACATTGATTATGTGATATACCGATATTTGGTGCCTACCCTCCTCCGTGTACGGGGAAGCTACCGACTCTCTCTCTCTCTCTCTCTCTCTCTCTCTCTCTCTCTGCAACTCAGGAATGGATCTGTATAACGTGGTGCTGCAGGAGCTCATCTTCGCGTGGTCCTCGCTGAAGCGGCCCCCCGTTCCCCTCCTGTAAGAGCCGCGGCGGTGGGGTTAAGAAGGCGGCGATCCGGTACGAAAAACGAGGTATTGTACGGAGAGAGGACGGGCTACAGACATGGAGCCGCTGCAGGAGCAGCTGGTGCCTCTGGGAGTACTGGATGGCCTTGATGGCGCTCATGATGACGTAGAAGGGCAGTAGAATCCCGCTCGCCCTCAGGACGAACACCTGCGGGGGCAGAAGAAGCGAGGGAGGGGCGTTAGCAGAGCAGCAAAGGTGCCGACTTTGAAGCAATTCTCCGAGAAACCCGGAGAGCTTACCGTAATCAGGGTGAAGGCGTAGTGGTTGGGCTCTTCCGTGATCACCGAGACGAGATGTCTGGCCAGAAGTATCACCGTGAGCTGCAGCAGAAAGGAGCCGCCTCCACCGAGTCAGGGACGAGACCGGACAGTCCGGGCGTTGGACGAGGATGATTAGGGAAGGCCAGGAGAAAACCCACCGTCACAGCGACGTACCGGCAGGCGGAGGCGCCCCTCTCCGACGCCGGCGAGCATTCGGCGTACTCCGCCACCTCCCCGCCGCCCTCCGCGGCGGCTTCCCTTCCGTACGGTGGCGCGTAGTTTTGTCTGGGGACCTCCAAACTTCCCCTGTAACAGTATTATATTCCCGTCAAACCAGCAGACAGATCAACTGAAGAAGAAGAAGAAGAAGAAGATGAAGAACGGAGGGGTACCTTATCGTCACCCCCACCTCGACCAGCGCCTTTTTGACGGGAATAGAGTAGCCGGGTTCGAATTTCTGCGAGAGTTTCCATTAGTCTCAGAATCAGAGGCAGGTCGGCGAGGAGCCTGAATCGCAATCAAAACGAGGATGCTCCGAGTAACTGAATCATGGAAAACCAGCGTCGTTCACAGAGGGAGGTCGAGTTGACCCGGGTCGATCGATTCTCGGGACGAAAAACAGAGGTATTGATTAGACAGCAGGCCCATGTCGGCGTTCTACCGGACCTGGGATGCCCGCTTTCGCAGCCAGTGAAGGGGATCACTGGTTGTTGGCTGGTCGATTCAGAGGAGCTGGCATGAACAGACGAGAAAACCGTCGGAAGTCCCAGAGAAAAAGAATCATGGGCTCGTTCTAACCCCGCGATTAATCTGCTCGAATTCCTTAAAAGTCCTCAGAAATCGCGATTCAGACCCAGAACATGAAGATTGAGCGACGAAATCGGAAGAGCAAACGAAGGAACTACAGGAGAAAGACGTCGCCGGGCATATTAACCCCAGAAATTGCAGGGATTGTGGCGGCGGGTTTTCTGTGCAGACCTGCAGGCATATCTCGCAGACTGTGCTTCCCTTCTCGTCGCACCACCGCTGGATGCATCCCCTGTGTGCAAACTGGAAGGGAGGAAACGCAGAGATTCAGACGAAAGCCATGGGTGGTCAATCTCCCAGCGGCCGGAGAAAATTTTCGGAGAAACCAGACGAGAGGAGAGGCTGTCCACCTTAAGGGTTCCCGCGCAGGCGCAGGGAGCTTCCATGCCTGCGGTGCTCTCTTCCTCCTCCTCGTGGCATATCCTGCACAGGCACAGGGGTGGCGAAGAAGAAGAAGACCACGACGGTGATCGGCCGAGTTTGCCGTCCACCGCCACCGGCGTGATCCCCTCGCTTCCGTCGGATTCCATTGTCCTTTCTGCCTCCGTTTTCTGGAATTTCGGCAAGCTCAGCTCCCCTCCCCCTCCTTCACCCGTCTCCCCTTAAATAAGAGGAAACAAGACCAGAGGCTTCCCTGGCAGCCCTCAAGAACCAGTTAATGATGGATGGTGCCTTGTGGATTTTCACGGCTTTGGCTGGTTTTGCTGCTTTGACCCAGAAGTTTGACCCCTCGAGAGAAGGGTCAACGGCCTTTCCCTCCCACATCTAGAAACACAAGTCCTCCCTCGCGGCGGCCGTTGGATCGAGCACGGCTAACCTCTTCATCCTCTGATCCTCGGTGGACGGCGGAAGACGACCCGCACAACGGCCAGCTCCTTCCGCCCTCGCTGGCGCTGAGATCCTCAGAAACGGGGGACCAGATGGTCGCCTTGGTAATTCCTGTAGGGACCCATCTCTCTCTCTCTCTCTCTCTCTCTCTCTCTCTCTCTCTATCTATCTATCTATCTATCTATCTATCTATCTATCTATCTATCTACCTATCTATCTATCTAAAGGAAATAGACCGTTGCGAAGACTTAATGAAGGGCGATTCAAAATTCGAACATAGAGGACGGGCAAACAGACGACTGCTGCTGGTGTGGTGGGCGGAGCGAACAGGCCGATGGCCCCACATCCTTCAAGTCCCCGGCCGCCGCCTTCCCCCGCCGGCGGCGGCCGGCGGCCGGCGAACCTGCTGCCACCTTGCCGCCGCCTTTTTCTTATCCTTTTCATCTTCTAGCGAGAAGGAAGGAGAGGGAGAGCTCGTGCTTATCCTCTTCTTCCTCGAGCTTATCTCCTCCCGCTGTGAGCGGTTGGGTGGTTGAGGCTGCGAAAGAGACCGTTAGGAACCCACCTCTTCACCGGCTATTTCGGTATTGTATGGCCGCCTTCTCTCTATCTAATTCGACACGCCTCCGCGGCTGACACAATTCCATTCTCGCCGATGTTCCTCCTCTCGCAGCCGCCGCCCCCGCCGCCCCAGCCGCACTCCCACGGGTGACGTTGACCTAGTGCCGAGTTGACCTGTCTTTCTGCACCCGTTCTCCGGAGACTACTGAATATTGCACGGGGAGGCGGGAGCTGAGGAAGCTATCGGCGGTGGAAATATCCCACAAGTCGACACGTGGATGCGTAGTTTCATTATATTGACTGGGTGACGTATCGTCAAATGCCGGCTTTAAATATGATATATTTATATCCAATGATTTGCGGTGACTTGATTACCCGCGAAAATCATATAATCTAATCTAGCGACACGATTGCACGAATCTCTCTCTCTCTCTCTGGCCTTATCCGTCTAGCTTTGGCGGCTTGTTGGAGAGAAAAATCCTTTCATTCTCAACCCTTCCTTATCCTGGAAGGCCGCCAACATTTCGAGTCAACGTCGGCGCTGGATCTGAGCTCCTGCGGAACCCAGGGTCCAGTTTACATGACCCCACGAACATCAATCAATACATCGAGCCGAGGAGCCGTCGGAAGCCGACATCTCAGCCATACGATCGTCAATTGCACCAATGGCGTCAAACAACGGCCCATTTATGAACTAGCCCACAATTCACCAAAGGTCTTACAGCCCTCCCTCCCTCCCCTCTCTCTCTCTCTCTCTCTCTCTCTCTCTGACTGTCCCCATCTCTCTCCCCCTTCTCTCTCTCTCCCCTTCCCTCTCTCCGTCCCTTCCTCTCTCTCTCTCTCTCTCCCCTCTCTCCCCCTTCTCCTCTCTCTCCTCTTCCCTCCCTCCCTCCCTCCCTCCCCCTCTCCCTCTCCCTCTCTCTCTCTCTCTCTCTCTCTCTCTCTCTCTCTCTCTCTCTCTCTCTCTCTCTCTCTCTCTCTCTCTCTATCTCTCTCTCTCTCTACCCCTATCTCCATCGCAAACCCGAATGATTAACGTCGGGGGACGACGTGTAAGTGATGTACACTTACGAAAGTGTGTGTGTGTGTGTGTGTGTGTGTGTGAGAGAGAGAGAGAGAGAGAGAGAGAGAGAGAGAGTCGGCCCAAGAGGATCTCCTATCTGGGCTACTCGCAGGCCCACTTACGAGGCCCCCGGACAGTGACGTCACGACTGTCAATTAATAACTCCCGTATTTTACAGTGGCCGTTGAGAGAAATGCCGCCGTGGTTTTAAATCCGTCTATGGTCTTATCCGGTCTCCTGCCTGGCGTTCCCCCTGGGAGGGAGACCGCGAGTATATTCGGGGCGGAGAGGACCACCTCGCTTCCCGGAAAACCGCCCAACGCCACCGAGGGGCGCCGAAAACCGCCGCTCTTCAAGCTCCGCCCGCTGTTATAAAAACTGAGCCGCTCGGCCTGTAGCGCCACCTCGCAGAGAGATCCTGTGAAGAGAGAGAGAAGAGGCTTCTTCGTATTCAGATTTGCTCGAATACTTTGGGGGAGATGGCCGGCGAGAACTCGGGAGAGAGTCAGGGGAGGAAGATCGTGGTGGCGGTGGACGAAGGGGAGGAGAGCAACCACGCTCTCTCATGGTGCCTCCAGAATGTGGCGGCCGCCGGCGACACCTTGGTCCTCCTCTACGCCCAGCCGCCCCGCGTGGTCTACTCCGCCATGGACGGCACTGGTAAGATACCACTCCATCTCTCTCCGTTTCTCCGTTTCTCTCCCATGAATCTTCCCCCACTTTCCGCCCTGATTTCTTGATCTCAGCAGGGTATCTTTTCTCCTCGGATATCATCGCCACCATGGATAAGTACAGCAAGGAGGTGGCGGACTCCGTGATCCAGAGGGCAACGCGGACCTGCGGCGACTCTCAGAAAGTGAGCGAATCCCTTTGCCAAAACTGAATCTCCCGCAGCAGTGGGCTACGCCTGCCCTTCGCTTAGGGTTTCTGATCCTCTTCGGCCGTTCTTCATCAGGTGAAGGTGGAAACCAAGGTGGAGAAAGGTGATCCCCGGGACGTCATCTGCGAGACGGTCGAAAACCTCAGAGCCGACATGCTGGTCCTGGGCAGCCATGGCTACGGCGTCATCAAGAGGTAACACCGCCACCACCACCGATCGTTGATGCAGATTCCCGGAATGTGCACATTTCCGACGATGTCGTTGCCGACCTGACGATGCAGGGCGTTCCTGGGGAGCGTGAGCAATCACTGCGCGCAGAACGTCAAGTGCCCCGTCCTGATCGTGAAGAGCCCCAAGCCGCAGCATTAGAAGTTTCGCTGGCAAGGGCGGCCTCCGCCGCCTCCTGTAATAAAATCGCCATTGACGGCGCCATGGAGACGCTTGCCCTCATCTGTAAAAATCAAAATAAAAGAGAAAACTTTTTGGGTTACCTGGTTCTCAGCTCCTCCAGATTTGTCGAAAGCCTCGCTCTTTTTTTGTTCTTCATGAATTAATCAGCACTCGTAAATTTATTTCTCGTCTAATTTTCCGCCCAAAAATTGAGAGGAACTCGCAAGAGAGTTCAATTACTCAGATTCTCTGCGGGCCGATCGCATCCTCCCAAATTGGCAGTGCAGTCATTCTACATTTACATCGATGCATCGTTTATATAAAATCTACGAAATAATAAGAGATTGGCGGTTTATGATAGAGAAAATAACAAGATGATATGCATCATCGAGAATTACGGATTCAAAAACCAACTACACCCAAAAAAAACATTTTTTTATCCCTGGTAACGCATGTGAGCCAATAAATTATCCTAGTCATCAAGAATCACGGACTATAACCCAATAAACCCAGAAACCATTTTTTTATCACTCGTATAGCATGTGAGGCAATAAATTATCTTACCATCCTTGTACGGCCGCTGATGGGCACGCGGCGGCCAGGGACTGCCAGACGCCGACAGCGGTTTTCCGGATTTGGATGGAGGAGGGTGGGTGGGGGACCTAGCGGCGGGAGTGAAGTCCCATCCAAAACCAGCCGCTGGAGGGGCGAAATCTAGGGGCTGGCTTGGGCACCGACACTCCCGACGGTTGTCCGTAAAACAGGATCGACCCACGCTGCCCGTGCGGAAGGAAGAAGAACGAAGAACCCTACCCTGCCTCTACCTCGGTGCGACGCAGAGATGGAGAAGAGCAGCGAAGCGGCGGCGGAATGGAGGGTCGCAGTGGCGGTGGACGGCAGCGAGGAGAGCATGCACGCGCTCGACTGGAGCCTCCGCAACGTCCTCTCGGCGAACGCCCAGAACACGGTGGTCCTCCTCTACGCTAGGCCGCCTCCCGCCTTCTACCCCTCCGACACCAGCGGTGAGCCCTCGCCCCCCTCCTCCCGCTTCTCCCACAAATCGCTGATCGAAGTAGAGACCCTTCCTCGAGAGATGCGAACGATCGATCCCACGGATTTCCCCTCTTTTCGCTCAGCAGCCTGGTAGATGACTGAAGCTTCCGACGCCGTGGGGAGCTCGTGGGACTTCCCTGTAAGAACTGGGCTTGATTCGTTTCCCCCGTGATCCCCAGATTCCCGTAGAGAAAGGCACGGATTTTACGACGTCGAAACGGATTTCGTCCCTAATCTGGAGTTCCCAGATGCAGGTAACCCCGGTGGACGAAAATGCGATTGATGCGAACTCATCATCCCTCCCGCTTGATAGATGCCAAGCTCCCATTAGGGTCGGCGCTCACCGGGCTCGCTCTTCTTCTCCGCCGTAATCCTCTCTCTCTTGCCCGCATCCGGCAGGGTACCTCTTCTCCGACGAGGAGATCACCACCATGGAGCAGTACAGCAAGGAAGTGGAGAGCTCCGTCATCGAGAGGGCCCAGGCGATCCTGAAGACCCACAACCACGTCCGGTCCCCTTCCTTCTGCCATGGATTCCTCTGCGTGCTTCACCTCGATGGGGGTTTCCTAATCTTCCTGATGAACTTTGATCTACCAGATCAACGTCGAGAAGAGGATTGCGACGGGGGACGCCAGGGACGTGATCTGCGACACGGTGGACAAGGTGGGAGCCGACCTGCTGGTCATGGGGAGCCATGGGTACGGCTTCGTCAAGAGGTACTTGCTCTCCCTCCCTCGCTGTTAGACCGATCGAACCTGCCCGTCTCCTCACCATATGATCTTCAGGGCTCTGCTGGGGAGCGTCAGCGACTACTGCATCCACCACGCCAAGTGCCCGGTGCTGATCGTGAAGCGGCCGTGAATCTGTGCGAGGGAGACGAAGACGGCGGCTCTTCATCGGCGGAGGATCTGCTGCATCTTGGTTTTTCTTGCTAATAAATGTACAGAAGAAGGATCAGACTGTGGATCTTGTCACAAATCAGGCTGTTTTCCGACATCTTTGGGATCAGGATTCGTCCTGTCTGCCGCTGTTTCGGGCAGCCTCCTCCTATGTTTGTGATCCAAACGAGACCCCCGGGTGATCGAGAAAAACAACCCATCAGTTCGTGTGAATCTACGCAAAGATCCTGGGAAAAGTATTACAGAATCGGAAGAGCAAGACATGACTGAAAATCATTACTACTTTAGGAACACATTCAGCAGTCGTCGCGTAGCAACTGGGGAGAGAAATCGATTTAAAGAGTGGAGGAATCCAGTGCTGCCCTGGGGATTAAAAAGAAGAGGAAGAAGGCGAAGATACTTGTTGATAGCATCCTACTCCTCTTCCTCTGTCGCTATTTCGCCGTTCTTCTTGTTGTGCTTCCTGGCGTACCTCTGGTTCCTCAGGAACTTCGGGTCCATCTGAAACGAATCGGGATGCACAGAATCCAAACGTTATTTCCGACGAAATGCTAAGAGATTCCCGCATAGATGATGCATTTAAAACAGAAATCACGTGGTTCAAAACACACTAACCTATGAACCGTATAAATCGGGGATTTATGGGAAAAAAGCTCCGGATCAAGACGAAGAAATCGGCAAAGAAAGCCCGAAGAAATCGGTAACAAAATAGATCATAGAACCTAAAAGGCATACGGATCACGAATTATAAACCAGTAAAGAATATATGCGTATGTTCACACTCCGCAGGTTGTGGATCAGGACGAAGAACGCGGTATTACGAAGCCAGAAGAAATCGGCAACTACATAGATCGAAGAACTCGGCATAACGACGCCAGAAGAAATCGGAAGTACAGGGAACATGAAAAATCAAACACCGAAGAATATATATGTAATCGTCGGGGGTAACATGATGATGATGCCATGGACGTCTTACCCCTTTGGTGGATGTTTTTCTGTGCCTGCGGGGCTTCTTGATGCCATTTCTGTGGGCCTTGAACGACTGGTTATGCGCCGTGTGGTTCTTCGACTTGGCCATCTCTTCGGCAGCAGCTGCACAGCCAAACCAACAGGCGATCTAACCCAGCGACGTAGGAGATGGTAGATAGAGAAGACCGGCGAAAGCAGAGCAGAAAAAAAATCCAGAACACTATTTTCTCTTCAGTTTTCTGGTAATTGCGTAGTGGCAGTGCCGCGGCGCATACCTGCAAGAGATCTCCCTCGCGACGGCGGTTCAAGTCGAATTAGGGTTTCCCTGGATTTTATAGTACCCCTCGATCTGGCGTTCTGTGATACGCATTAAGTGGGCCTACCCATTCAACTTGGTCCAGTTAGGATCCGAAATCTGGTCTCATGAGAGAGAGAGAAGAGAGGAGAGAGAGAGAGAGAGAGAGAGAGAGAGAGAGAGAGAGAGAGAGAGAGAGAGAGAGAGACTCTCAGAGAGTCACGTGCTGAACCGCCATCCCTCTTCTCTCTCCTTCTCCTTCTAGATACGGCGGTGCTGGACTATAAAAAAAAAAAAAGGCAGAAAATAAGAGAAACGGGCAACAGAAACACTGACAGATCTAACCCGTCCATTCCAGAATCTACGGCGTGGGCTTGCTCGATGACGATGAAAATCGCCGCCAGGCACTTCATACCGGGGAGTCCCGTCCTCAACCTTCACCTACCGACGACATCCCCTCTCCAGCCGTCCAGTTTGCGGGCCGTCCCACCTGTCGGCGTCGAGATTCCCGGTGGGTCGCCGCTACTTGCAGGTCGCCATTTTACCGAGTGGGCGAGGGGAGCGGTGAGCTTGCGAGAGAGAGAGAGCAGCTCATACTCGCGCAGGGAATCGGCATTGGTGTGGTAGACCGAAGGGGCTCTCCTTCTCAGCCCTCTCCTTGTCAACATCCTTCCCGTCATAAATACGCATCGGGGCCTCGCCTCCCTGGGATCTGGAGGGAGGAAGGGGAGAGAGAGAGGGAGAGAGATTTATCTGCATCATCGGCCTTGGCCCGTCGGAATCCGAGGGGCGGGGAGAGTTTTCGTCCTGTGCAGTTTCCCGGGGAGCCGCTCAAATGTTTCTCTTCGACTGGTTCTACGGCATCCTCTCCTTCCTGGGGCTGTCTAACAAGGAGGCGAAGATCCTGTTCCTGGGCCTCGATAATGCCGGGAAGACCACCCTGCTCCACATGCTGAAGGACGAGGTTCGATCTCTGACCTGACACGAGGGGAGTTGTACTCAATTACTCCTCGGGAGATTCCTCAACTCCTCGATCTCTCTCGTTTTCTCCTTCCTCGTTTGATGGGTTGGTCGTCCGGGCCCAAATCTGTGTGAACAGAGATTGGTCCAGCACCAACCGACCCAGCATCCGACGTCGGAGGAGCTGAGCATCGGCAAAATCAAATTCAAAGCCTTCGATTTGGGGGGCCACCAGATCGCACGCCGGGTCTGGAAGGACTACTACGCTAAGGTCCTCACTCTCGTGCTCTATCCCCCCCACCCATCTGTTCATCTGCTCTTCTGGCCGTCGTTTGTGGATAGTCCCGGTAGATGAAAGCATCGGGAAGGCCTCTCGTTTCTCAGATTTGCAAATCACACGGTGTTTATAAACGAAAGATTTCCCGAGCTTTTTCTGCCGTATGGTTTAAGAAACCCGACGCTTTGCCCCCCGCGAGATCGCGTGGTTCCTCCTCGACGCTAGTAATCCGCTTAGTAAGGAATTCCCATTTCTAGTCTCATCCGCGCAACCGGGGAAGATTTCAAGGAGAAATGAAACGTTCCAGGGTATGAAGAAGCTTTTTTCTCGGCGATCTGGAGAAGCTTTGGCTCCCCCTGACGGCAACTCCCATCGGAATCCAGTTCTTTAGAGAATTTCTATTTCAGGTTAGAGTCGAGAGGGTCTGAGAAGTTTCTGTGCCTTCGTTTCTGAGAAATTTCATGGGTTTTGAGAGGATGGTTGACCGTGCTGGAATGATCCCATCATAAGGGCATGAATATCGAGAAATTCTCAACAGCGTCTGATTTGATTATTCATCTGACTGCTTATATAATCGATTCATTCTTTTCGGCCACATCAGACCATTTATTCTCATTCCATCCCGGACGTCGATGGGGCTGCTTAGATTGGTTCTCGTTTGGTGGCAGCACCGCCGTATTTTTCACCGGTGTTCTTGAAAGTTGCTTGGTTTTCTATGAAACCATTAAGATCCTGCGGCAACAATTTTCCGAAGAAAATGTATACAAATTTCTGCTTCTGGAGGATGGTATCCCAGGAAGAGGCTTCCTCTTTCGGCTCAGACCAGCTCTTTGAAGGTATGCTTCTCGTCTGGGCTTGCGCAGGTGGACGCCGTCGTCTACCTTGTCGATGCCGCCGACAAGGAGAGGTTCGTAGAGTCGAAGAAGGAGCTCGATGGGCTCCTCTCGGACGACTCGCTGGTCAACGTCCCCTTCCTCGTTCTGGGCAACAAGATCGACATACCCTACGCGGCGTCCGAGGAGGAGCTCAAGTACTACCTCGGCCTGAGCAGCTTCACCACCGGCAAGGGCACAGTGAAGCTCGACGGCTCCAACCTCCGCCCCATGGAGGTCTTCATGTGCAGCGTCGTCCGCAAGATGGGATACGGCGAAGGCTTCAAGTGGGTCTCTCAGTACATCAAGTAGCAGCCCCGCTTCCGCCTACCCCGCCGCCGTCCTTCGACCTTCTTCTTCGCCGTAGAAGTTATTCTCATTACATGAATGGGAATACTCAGAGTATCGCAGGGTGATCCTTGGCCTCCCGGTTTGACCAATAACAGAGATCGGTGACGGTAGAACTGGAAATTTTTTTGCTCGATTCACTTGTGTTTCGTCCGTCGTTATTATCTTTATTTTTCGTTCATCGAAAACTGGGTGCTTTATTTCATGGCAATTTTGGAAGAAATAGGCGGTCTATTATTAGGTGGACGGCTGCGAGCGTGGACTTTCCATGTTTGACCTGAAACCGTGTAGAGGTGCCGTCTCAGAGTATTTTCGACTCGTGTCGAAGGAAGAGCAGCTGGCCGCCGCGTTCTCACCACGCGCCACTCAACCCCTTCTTCCCCCTTCGCCCGGAAGCCTATATATAGTCTCCGACCCACTTTAGTCTCTCCATTGTGAGCTGAGAAGAGCATCTCATAGCGAGGGAAGTCGGTATCTGGAAGAGAGAGAGAGAGAGAGAGAGAGAGGAGCGGGAATGAAGTTTGCAAGCTACGTGTCGTGCATCGTGGGCAGCGGCGCATCGGAGATAACGAAGGTGGTGGACTGGGAGGGGAACCTCCGGCATCACGAGCTCCTCACGACTGTGGCGGAACTGATGCTGGAAGCGCCGGGGCACATGATCGTCTGCGGCGAGGAGGCAGAGAGGACTCGCCGCGCCGTTGCCTTGAAGGCCGACGAGCGGCTGCGCGCCGGCGGAGTCTACCTGCTGTGCCCTGTTGACAGGGCGGGTTCCAGGTTGCCGGAGTACCAAATGGCGGCCGTCGAGAGCGCTCGCCGGGGGGGAAAGCGGAGGAGAGCCGGTAAGGGGCGGGGGCTCCCCGCCAGCAACAGGGTTTTCCCCGGCTTGGTGGCCAGCGGCGATTGGCCGAGCGAGCAGCGGAAAGAGACGAGGAGCGTGGGAGACGCCGCCGGCTTACCCCGGTGCCCCCCCGTCGGAGCTGCTCGGCGGTGGAAGCCGGTTCTTGAGTCCATCCGCGAGTGCAAGGAGTCAGACCAGAGGCGGCGCCGACGATGAGATGTCCGCCCCCATCAAATCCTTCGTGATCTTGGGAATTTTTATCCACTGATCACAGCCGTCAGATGTAGGTAGCCTGGAATCGCTTTTGGCAATCGATTTGTAATACTATGGTGTTTCCAAACAGATGGGAAAATGTACCTTAGCAATAAAAAAATTAACGAGGGTTTCCAAGTAATTGCACTGTGAGCCCTTACATCAGTGCTGAACTCACCGGGTTTGAAATCAGCAGCCCGTGTGAAGAAAGTCGATCCAGACGCTGGCAATCAAGAAAGTCAACGGCCAACTCAACACCTTCACTGATTCCGTCAGCTAGTGGCGATTTGACGCAATCAGAGAGGTCAGCTTCCGTTTATAGCAAAAGATCAGCCGTTGGACGGTACAGATTCCCCGGATTCTGAGGGCATATCAGTAATTCAGTTCGAGAGATAGATCGCGCACGTGTCTTTTCTGTGACTAAGGCACGGTTGCCCGACTGTGAATTCCCTATGACGGCGGTGAAGATCCCGCCTTGATCGGCCACGCGTACGGTCCAAAACAGATCACCTGGGATAATGATGCGCTGAGAGGCCTCAAGGGCGCCCTATAAATGCGGCCTATATGAACCCGCCGCTGGTCGCAGTGGTCTTCCGTTCCTATCAGCAGCATATTGAACAGAGTCTCTCTCTCTCTCTCTCTCTCTCTCTCTCGCGCTAAGCCTTCCGTGGGGGAAGGAATGTCGGGGAGGCCTGGAATGGGTCGGGACATTGACGATCTGCCGAAGAACGCAGCAAACTACACGGCGCTGACGCCGCTGTGGTTCCTGGAGCGGGCGGCGTATGTTCATCCGGAGAGGGCGTCGATCGTCCACGGCACCATCCGGTACACATGGAGGCAGACCTACGAGCGCTGCCGCCGCCTCGCCTCCGCCCTCTCCAGCCGCTCGATCGGCCCCGGTTCCACGGTGAGACTCCCCGCTCGCCTCCTCCCCGCAATTCGCCGATGTGGTGATAGCTCCGCCGGGGATGCCCAGCCGCCGTCTCTCCCTCCCCATTCCGATTCCCTCTCCTCGTTCCATATTGAAGTCACCATTGGCTCCAACTTTGTTTGATTTTCTTTATTCTTCGTCCATCCTCCTCCTCCTCCTCCTCCTCCTCCTCCCCCCCATCCATATCGACGGAGAGATAACCTGCCGTTACGGCGATTCCTCCAGAGAAGAACCCCCTCAGCCACCGTCGCCGTTGGCACTCCCTCTCCCCGTCCCAGACCTATCGATGTGGAGGGTTTCCTCGACCCTTATTTATTTATTTTTTGTCTTATTTTTCGTCCATTTGGTCCCCCCACGTTGACATCAACGATAACCGCTCCATATACGATGCCCTTTTTTGACCCTCCAAGCCACAAAAAAATAGATATTTTTGGCATCAAATCTACGGAGCAAATATTTTGTATTTTCTAATTATGGGATATCTTAGCCGAACCTCGCTTTACTTTTGTCCTTCATTGCGGACCTGAATCTGCCGCAATCGGTCATCTCTGGAGCAATCAAACGGTGCCATGGCCTCCTTAGAACAAATATCGCAGGATAGTTTCACCAGGGTCGAAGCATGAAAATCATGGAGGGAGGAGAGAGAGAGAGAGAGAAGTTGCTCGAAGCCAAGATGACAGAACGTGTTCTCTGCGATTTCTCAGGTTGCAGTGATCGCGCCGAATGTCCCCGCTATTTTCGAAGCTCACTTCGGAGTCCCAATGGCGGGAGCAGTGGTGAACACGGTGAACGTCAGGCTAAACCCTGCAACAGTCGCCTTCCTGCTGGAGCACTCCGTCGCCGAGGTGGTGATGGTCGACCAGGAGTACTTCACTCTGGCGGAGGATGCGCTGAAGATCATGGAGGAGAAGAAGGGGCACAGATTCCGGGCCCCACTCCTGATCGTCATCGGCGACGAGACCTGCGACAGGCGGACGCTCCAGTACGCGCTCAGCAAGGGGGTCATGGAGTACGAGGAGTTCCTACGGTCCGGCGACCCCGAGTTCGCCTGGAGCCCCCCTGAGGATGAGTGGCAGAGCATCGCCCTGGGGTACACCTCCGGGACGACCTCCAGCCCCAAGGGCGTGGTGCTGCACCACAGGGGCGCCTACCTCATGGCCCTCAGCGGCGCTCTCGTCTGGGGAATGAACGAGGGGGCTATTTACCTGTGGACTCTCCCCATGTTTCACTGCAACGGCTGGTGCTACACTTGGACCCTGGCCGCCCTCTGCGGGACGAACATATGCCTCCGCCAGGTAGGATGGTCGCCGATCGCCTTGCTTGTCCGAGATGCTCTGCCACTCGTCCTCAGATGGTGGTGCTTGTGCAGGTGACGGCTCGGGCTGTCTACTCGGCCATAGCCAACCTCGGCGTGACTCACTTCTGCGCAGCCCCCGTCGTTCTCAATACTCTCATCAACGCAGGCCCCGGGGAGACGATCCTCCCCCTTCCGCGCACCGTCAACGTCATGACGGCGGGGGCAGCTCCTCCCCCGTCGGTGCTCGCCGCCATGTCCTCGCTCGGCTTCAGGGTCACCCACACCTACGGCCTGTCTGAGACGTACGGGCCCTCCACAGTATGTGCGTGGAAGCCCGAGTGGGATCTGCTGCCGGCGGACGCTCGCGCGCGCCTGCACGCCCGGCAGGGGGTGCGCTACATTGGGTTGGAAGGCCTCGACGTCGTCGACATGAAGACGATGGCCTCCGTCCCCGCCGACGGCACCACGCTGGGGGAGATCGTCCTGCGCGGGAACACCGTCATGAAGGGCTACCTGAAGAACCCGGAAGCTAACAGCGAGTCTTTCGCCGGCGGCTGGTACCATTCCGGCGACCTGGCGGTGAAGCATCCGGACGGTTACATCGAGGTGAAGGACCGCGCCAAGGACATCATCATCTCCGGCGGGGAGAACATCAGTAGCTTGGAGGTGGAGAGCGCGATGTACAAGCACCCCGCGGTGCTGGAGGTCTCGGTGGTGGCTCGCGAAGACGAGCAGTGGGGGGAGTCGCCCTGTGCCTTCGTCACGCCCAAGAGGACGGTAGACCCGAGCAACGAGCAGGCGCTGGCGGAGGACATTCTCAACTTCTGCCGTGAGAAGCTGCCCGGCTACTGGGTTCCAAAGTCCATCGTGTTCGGCCCGCTGCCCAAAACCGCGACTGGGAAGATCAAGAAAAACCTGTTGAGGGAAAAGGCCAAGGAGATGGGTCCGGTGAGGAAGAGTAGGCTGTAGCCAGAGACTATGATCGCTCTCTCACCAAGCCCGTCGCCATCCTCGGAATCGGCCTTCTGTATGGTTGATCTCTGCCTGACTTCATTTTCTCAGAGTTCTTCAGTTCTTCATTCTGTGATTGATAAAACAAGCACCCAATTCACTGCACCTTCGACGAGGAACCCGTCTGTGGAGGAAATACCTGCCGCCGTCTTATCCAGATCAAGGGCATCCCCTTCTGAGCCGGCGATAGCGACGGGACACCACCGGCCCACGCCCTGCGCTGGCTGGTGGAGGGTTTCTGGGGATAAGAATGGAAAGCGAAGCATCCAATGGCCGCATTCATGAGCACCCCCTGACCTGTGTCTCCCCCTGCATGTGCCATATCTGAACCTTCCTGGCCAGAAATGGACTTGTGAAGAAGAAACTGATTAGAACGCGAGTTCCGATCGTCCTCACCCGGCCCCAGCACTGGGTCGAGATCAGATCGGGCTGTCCGAGGGAAGGGCCGGCGGTTCCTCTTCGGCCCGGTGAACTTGCCACAGAATGAACCGACTCTGTTCAAATCGGATGACTTCCTGATGCATCAAAAGCAGAGGATCAGCTGACTTAGATTCTAGATTTTGCAACGAGATCCTGTGGAAATTTAGACCCAGCCCCCATAAGAACATAGCTGATTTAAGCTTATTTTTATTATCAATCTGATGCCTACGTTTGAGACCCAAAGTATAGGAAGATAAGTCTGTTGGAGCTGAGCACTAGCGTTACCGGACCAAATTGACCTGGGAAAAAGGGATGAAATGAGGGCTTTGCGAGGATCCATATGCGGATCGATCTGGGTCAAAAATTGGGAGAGAAGTTTTGGGTACATTCCCAGATACTCCTAACTTAAAAATTTACAGATGTGACGTAATGACTAGTAAAATATTAAAGTGCTATTTAACGCAATATGCAGGATGTTGTTCCCGATTTTTATTAGGCTCTCACTGTGAGGCCCATCGCAGATGGGGGGGTCTTCACGTGGGCTCAACCTACGAGTTGCAGCCGATGCACCAAACCACTAGTCAAGGCCCTTTGGCTCACCTCGAGATGAATGGGATCTCTTCTTATTAATGATCGGTTGCTTACCCTCCACCATGGAGGCAGTTTTCGAAAGCTATTCGGTACTCACACTTGGAAAAATTTAATAGAGCCATGGGAATATGAGAGCGAGCTCAGCCTAGGCGTCCGTGAGTCATTTACTAGCCGCAGCTACGGTGCAGCGGCGGTCCTCGTGAGCTTTAACTTCGTAGGAACTACTCTCCCGCTATGGGGGGCATCGCGTGTGATCCATTCGCAACTGATAATGGATTCCCACGGCACCCGCCCATCCTCAGCCCCTGACGGCGTTACCGGCCACCTCGTCACCACGGCCGCAGCGTGGGAGAGCTCGCGCCGCCGCTGTACGTCTCTCCTCTCGTAGCTTACCTTCTTGGAGACGAACTTCCCCAGTTGATCAGCCAATGCGGCAGTGTGGACCTGCCCCCCCCCCCCCCCACCCTCCCCTCCCCCTTTCCTCTTTATCTCTCTCTCGTCTTAGAATGCGACAGTGTAGATAGAGTGGGTAGGGTGATCGAGACGAGCGAGACAAAGATGAGAGGGGAGAGCCTCCCCTGCAAGGAACTCGGGTACCATCTATGGCCATCCCCGGCGTATGGGGTGACGAGAGCGGGCGATTGCACCTCGAATGGGTAGGATCAGAAGGAATCCCGTCTCGGGGTGGGTTGCCTTGGATCGTTTCCCTCTCAGGACGCTCTTCTATACCCCCCCCCAAATCCAAGAGAACTATCAAGCGCAGCACCCGGAAGAACCTAGAGACATCTGGTAATGGTGACTGAAAACCAACATACGACCGCAAACATTACGACGAATATACGACATTCATGGCGGTTGTAAGCTGATGATATTGTAGTGGATGCTGGATGGATGCGTCCCTTGGGGTTCCCTGAAACCGAAGATTGTATTACTAAATAATTTAAAACAAGAACAAGAGCCGTCAATAAACTAATACCAAAACCCCATTCAGCATTTCTGTACGATTGTGGATATAGCGGTTGTACATGGCAAGTACTGCATGGAATCTACGCGAAGAAATAAATTTTGATCTAAAATAATGGTGGCCTTGTCAATATCACTTAGACTGTTTATCGTATAAATTAGCGTAACTGATCATGACGCGTGAGGTCTTAATCGTGTAGTTACCTGGGACGATACATGGGTCGATGGAATCTACTTGTCATAATTAAATAGAATTTTTCAGGGCAACATGAAAAATATTGAAGAAAGAGCGTGTGGCTTCATCCCCGTTGTTCGTCGCCTTCCTGGTCGGCGACGGCACCGTAGGGATAGCCTGTCGGCGGCCCACCGTCTCTCTTTCTCTCTCTCTGTAGACTTGCTCAAAGCGAAAGAAGATAAATTTAGTAGAGAGAGAGAGAGTGGATCGATTGGCCGTATACTTAAGACCAATCAGAAGTGGGAACACGGCAGCTCAGTCTCTCTGCCAAATCAGAAAAAGGAGGATATTTAAAAAATGAGAAAAGGCTGGACGCCATCCACGGCTGTCATCCCACCTATTTATGTCCGTCCCCCTCGCCCGCGTCCCTCCTCACCTCAGTCCCTGCTGAATCACAACCGCCACCCGGGTCCAATGGCTGGGTCACCGCCACCCCCCCACCGCCGTAACCGACCCTCTCTCCTCCTCCCGGCTCTCTTGCTGCTCTCCTGCTCCGCCCTGCTTGGGCAGGGGGCCGATGCGAGGTCGGCCTTCGCGTGCGGAAAGGAGTTCGCGCATCTGCCCTTCTGCCGGAGGACGATGCCGATACACAACCGCGTGAAAGACCTCATCGGGCGGCTGACGCTGCAGGAGAAGATCCGGCTGCTGGTGAACAATGCCGCTGGGGTGCCCAGACTGGGGATGTCCGGCTACGAGTGGTGGTCCGAGGCTCTCCACGGCGTGTCCAACGTCGGTCCCGGCACCAGATTCGGCGGGCATTTCCCCGGCGCCACCAGCTTCCCTCAGGTCATCCTCACCGCCGCCTCCTTCAACGCCTCCCTCTGGGAAGACATCGGCAAGGTGATGATACCTAAGAACTTGATACTGCTGCCGCTTTGCCTTTATCTATGATGATTCATTAAGGACTCATACGACTTCATAGCCAAAGCCCCACGCCACACCAACTTTCTCCTCCATCTCCTTTTTATCCTCTGGGTGGAGAGTGGAGACCCATCTGCTGGGAATCTCTCGCTATCCTGTCGAGGGGGATGATGACACATATATAGAGTTGGCTTTTGTTCAGAGAAGAGATCTCTGAGACCTGTAGTTTACATAGCTCCACCCGATCCATCTTCACCTTTCTGAGGAGAGATCTAGACCAGTGATGACCCACTCACCAAGTTCGAAGTCTCACCTCATTCGTCTTCTTGAAACTTTCGTTATTCATGTGGTCAGTTCGGAAACCTGATCTACCGCAGAACATCGGTACATTCCTCCCTTCACCAACTACCTGTGGCCGTGGGCCATCACCTATAGTTATCTTCCCGTCGGTATCCGGCGTCAGAGCTTGGCGTCTCTGTCTCTCTCTCTGTAGACTTCCTGAGCGTCTGAAATCTTTGAATGGATTTCTGGGTCGGTAAATATTTATTGTCGGCGGCCCGATGATTATTGGTCAGAGCTATGGACGGTGCTAGTCCGCCGATTGGCGGTCTCCGGGTTAATTTGCAGCGGTTGATCGGAACTTGATCCAGTCAGGGTCGTCAGAGAGCAACACCAATCGGCGCCGGCCTCACGGGCGACGGAAATGCCAGCTTCTTCGCCGGCTGCATTTTCTGCATGGGTCTCGACCTCCCTAATCCTTGGGAGTCGTGGTGTGTGAACAGGTGGTGTCCGACGAGGGCCGGGCCATGTACAACGGGGGGCAGGCGGGGCTGACCTTCTGGAGCCCCAACGTGAATATCTTCCGGGACCCACGGTGGGGGAGGGGGCAGGAGACCCCCGGGGAGGACCCCCTCGTCGCCGGCAGGTACGCCGCCAGCTACGTCCGCGGCCTCCAGCAGCCCTACGGCTACGAGGCCAACCGCCTCAAGGTCGCCGCCTGCTGCAAGCACTACACCGCCTACGACCTCGACAACTGGAAGGGCACCGATCGCTTCCACTTCAACGCCCGGGTAAGCTCTCGATGCACCGGCGGCGCCGCCAGTTTCCTCTCTCGCAAGTCCTCTGGATGACGCGTCCTGCCCCGTGGAGCTGCAGGTGACTAAGCAGGACCTAGAGGACACCTTCGACGTGCCTTTCAAGAGGTGCGTGGTGGAAGGGAAAGTGGCCAGCGTGATGTGCTCGTACAACCAAGTCGACGGCGTTCCCACCTGCGCCGACCGCAGCCTCCTGCTCGATACAATCAGGGGCGAGTGGGGCCTCAACGGCTACATAGTCTCCGACTGCGACTCCGTCGGGGTCTTCTACAACTCTCAGCACTACGCCTCCACGCCCGAGGACGCCGCCGCCGACGCTATCAAAGCAGGTACGTCGCCGGCGACGGCAGTGGGTTTCTTATCTTTGCTTGGAGCTTGGGCCTTCGCCTGAAAGGGTCTGTCTCTGGTCTTGATTAGGCCTGGATTTGGACTGCGGGCCTTTTCTCGCCCAACACACTGAAGGGGCCGTGAGGAAGGGGAAGGTGCAAGAGCTGCAGGTGGACTACGCCCTTGCGAACACCCTCACGGTCCAGATGCGGCTGGGGATGTTCGACGGCGACAGCTCTGAGCAGCCCTTCGGGAACCTGGGGCCTGCTGACGTGTGCTCGCCGGCCCATCAGAGCCTCGCCTTGGAGGCCGCCCTCCAAGGCATTGTGCTGCTGAAGAACGACCGCCGCGCGCTCCCGCTCTCGCCCTCTCGCCACCGCACCGTCGCCGTCGTTGGGCCCAACTCCGTCGCCACCGCCACCATGATCGGCAATTACGCCGGCGTGCCGTGCCGGTATGCGACACCGCTGCAGGGGATCGGAAGGTACGCGAGGACCATCCACCAGCCGGGATGCAACAACGTACCCTGCGCCGCGAACCAGCCGATAGATGCTGCCGTGGCCGCCGCGAGGGAGTCGGACGCGACGATCCTGGTGATGGGCCTCGACCAGTCGCAGGAGGCGGAGATGAAAGACAGGGAGAACCTCCTCCTGCCGGGTCGCCAGCAAGAGCTCGTCTCCAAGGTGGCCTCCGCCTCCAGAGGCCCCACGGTGTTGGTCCTCATGAGCGGTGGCCCCCTGGACATCACCTTCGCCAAGAACGATCCCAAGATCGCCGCCATCCTCTGGGTCGGCTACCCGGGCCAGGCCGGAGGGGCGGCGATTGCCGACGTCATCTTCGGCGCTCATAATCCAGGTGACCATCTGCATCGCCGCCGCCTCTCCTTCTTCTGACCAGGGCCACCAGGAATCTCACTTGGGCTTACGCAGGAGGCAAGCTGCCGACGACATGGTACCCGCAGGAGTTCGCCGCCAAGGTTCCAATGACGGACATGGCGATGAGGGATGACCCGGCGAGGGCCTACCCCGGCAGGTCCTACAGGTTCTACAGAGGCCCCGTGGTGTACCCTTTCGGCCACGGCCTCAGCTACACGTCTTTCTCGCACTCCATCGCCCACGCGCCAACCGCCGTCTCCGTCCCCCTCGCCGGCCGGCGAGCCCCCGCGCAGGCCAACTCCACCACCGGCCCCCTACTGGGCGGCGCCGCCGTGAGGGTGACCCGCGCGCGGTGCGACGACCTGGCGATGGACGTGCTCGTGGACGTGGAGAACACCGGCGACAGGGACGGCGCCCACGCCGTGCTCCTGTTCGCGAGCCCGCCGGGGGGTCACCGCGCCCCGCTCAGGCAGCTGGTCGCGTTCGAGAAGCTCCACGTGCCGGCGCGGTCGCGGGCGCGCGTCCGCCTGGGCATCGACGTCTGCAAGGATCTGAGCTTCGCAGACGCAAATGGGATCCGAAGGATCCCGATCGGCGAGCACACCCTTCATATCGGCGACCAGAAACACACTTTCTCCATCCACGCAGCGGTTCCGGGCCTTTGATCATGCCCGACACTCTCTCTTTCTCTCTCTAGAAAAATTTCGCAGATCACTGATTTGGAAGAAATATTGTCCAAGAAAGAAGATGATGGAACTGAAGGGGTGGTAGGCTGGGGGAAGATGGAAAAGAAAAAAATTGTTATGTTGACAATAAATGATGAAACCCTTTCCACTTGTAGGCATTATGAGCTCGGCACCAGAAGAAAAAAGACCTGTGGATCTGGAGTTCCCCCTCCTGCGCCGCATTTTGGCCGAGTGGGGATGAATCAGGGACTCAGCTGAACATGTTGGGAAGAGGTCTCACGGCCATAAACGCATCCACCATCTTGCAGAAGAGGAAGATTCACCATGTGAGAGACTGAAACAGGCAAAATCCAGGGGTGCTCCAAGAAAAAGATAAAAAAAATTCCAGCTTCATCACTCTAAAACACGCGAGAGTTGTAAACAAAACAACCGAACTAGATTATGCTCCCCCGGCTATTGACAACTTCCCACCTAACATCAGTTTTCTCATGACAAATAATGCTCATCTTCTACATTATTAAGAGTTTCTAGGCAAACTAGTCGCCAATTATGTTAATGCACCTAAATGCCACAAGATGAGCGATAAACTGTGTGAAATAGTCCCAAATTTTACTTTTTATACAGATAAATCATAATATGATGATCTACTTTGAAACAATGTGATCATAATCCGGGGAAGAACAAGACACAGCTTGGGCCATCGGTTACCTCATCTGTTACTGCAGCTCGAGCCTTGCAATGCCTCTCGACCATTTCTGACAGGACTTCAATGAGGCGCTTCTTCACCTCTCCTGTCAGCATTCGTCCAGCACCGTATTCCTGATAAAAGCAAAAAAAAAAAAATTGTGGGAAAATGGAGTAGTCAAGTGTGAATTGTTGGCCCTAGGAGGATGAACACACTTCTCAAGGGCACTGCTTGATCAGATAAATCATGTTACGTACCGTCTTTATATGCTCCAATTCGTCGTCATCTTCAAGAAAGAAACCAAGGTACTTAATCGGAATATCAACCTGAATCAAAAACAGCAAACGATGAGTGTAACTGAAATTACTTCTAGCACCAAAACCTCAACTGGTCAGCTGAAGAGAAATACGAACGCATAAGAAATGCCTAGATTGTATGTGAAGCACGAGATTCGGAACAATAATACATTTGATATAGACTGGCAAACAGTATGTATGATGGATTGATCAGTCTGGTGGTTGGGAGCCAAAGTGCGACAGTACAGAATGTAGATGCTCATAATTAATTTTTAGTAGTCTGTTGCAAAAGAAAAATAAACTGGGTTATGTAGTGGGTCAATAGGGAATTGGAAAAGAAAAAGAAACGCACAAGAATTAAGAAAATCCCACTTGTAGCCAATGGTGCACCGGACTTTGGGGGAAATTTTAAAAGAATGCACGTTCTTGATCCCTATGGTGACGTACGTTAATCAACAGTAAAACTTAGATAAAGATATGTCAGTTTCTTATCGTATATTATTTTTTCAAATCCTACACATACTTACTGGTTAGAATTAGCAATATCCACCTTAGCTACAAAAATTTGCATATTGTCCAAAGAATAGCATGTAAGAAAATTAAATTCAAAATTCATGATGAATGATTATAGCAAGAATCAACTGTTCTTTGCTTTATACCAGGTCATGGACGACAATTATCATTATTAAACGAAATTCATTTCCCTAGTTAACTGGTTTCAAGGGCACAGAATCTAATTCTACCATTCCCCTATATCTCATACCGTGATCCAGTATGCCAAGAATCAAATATTTGTCTACATTTATTCCATTCAAGTTTCAATGGGAATTAATCATTGAACATGCAAACCCATGCTATCTTTCCACATCTCTATGAACTTTTCCTCTCAACAACTGTCGTCATGTTATCCGGCTTTCCTTTGTAGCCCAGTAGTATGCTCCACATGGAGTCCGTTGGGCATAAGGACAGTTTTGGAAAAAAAATGAGTTGAGGACATGATGAGGGACTTGTGGTTTCACTAGTGTACGCGGTTTCTTCTATTTCTAGATTCTTCATCAATCTTTTACTGGTTTTTAGTATTGTACATATTTATAATTACAAAAGTACATAAAGGGTCCATCCATAAAATGCAAAATTAGCCAGCCGAGTTTTGGCCGCTATATTTCTGTGCTCTAAACTAACACCAGTCGCCATTCTGAATTCCTGAACAGTTTTGAGTAATTACACATTTTTTATCCATCCACATAAATAGTATGTGGAAAAAAAAAACGAAATGACCAAACGCTAGCACCATTTCAAAGGATGTTTAAAAATTCATTTAATCATAGAACTTACCTCCAGGTTTGCTCCATATTTCCGGTGGAGCTCTATAGAATCTCGACCACCAGAAAAAGCATACCTATTCACCTGCAATAAATTACTAAATATTTCATACTTTTAGCGTAAAAGGCTGTAGAACAATAACTGAAAGATAGTGAGATTTTTTACAACATAGTTAAAAATTGAGAACGAAGAAATTTTGTTCTTGATCCGTATTTGCTGTTTTACCCTATGTTGGCCAGCAAGAAACTACACGATGTTTAGTCCGAATATTGTCCAGCAGTTCCCATGTGATATTGTATAAATCATGCTCGCTCTCAACGTTCCTACCAGTTATGGCGTGGTCATGCTTCCAACGAAAACTAACTAGGCACCAAATCACGACTTCGATGACTAATCAAGGTTTTAAGACAGAAAGGACTCAGCTAAAACAGGAGGCCAATGTAGTGTATCACAGGTGACTCAGGATTGCAATGATATATATGGTGTATTTTATGTAATTAGTACCAAGCTGGGGGGAGTTATGTCTGTCTGCATAGCCCATAAAGCAATAATATTTTTCTTGGGGTTTGCACAATTAATACTGAAGAAGGGTGTTACGCTAGGAGATCCACTTTATTTTTGTTTCTCTTCTGTACTTCAATCATAGCCTTTTAGATTTTTTTCTTTGATAAAATGTAACCACTGCCCACCTTTCAAAGCATATTCTGAAGGTCTGAATAATATTGGAGAAAAAAATAATGGTAAATCGTAACGGAACCTAGCAAAATGAGTTCCTAGCTTAGTAACAGCTTAAGCTCCCACCCTTCAAAAGTATAAAGACAATGAGCCCGGCCTTCGACATTTACCTTCATCCTGGATAACCCATTCTGAGAAAAATGCATTCAATATACAGAAGAATTTAGACAAAAAATACTGAAGAAATAAAGATATACGGAAGAAACCTCGTATTCAACAGCGACGAAGGTAAATTAAGCATCTCAACTTTGAGGATTACACGATTTCCAAGCCCTGAATAAGCAGTAAAGTAGGTATGTAACATATTACTAGGAACGTCGCAGGCAAACCTTATTTTTAATATCTCTGGGTGAATCTGTTACATATATTGCAGAATTTGGATCACTTGCTGACATCTTTCCTGTTTCACCCTGCGAACAGAATGGCACATGCTAAACATTTCTTTAAAAGTTCCATGAAATAATAAATTTTTTTCAAATAATGAAATAGAAATCAACAGAATATAATTTAAAACTTGTTACATAATGGTAAACTTTGACACTGCAACGACTATGTAAAAAACTTTTCACCCAACTTCATCCAACATGCTCTCATGATTTTAAGATATCATGCGTCTTACACGTGCATTTCTAGCAGGTACCTATCTAATCTGACCATATAAGAACAATATTTCTGTATTTTATGATTACTTGTAATGGTTGAAAGAAGCATCTGAAAAAGCTATAAAAGGTAACCACTTATTGAATACCGCACTATTCTGTATAGGTGAACAAGATGGGGAAGTGAAAGCATTAGGAGGATTGTACACAAACAAAGATCACAAGTACCTACATAGAAGAATATTCATTTCATTTGACCCCATAAAAAGAGTTTTCCAACTTATATCTAAAAACATACCTCTTAGCCCACTAAAGTTTTCTAGAATTCATCATGGAGGAATGCGCTCTATTCACAAATCACTTATAGTATACTTTGTTGCAGAAATAGATACAACCACCAGTGGTCGATCAGTGTGCCAGAGTATAAAATAACTGTAAATGTAGCACTAACTTGACACGAAAAGCCATTATCTTACCACCAGGTTTCTACATTTTACATTATATTGTGTTAGTTAACTGGCATGTGCCCATTTTTAGCCAATTATCTCCTAAAAGAAAGGCAATGTCCATGCAGAGCAAAAAAAAAAAAAAACAATTTTAGTAAGGAAAATACCTGTAGAGCAGGGAAGAAGGATGATTCAATCAATGCGGGCTTTTGGTACCCTATCCTGGGAGCAACATCCCTAGTCATTCTGAAATATGGGTCCTGAATGAAAAAAACAGAGAGTGCATGTCATTAGCTGGCCCAGCAGTTTAGATGGATGCACAATATCTCCAATAATTGACAGAGGAAAGGATAAACTACTTATTTTCTAGAGTCTTAAAGCGCTTTCTTCCTTGGGGATGATACCTCAGGTCATCCTCTTTAAAACGAATCCACGTTGACCCAAACGTGTGGGATTTTCAGATGACGAGATCAGTATTTATCCTCAAAAATCAGATTCTATCTCTATAGCTTATTAACATGATACTATCAATTGGCAAGGATCGAACGATACAGAACCCTACCTCCAAGACTGAGCTGGACAACAGATCATTGAATCAAATTAAGATTCACGGGTTCAGGAAAAACCCATAAAACTGGTCTACACTGCAACATCTCAAAATTCAGGGGAATATTTAAAATATTTTACCAAGAAAAAACACGTGCACGAATCAAGAAATTGCCAGAGAACTCCAAGCTTATATTTGTCTGATCTCAAACTGTGGACTAGTGAATTCAAGGACGAAATCAATTAGGCAGCTAGCTGAGTCCCCCCTCCAAATAATAGTCACGTGGCCTCATGTATTTTGTATAACAGGACTGCTCGTCGGTATTCATGATAGAGTACTTCAAAAAGTGATACCAGCATCAGGAATAATATAAGCCAAGTGGCAGTACTTGTGAAAGAGAAATGATAAACCTAACAGACATTTAGAGACTGATGCTATTGCGGCTACACCTCTCAATTAGTCAGGTATCCTGCGAAGAATGGCATAGATCAGCAGGAAATACCATTCTGGCACAATATGAGGCAGCGTGGGGATCGGATTAGTGGGTTATGTCGGGGCACCCCAAATCATTAGGCGAAAAGAGAGGCTAGGATGAGCAAAGGTAAGTATGGAAGGCAGGTTTGATTAATGTCACATTGATCTGCTCATGGGTCGAGTAATTCTACCATGAATCTAAGAGAAATAGTCATAATGGCATTTTAAGTCCTTGATAGTAAGAAATTAACCAGAGCAGATTCAGTTCTGATCCCTGAAAACAGTATCGGTGCAACTTGGATACAGATTGGCATAACCCAAATTGATTCCTTGGTGGCAAGGAGTTGTGTCTTGGTTGACAGGGGAGCCTCAGTGACACGTTGACAAAATGACAAATAAGGAATACCCCAAAGCACAATAACCATAACTATTCACCGTTCAAATGAAGCCAGTTGAGCATTATAAAGCGGGATCTTAGCACCTGGTCAATGGCACACGGAATCAAACAGCGAAGATTGTCATTGCCTGAGAAGAGATGTGGAAATGAACTTGGAAATGATGGAACAGCCTGCAGTCAACATGAGTACTTCAATGTCAACCTATGAATGGCCTCCAATAAAGACATTTAACGAACGAAGATAATGCCCACAAATAAGCATAGATAAAGTGGAATGTGCTGTAAGGTTGTAAGAGTAGAGAATCAGTAGCACCTGCACAGGAGGAAAACTAATTTTCCCAATGTGGTCTTCTGGAGTGAAGCCAAATATACCCACGACCTGTTTAAAAATTCTAAGAATTATAGGGGCATAAAATCAACAAAAAAAGATTCGCAGAAAAAAATGGAACAGAAGTTGCCCAACAGAACACTGGAAACAGAGACCAGAAAACTTACCTTATTGAAAGTGACACATTTTGACACTCGCACCATGTTCTCGTAAAAGGCACTGCGAAATAAATAGGTAACAAGAAATTAGAGCATTAATCTCAACATGCAGGGTAGCATTGATGATTCATAATCAAGCACTGAAAAATGCATATGAAATTTTAAGACACAATAAGCACACAACCATTTAGGACAGGATAGGTTAAATGAGTTTCCGGTCGTATAAAAAATAATTAATATAATATATTTTAGTTTTCTTTGCCTATACGATAAGAATGCTTAAATGAATCGCATGTTGATTGATTGTATTGGCAGCTTTCAACTGTTCAATGTGGAATGAGAATAGCACACTGCTAATGAGATCGCAATTCATTCAACTAAATAATCAAGCAGATTCTACAGCCACAACTTACCCACCAACATAATCAAAGTCGGAGAAGATGAAAGTCCTTGTTATGTCAAAGCCACAGGCAATGATGTCCTTTGCATTTTCACGAGCAAGCCTTTTACACTCTTCAACAGAGAGATTCTTCCACATGCACTTTTCATCGTCTGTAAGTTGTATAACAAGAGGAACCTTAAAAGCATCTTGCAAGTACCTGCAAAAACATTCATGTACACCTGCTAACAATGAAATCAACCAAAATGACGATCGCTTCAAGCACAATGCCGATCACGAATCCTCCTAAAGTTTACTGCCACCACTACTGGTAGAAGAACATAGAGACCCGAGAAAAAACGAAAGACAGAAATTTGTAAGCACCAAGTCATTTATAAGAGAATAGCATCGCCATATGGTATTCATGAGATCGCATGCCCGCAAAACAATAACAATAAAGAAATCAAACTTAAAAATAATAATATAAAGCAGTTCTCTATGGTGAAAATTCCACCATTTATCTCTCTTCCATTTTAACTTTCCAAGGCTCATCCAAGCTTTTAGAAAATAATAAAATAAAGCAGCGTTGTCCAATTATTCGACATGATGACGAAGCCAAATCTTTGCAGAATTTTCTACGAGAGAAAAAAACATTTTCATTACAAAAATTTATTTCGTGGATGGGGAGTGGCGTCGCGGAACTGAAACTTACTTTGTGAACATGAAGGGGACGAGATGCCCCAAATGCAATGCTTCTGAAGATGGTCCCCGGCCTGTGTACAGGTAAAACTTCTCCCTTCGCTCGTAAAGGTCCAGAATCTCCTCCAGATCTCTAGATAGTAGTGTATTAAAACGACTTTATACATGATCATCACTATTCTCATTGAGAACAACCAGATAAAAGGAGTAAAATGGCACAATATATTTCTATGTACATGAGAAGATGTCAGGAAAGTGAGAGGGGTGATAGATGGATAGAATGGAGAGAGAGAGAGAGAGAGAGATGCGGGGACAATCGACGAGCGGGGACAATCGACGAGCGACTGCCTTGTACCTGTGCGCAAAGAACACGCCGCGGCGGAGGAAGACGTGGGCAGGTCGCGAGGTTAGGCGCTCGACGCGGCGCACGAGCGAGGAATCCAGTCTTTGGCACCCGAACTTCTCGATCAATTTGTCGTAGTCAATCTTGCCCCCGCCCTTCACCGCCACCTCCCAAGGGTTCACCACCATTTCCTCCGCCCCCTCTTCTCCCCCGGCGCCTCCAGTCCTCTGTCCATCTTCGCTCGCCATCTCGCCCGCAACTTGCTTCCTACCTCCCCCCTCTGCACCACCACGCCCGCACGGGGTTGGCGAAAGCCCTCCCCCAGCGTCGCCGTCGCCGACTCGCCGCCGGCGAACTCCCAGTCTCCCTACAGGCAGACGTTACGGCGGCGACTGACCTACCCAGAGTGCTCGGACCTTCGGCAGCTTTACTTCCAGACAATCGTAGCCGTTTGATCCGTAGATCAAAGCATGAGATCCCCATATTGGGCTTGAGCCGGGCCTGGGAAAGACGCCCCATCATAAAATCTACTGTTTAATTAATCATAAATAAATACATTTTTCAGGATGAAAAAATATTTCTATTATTTGACATCATAGGTCAAACGGTTGACTCTAGCGGCCTCCTCCCCGTGGGTCGGGCCCATCTACCCTAACAAATTATCCAGGGAAGATGCTGGGCCAACCTCGAAGGGTGAAACTCCCACGGCCCAAAGGCATCTCGCCGGTGGGCCCGCCACGGCAGGCACGCACTGGCCGTGGGGATGTCCTTCGTTGACCATGCAAGGACGGAGACACTCTACCCGCCGTCTTTCCTGCTTTACCGCCGCCGCCGCCACAGCGCCCGCCCTTTCTGATCTTCCTCCTCCCCCACCCGCTTTCTGGGCACATTCGGAGTTTCTGGTTCCGACCCCCGAATCTTCTCCCCCATCTTTCTCTCACGTATCCGCCGCCCATAACCGTCGCTTGCTTCGGATTCTCCTTCCACCCACAAGCTCTATAAAGGGCGTGATCTCTCTCTCCCCTTCCTCCGTCCCCCTCCTCTCTCTCTCTCTTTCTCTCTCTCTCTCTCTTCCCCCCTCATCCTCCTTCCTCCCCCCGCTTTCTGTCTCTGAAGAGAGAGAGAGAGAGAGAGAGAGAGAGAGAGAGGGAGAGAGAGAGGGGTTGGAGATGGCCGGCTGCGGCGGGGAGGGCGTGATATCGCCGGAGGCGAAGGTATATCGAGTTCCCATTTTCTCCGAATCGGTTTCTTGGTTTCTCTCTCCGTTCCCGTCTGAAAATCGGGCGCCGATGGCAGCCGGCGGCGGAGAGGAAGTACGGGGGGATAGTGCCCAAGAAGAAGCCGCTGATCTCGAGAGTAGGTGCATTTTTTCTCGGCTTACGTTAAATGGGCCGAATGGATCCGTTAAAAGTGGATCCATTTATTAATCAACACCGGGCTAACTTGCGCGCTGCGCTGCAGGACACGAGGAGAGCCTTCTTCGACTCCGCCGACTGGGCCCTCTGTAAGGTAGCTCTATTAAGATAGACCGGTCCGCTAAATAAAGATGACGCCTTTTTTCTTCTTCTTCTTCCTCCGTGAAGCTCTCTCTGTCGCTCACTCGCTGTGTCTCTCCGCAGGAAGGGGCGGCCGCAGGGTCCGCTGCGGAGCCTCTACGGCCGAAGCTGCAGGTACGGACGGTCTGGGTAAGTTTGGTTTCCGATTCCGGTCTCCAGGGAGTGACGGGGAACTCTGCGTATTTATTCTTTCTTCCCAGCCGACGCCTCGCCGGTGGCTGCCACCTCGAAGGCCGGCCTGCACCTCCGTCGGGGACGAGCTGAGCTTTCGCGGGTAGCTCGGGTGCGCTGTGCCGTTCGATGTTTTGCCTCAAAGGAGTTCCTGCGTCGGTCTCTCGACCGAACCCGATGGTCGATATTTAATGCTTAATTTAGGTCAAAATCCTGTATGACTCGTAGAATATATGAATAAAATGCCCGTCTAGCTCAGTCGGTAGAGCGCAAGGCTCTTAACCTTGTGGTCGTGGGTTCGAGCCCCACGGTGGGCGTTTTTTTACGGCTTCACAGTCGTAATTGCACCATGTTTTGAACTGGAGGAGAGGACGACGCAGGCCGGATTTACGGTCCTTTTGTTCTTCCTGTCCGTTCTCCTAGGGCAGCTCCAGAATCTTCGCTCCACGGCAGAGGCTTGGGCCCCATCCATCGTCGATTTGTGGGCAAAATCAGAGAGATTGTCCGAAAGTCAGGGCGCCGACGAAGCAGCAGCCATCGAAGGCCAGACGAACGATCGACGCCCCATCGAGGGGCGTCTGGATTTTGGAAGGATCATCGGCTAGCGTCGAGCTCGAGACGGTCTTATCCGCTCGGGCCAGAGAAAATCCAGCGTTCTGGTGCTTTGACCAGGGGGCCGCGTTTTAATATTCGGCTTCATCTCTAACCATGTCTGACGAGGACGAATCTCCATAGCGTGGAGAGAAGAGGCCGTAGGTCATGCAGTGATCCGGGAGGAAGCTGCCAGAGAATACAACGAGGGCTGCGGTTGCAGGGAAGGGCGTCCGAGGGCTGGGGGAGGGTCTCCATGTGGAGCACGAGGGGAGGAAACGAAGGATTGGACAAGACCCGTGACTGCGGGAGGGTTGGCGGCTGAGAAAAGACAGCGGGGTGTTGAAAAGATCTGGCGGGGGGGGCGCTGAGCAACCGAGCAGTCTGTGGATGAAGAGGGAGGCAAATGGTGGGGTTTGAGGGGGTGGGGGGAGGGGGGGAGCTAGAGGCCATGGCAATAGCTGCTCCTGTGTCAATGTGCCCTCCATAATTCAGGAGAGAGATGACGATCTCCACGAGCGCGTGACCTACGAAGCCCAGCCCTTCGGCTCCTGCCACCGCTAAACAATGTGGACGGATGGACGGATGGACGGACCCTGGCTAGAGAATCTGCTCACCAGAGATTCCCAGCACTGTATGGTAAATGGCTCGGTGTTCTTGCGGCTGCATCGCTTGCAGAGTGGAGTAGATAAACCGCGGTCGATTCCGGCCATTTTACGTCGAAAAACTCGGCTCTCGTCATTTTCCGCCGGAAGCAGAAGGCGGAGATAGGGAATGAGAAGGATGAGCTGACAGACGGGGAGGACGACGAAGAAGAAGGGTATGATTGATACTCGACATCGGCTCCGGAGGCGGGGGGACCTGCTTTGTCGCAGGCGCAACTTGGATGGGGCGGAGCTCACTGCCCATGGCTTAATGTGGGGTTCCAACATGAACAGTGGTAGTAGAAGCCAGTGACGCCCTCCGGCTCTCATTAGCCGCTATCCGGGGGCCGGAGATGCTGTTGCACCGGCAGGAAGATGTCGTCGACGGGAACCATCACGTGGACGCAGGCGGCGAGGAATTAGTCCGCCAGCTGGTCTTCTCCATTACATTCCTTTCAATGAAGCTGTCCTTTGTGGCACAGCGGGGGAAGAGAGAGAAAGAGAGAGAGAGAAAGTCAGAGGTAGTCTTCCCTTGGCCGGAAAACGATCCGAGCTTTAAACTTCTCGTCTTCAAGAGGGCCGATTCATCTCCGTCTAATCGGGTTTGACCCGTCTCGGGAGCTTCTTCCCTCCCCCTCCTCCGGGCGTTGACGCGCAAGTCACCGCCTACATGTCCCCGGATAATCTCAGAAGCTCAAAACACGGCGCTAGTACTACACCTACAGATCCAGGTTTATAAATGCTCCACCACTCTCGATGCGAGGGCCCCTTTTGCCTGCAGAACAAGGCACACTCCCGGGCGGCGAGGGCGGCTGTCGTCCGGGCGTATAAACTACGGCAGCCATCTCCCGAAAGCAGAATCATACGATCGGCTTCTCCTCCCCTTTCGAGATTCTCTTCTTCTTCTTCTCTCAGAAGGAATCCGATGGCCGGGGGAGCAGTTAATGCCGGACACCAGCCGCAGAGCTCGCCTCATGGTGTATTAAAGAAACACACAAGCTCTCGCTCCCCATTGACGCCTCATTCGAGCTCGGAAAAAAATAATCGCATACAGTGCTCAGTACTTACGTTCCCGCAGGGAACTTGGAGACATAATGGCGTCGTAGGAAGGTGGGGAAGAACCGCCGCCGGAGGAAAACGAGCCTGAAGCCGGCGACGGCCATGGAGGGCCTCCCCTTTTTATTATCTAACTACCAGATTAAAGACCAGACGAAGAAGCCACCTGCTGCGCAGGGGGCCTTAACTGGCTGGCGGGGACGTGGCGACCAACGGTCTGATAACGGGTACGTCGCCCGTATTAAATCCTCGACAGGTAGAGAGAACCAACCGAAACAACCGCTTACTCAATGCCCGTTACCGGGAGCCGATAACGCGGTTAACCGTGGCCGTTAAGTAATGGGGATTGACCTATGCCATTAGCTTACGTGGCGTAGGCCGACCTGTCATTTCAGCGGGCCCCAACCCCCAGCTGTCTCTCTTCCATCGGGATTGTGGGCCCGAGTTGGACCCCCGTCACGCATCAGGGCCAGGGGCGCGCGGCCCGGCAGGTGCATTAATGACTCGGCATGCATCCCATGGGCTTGATTAAGGAGGTCGAGTAGAGAGAGAGAGGAGGAGAGAGAAAGAGAGAGACCGGGAGGGGAAGCCAGTCTTTTCCCGTTTTGCCCTCCCCCTTCATTTTCTCTCTCTAATCTCGTTTTCATGTGCCCGATTGAACAAAAAGTCGTATGGGCTCCCCGGGAGGGGGGGCCTATCCTTCCCAAAGGCGGCAAGAGAAAAGGAAACAAACGACGAAAATGGAGAAAAGGGAGGGAAAGATCCGAGGCACCGGTTCGGCCGGTCCAAAATTATTAGCTCCAACGTAGAAAGACCATAACACCCCTTCCCGATCCGCCCCGAGATCTTTTCTGCTGATCAAATCGAAACGGCTGACTCGGTCATTACTGCCGCGATTCGAGCATTCAACGGGTTTCCCGAGTCGGGTCGATACGGTCCCGAGCCCCCCGTACGGATCACTCAGAAGAGGTGAACTGGATATTTCAGCCAACACTCAGGGGTATTACCGGTAATATTTTTAAAAGTCCACGGGGTGGCACCGTGAGGTGGACTGCATGACCCGCGACTGGGTCAGAGACAACCTGGTATAGCCGGTCGAGGCGGTATTATCCGACTGGGTCTTCCCCCTGCTGAGCTTTTAGGTGGCAGAGGCTCCACTTCTTTTTTTTTTCCGTCCCATTTAAATTAAGGTCTGAGAGCATCTTGCCAGCGAAGAAACAGAGGATGAAAGCTTTCTGAGAGAGGGAAGCCCCGGCGGAGGGGATGGCGGAAGGAAGACACAGTCAAGGCTGGCATCCGAGTCCCTGTTACGGCTCCGGGTGTTCCCTGTTTGTGGCTATCTTCTCCCTTCCCCCGTCCTCTTTTCCCTCGCTTTAAATAGAGTGGTGGGGTTGCCGGCTCCCGATCTTCCCCCCCCTTCTCTTCTCTCCCCTCCGTTTCACTCTCGTCGAGTCCTCACCGCCCATCCCCGTCGGAGAGGGAGCGGGGAAGGAAGCTGCCTACGCCCGCCCCGACCGCCTCCCTGGTCGTTGTCCTCTTCGTCTTCCGCTGCAAGGTGATGCCCTGGTCGAGATGTCGTCTTCTCCCTCGCTGTGCCCGAAGAAGAAGCACTGGTGGCTGAGCAGCCGCAAGGTGGGATTTCCCTCTGCTCTTCGGCCCGCCTCTGAGCCGCCTCCGTTGGGCACCTCTCTCTCTCTCGCTCTCGACTCTAGCTCTGTGCAGACCCGGGAATCTACTTGCTCACCAGCATTGTGTGATTTCTCGGTTTGGCGCAGATCGTCGAAAGGTACGTTAAGGACGCGCGAGCCCTCATCTCGACGGAGGAGCCGTCCGACGTCCAAGTGGCGCTCGGGCTGCTCGATGCCGCCCTCGCCGTGTCCCCGCGCTACGAGGCGGCGCTCGAGCTGAGGGCCCGGTCTCTGCTTTATCTCCGGCGGTTCCGTGAGGTCGCCGACATGCTCCAGGACTACATCCCCAGTTTCAGGGGGGCGGAGGACGTGGGCGACTCGTTCACGTCCCTCTCCTCGGACAACTCCTCGTCTTCCTCCCAGTCCCAGCAGCTGTCCAGGGAGCGGGTCAAGCTGCTTCCTTCCCCCTCTTCCTCCTCGGATGACGAATACTCTAAACCCGACGGTGTCCTCCGGTGCTTCTCCATGGCAGACATGAAGAGGAAGGTGTTGGCCGGGTTGTACAGGGACTGCGGCCAGGAAGGAGCATGGAGGTATGCTCTCTCTCTCTCTCTCACTCACCTGGGGTTACGCAGTGCTGCACTCTCATGCCATTTCATCCAATCCAGCTCCCTGTCTTCCTCTAGATCCATTTCTCTCGCATTTTCTGACGGCGATCAGAAAAAAAGAGGGAACAAATTTCAGCGTCAGAGGCTCTGTTCTTGTTAGATTATCCTCTCCTCAAGATCTCAGCGTTAGAAGAAGCTGGTACAGTTCTGTCCGGCGATTTCAACGCCGAGCTCGGCCTATACTTTTTCTTCCCGGACGACCTTCCGGGTGCAGTGACAGATCATGGGAGTCGGTCCCGCGGAACGGCCCCGGAACTCCTCCCTGCAAGTCAGCAGTAGCTGCGCGATAGGGGAGGAGTGGGGTTAGTGATGGGAATTCCTGTTTCATCTTCCTCAATCTGCAGTGCAGAGGGCTAGGTCTAGGTCCCATCCCTTTCTGCAAGCATGGATGAGCTGTCGTTTATTCCTTCGCCGCTCGATCGCTGACATCGCGCTTCCTGTCTTGTCTGGCCGCCTTTTCTTCCAGGTACATGGTGTTGGGGAAGGCCTGCAGCCACCTAGGGATGATGGAGGACGCCATGGTGCTCCTCCAGACCGGCAGGCGCCTCGCCACGGCGGCGTCGCGCCGAGAGAGCCGCTACCTCTCCGACGACGACTTCTCTTCTTCTTCGACCCTCGTAAGCAACGAGGCCTGTCCTGCTGCGTCGAGCTCATCTCCGCCGATCCTCTCGACGGAATTGGAGGGCGCTGCTCACCTCCTCAGCCACATCAAGCTTCTCCTCCGGCGCCGAGCCGCCGCCGTGGCGGCGCTCGACGCGGGCCTCGCCACCGAGTCCGTCCGTCACTTCACCAAGCTCTTGGACGGTCGGCGAGGGACCCCTCACTCCTTCGCTGCCGGCTGCCTGGTCGGACGCGCTGCCGCCTACCGCGCTTGCGGCAGGATCGCCGACTCCATTGCCGACTGCAACCGAGCTCTTGCTCTCGATCCGGCGTCTATACCGGCGCTGCGCGCGAGGGCCGACCTTCTCGAGTCGGTTCGTTCCTTGCCTGATTGCCTTCGCGACCTCGACCACCTCAAGCTCCTCTACGACGCCATTCTCCGGGACCGGAAGCTTCCCGGCCCAGCATGGCGCATCCACAACGGCGTCCGCTACCGCGACATCGCCGGCGACCTGCGAGCCCTCGCGTCGAGGACTCAGGACCTGCGGCAGAGGGTGGCGAGGGGGGAGGCCTACAACGTAGATTACTACGCGCTGATCGGCGTGAGGAGGGGTTGCAGCAGATCCGAATTGGAGCGTGCCCATCTTTTGCTGTCTCTCAAGCACCGCCCCGACAAGGCGGCGGCGTTCGTCGACCGGGTGGAGTTCACCGACGATTATCGAGACTTGGACGCGGTGAGGGACCAGGCGAAGATGTCGGCTTTGATGCTGTACCGGCTTCTGCAGAAGGGTTATTCGAGTATCATGTCCACCGTCATAGATGAAGAGGCCGCGGAGAAGCAGACGCTGAGGGCCGTTGCGGCGCTGCAAGCCGAAGCCACCGCTGTTCCATCCCCACGGCCGACGGAGAAGACGCCGCCGGAGGGAGACTATGGCGGTTCGCAGAGGCCGAGCGTCGAGTCGGGTGAGCCCGACGAAACGGGACGGGAGCAGAAGCTGCCGTCGGACGCGAAGGCGGCGGCCGCTGCCGCCGCGTCTGTTTTTCAAGGGGTGTTCTGCCGTGACTTAGCAGCCGTGGGGAGCCTCCTCTCTCAGGTGAACTTCAACAGGGCCATCTCGGTGAAGTACGAAGCTCTGAGCTGCTGATGAAGGTGGACGAACTAGGCGGAGACGGGCCGAAAGCATTCTTAGGCTGTACAGTGGAGAAGACATCGCAGGGAAAATTTTGTCTCAGTTTCGTTAGTTCGATGTTCCAGCCTCTGGCTCAAAACTTCATCTTCATCGTCATCTTCTCCGCCAATCCCTCTCTCGTTAGAGCTTTTGTTTCATCCGGGACCTCTCTTCATGGTGTATATACTGTTGAATCCATCTACATTTCTCGAGCTTCTAGTTCTTCGGATCGGTCCGGTGGGTTCTAACGGGGTCCTCTCCGGCGGCCGTCGCCGGCGACGACGATTCGTTCGATGATGCCCGGAGATGCTCTCAATCTCAGTTAAAGTCGTGAATGAGACAAAAGGATTGGTCAGGTTGCGCGGTTGGAAGGTGCATCCCGAATTCCTCTGCATTTTTAAGGATCTAATCTACGATTCGGGCATTATAATAATCCGGCAATCAATGGAATCGTCAGCGACTTATTAAAACTCCACCCGCCGCAGTGCATGGCACATGGCGCGGCCTCACACTGATTGCTTGTCGTGCCCTTGCCCAGCTGTAGAGAGATAGAGAGAGAGAGAGCAGCAGCAGCATGCTTTCATGGTGGTGGGAAGGCGCAAGGGTTCGGGCTTGGGGGCAATGGGGGGAGTGGGTGAGGACACGGGCCTTCCGCCTTACTCACAAGCACGGTGCGTCTTTCTTCAAAAGTCATCTGCGGCGGTGATGATCGGGAGAGGACAGGGTAATAAACGCGCCGAAGAGAGGTAGAGGGAGATGACGTAGGCAGCAGTGCAGATCTTGATCTCTGTCAACGAGTGACGCGAGGGTCGTAGCCTGTTCTTCCTGTCCTCGACGAGCGGGGGCGGGGGGGAGAGAGAGGGAGAGAGAGAGAGGACGATGAGGATGATGGCGGGGGATCCCACGGGTCGCGATTTGGATCGCCAGCGCGGCACTGCGCAGCGGCTCCAGTCCCCGCCGCTGACCGCCACCGGCGACGTAGTCGGAGTAAAATAACGTGAAGTCTGATCCTCATCGAGAGAGCTCCCTCGCAATTCTGGGGAGAACTCGAAATGACGACAGCTACCTCCTTGGACCCGTCTCAGGGCTCTTCTGGGGAGCAGTCTGATGACGAAACCTTGGGAGGGGATGATGATGCAGCAGTGGTTCAACTCCTTAATCTATTATGGAAAAACTCCCCTGACACTTCTACCGCCCCGCCTTTCTGCGGTAGGTCTGAAACCCTAAAGCGGCCATGGAAAGGCAACTCCCTACTCCATCGATTTTCAGAGATAAAGAAGGGAGAGATCGAGCGATTCCTCCGAAGGACGAGCTCGCTGGCTAAACTACATCAAAGCCGAATCCCGGTAAAAACTCGCCGCTGCAAGCCAAGACCTCTCTGCGCCATCCGTGGCCCCCCGTCTGCGAGGGCAGGTGGGCTCACAGGATAGCCATGACGTCGTAGTAGCGGCGGTGAGACCCCGTGGACCGAGTCTTCCGGCGTACGGCCGCCGGGCGGGGGAGCGATGGGACGCATGGGACCTGCTAGCGCGGTGATGTGCACGCCACCATGGCCGTCGCCATCACCACCTCCGCACTCGTTTCCCCGGGCATTAAAAATCGCGCCTTTTTCCAGCAGGGCCCGCGGCTCCTCAGCCCTCGTAAGAAAAATATTATGGCGGCGGCCCGGCGGAGGATCCCGGCGGTTGAGGGGGAGGGGAGGACCCGGCGGTGGGGGCGGGCACTGGCAGAGGCGACGAGCGAGCCGGTCGCGTCTATCCGTTGTACTTGAAGCCGACAGGTACTCGAAATGATGGAGAGGGACCGGTTTTTAGCTCCGGCAGCGGCAATGATCAGGCCGGCCGGAGAGGGAGGCGGAGACCGTCACGTGGACCTGATCCTCCTCCTCCCTCGAGGCCAGAGCTGAGGCAACATCACGAATCCTGAGATGACGTCTGTCGAAGCAGGGCGGAGCCCCAGGACTGCAGGCTTTTCTGGTCTGCGGCGGAGTTAAAACACGGCGGAAAGGCGATGAGGTGGCCCCATCGTTGCACCGCCGCGGCATAGGATTCTTCTCCCTGCCCGTCTGCCGGCCGAGACTGCCCCGCCGCTTGGGCTCTTCGTCACCCGCAGGGTTGGGTAGATCTTTTGCCCTGCCCTCTCCCCTGATTTAAGGCTTCCATCTCCTACGATCGCGAGTAAAAAAAAAAAATCTGGGCTCTACGTACGGTACCGCATTATCTATTCTTGCCCAGAAATTTTCATCTCCGACTTTAATACAGACATGAATGGATAGTGTGGATTAGGTTGAGAGAGAGAGGAGTCTCTCCCTCATCCGGGTTGGCCCGCTGAATCACGGTCGAAGGGACTGCACAAATAATGGCTACGAGTTTCTTCGAGACACCTTGCACTCTGACAGGTTAGGAGGGGGGAGGGAATTGACAATCGAGTTATCTACGGCGCAAGAGGCCACTGACACAGATGAGCAGTTGGTAGACGTCGCCAGCATCTCGAACATGCAAGGGACGTCTCAGGCGAGCGACCCCCCCCGCTCACATGGCGGCCTCTGAATGCATTTGACTTCCAGGCGGCAGCCTGGTTGCTGAATCTTATTCATTAATTTCGAGAGGGTTCATGATAACTAGGAATCTCGCCTGCCCGCCGGTTTTTCTATGCAGAATTCCGAGTTTAGATCGAACTTGGGTTTTTTTTCTTTAGTCAGCTAACTCAAATTCGCAGATCAAACTGTGGGAACGTGGGGAGGGGTTTTAGGGAGCTCGTAGGGGAGTTCGAACAGGGAAGGACGGTTCTCCCCCGTCGACATCCAAAGAATCCATTAATGGCGGGCTGGATGGGCAGCTAGAACATCCCTTCCATAGGGTGTTTGGGGTTGTCGGAGACGATGCCTAAATTTATTAACATGAAGGGTCCAACAGGGGCGGCTCGGCCCAGTACTCTACATGCAGAGGAGGAGGCTACCTATCGCTTGGTGGGTTCGCCCTGAGCGCAGCGGGGGCAGAACCAGTCGTCCTCCGGCACGGCGGAGAGCGGCGGCTGGCAGCAGTCGGTGTGCATGGCGGCGCCGCAGCCGGTGAGCCCCTGCTCGTCGCCGCAGATCAGCATCACGTCCCCTCTCTCCAGGGAGCCACAGACGGAGCAGCTGAGGTCGTCTGAGGCCACTTCCGACCGGCGGCGGAGCGCCGCCAGCGACTTTTCGGCCAAGGGGAGGCTTCCGTACATCACGTGCCGGTCCAGAGGGTAGCCAGGTTTGCACACGTGCTCCACCAAGTAGTCGGCCAGAACGCACGGGATCTCGCGCCTCAAAAACTCCTGAACCCACGGGTCCGACCGGGGCGTGCTCGGGCTGATCACGGCAAAGTCAACGCCCGAGTTCACAACGCGGGTGTAGGGCGGGGACGTGGCCAGTATCGCGCCGCCGCCGGCCTTGACCACACGCTTGAGAGTATCCTACACGAAAAAGACGAAACAAGCACCAATGTGGCATCAATCATAGCAAAAGATGGCGGCAGTCCCTTGGGAACCAAAAAAAAAAAAAAGAAAAAAAATCAAGAATGGTTCATTATAGAAAAAAACGAGGATGCTTGAAAGGAACTTTCAATCGGCGGAGCAGATGCTTGCGGGTCAATTTTTAATCATCAGGGCAATCCGGCGAGGAAGGGGGAGTACCAGAGAAGGGGCGATGCATTCCCCATAGACGATGATGCGCGTTCCATAGAAAGCGCCACGGCCAGTCCTCTCCCTCAGAAGACGCCATTTTCTGGGAGCCTCCAAGCTGATTGCTCCGTCCTCAGTGAGGCCGCAGCCGTGCCATTCAAAAGGCTCTTCGGGCAGAAACTTCCCCGCCTCGCTGCAGGCGGCCAAGTAGTCGGACTTCAGAATCCACCTGCATTCAGCAAAAGGAAGATGAAATCTCGACAAAGGAATGGATCGGCTGGTGGGAGATCGCCGGCCCGGCCTCATGGAATCCGCATGAAACGAGGTCAGCCGCATACCGGCCAGATGCCGCGGCAGCGAAGAACTTTTCAGTCCTCCGTATAGGATCCGGGGCGATAAAATGAGTAGCCTGGTAAGACCAGTTGTGGGAGTCTCTGCAGAGCCGCCCCTTCATGCGCTTGATAACCTTCTGAAACTCTTTCCTTTGTAGACGGTGCCCACTCAAGATGAACCACGAAGGCTCGGAAATGCACTCCGGATGCTGGTGATTCTGAAGCTGACCAGTAGCTGCCTCGTCAGCTCTCCTGGTGCTCTCACCTGACTTCCCACCGAATTTATCCGTCTTACTGTTTATAGGAGTGTCTTCTACGGACTTGTTTTCCTTCCCCTTGTCATTGGACCCGTGCAACGCAGCTGCCGGCATGTTCTTGGCACTGGGGGCTGCACCAGGACGATGATGAGCCTTTTTCATCTTCCCCCTCGCTACGGTATTGACAGATGCTCCCTTGAGCGCAGGCCCTTCTACTTCCATTGATTTGAACTCATGCGTTTCATTCTCACCAGAACTTATCCTGTCGCCTTTACTTGGAGAATTTTGTGGCTCTTTAAGTGAGCCCTCCATGGCTACTTCTTTGGAGATAGTCCCGACCATTTCATCACCCTCGTCATTGGCTTTCTGCCCATGTTCAGGCTCTTTTTGTTGCTCTCTTCTGCAGGTGGATAAATTTGGACTGACTACCTTATTCGAGTACACAGAGCTTCCATTTTTGCTCTCTACGCTTGGTTTTCCTGTGCAGGTCAGCTTTTTCTTTGCAACTACCCTCTTGTTTAGAGCTTTCGAAAGCACTCTGCGATTAGGATTAGAAGGATCTGAGAACTTCCCCATTCCAGAATCCTTATTGTCGCCTGATGAAGACCCCGAGTCCTTTAGCGGCCTGGTTTGCCCATTTTCACCAGTATGAATGTCTGACAAATCAGACATTGGAATATCCACTTTATCATGCTTGAGGTACAATTCAGATGTCTTACTTGGAGATTGCTCTGGTTTCTTGCACTCGGTAGATACGCCATCTGCCATTTGACAATCAATGGATAGTGCACCTAGGTCGTCCACAGTATTCCTTATGCACAATGTAGAACTTGGTGCCCTGCCCAAGTCGCAATCTTGATGCAAACGACTCGGACTAGAACCTGAATGAGAAAGTGCACCGACAGGACTCAAATCTGTTGAACTCAGATGAAGGGGCGACATTATTGATCCAGCATTGTGAAGTGAGTCCGTGACTTTACCATTTAAACAAACTTTTTCATTATCCCTTGAAAAAGGTTCATGCTCATTCAATTTTCTGGAAACTGACGATTTTGAAATTAACGGACTCCCATGCCCATCAGCCTTTTTTAGATCATCAAGTGAAGAGAGGGATCCACCTTGGTGTGAAGTCTTGACTGAAACTTCAAGTTGTGAGGAGACCGAAGCTGCTGAGTAACTCTCCCAAGCAGAGGTTACTGAATTTTTAAGTCCCGACTTTATTGACTTGGGAGAAAAAGTAGGCACCTTCCTCTTTTGAGGCAATGCATTACACGGCCCCTCCATGCGAGACAGTTCTGTCATGGGCGTTGGGCTCTGAACATCAGCAGGCCCAACGTTACTTGTCTGTCCTCTCGGAATTGATGATGGAATGTCGTTTGCCTTTGAACTTCTTTGAGGACTACCCATTCTCCTTGCTAAATCTTCCGTAGATACTAATTTTCTACGATTTTTCCCAGAGTAACTCGCAGAACCCGATTTCATTTCAGCTGCGTAGGAACTTGAGAAGCTTCTATTCAAGGAATCAGGTGACAGTTCATTGCCTGCATGATTGAAATTGGCTGTATTGTCTGATGTGACAGCTGGGTTCTGGAGGTGGGCATCTTTCGTGATACTGTCCTTTGTCCCACTGCCATCTTGAGTGAATAATTTTTCGGTGACCTTGCCATTATTACGCATGTTGGAAGCTATGGCAGAACATCTCTCGTTGGATGGATTAGATAATGATGCGTTGCCTACAAGAACTTCCTCAAGTTTGGAGTGCAGAGCTTCTGATGGTACAGTATCTTCTTGCTTGATGATAGATGTCTCCAGAACTCTCAATGATGGTTTAGGACTGTGTAACACTGGCATAGAACTCTGCATATCCGAAGTCTCTGTTGTAATGCTTCTCTTCCTCGTTGGCCGGATCCTTGAACTCTCTTCAGTGTCATCATCAGAATTCTTTGCCTCTGCTTTCATAATCTCTAACTCCCAGCCACTGTGAAGAAAAGTTAGCAGAACTGGCATCGTAGCTTACCCTTAAAGATGGCACAGAAAATGCTAAAAGAAGAAAGTGTTTCGGGTATCTATAACCAAAAAATAAAACACAATCTTGAAGATGACGTCACGTTTCCTTTTTATAAGTCGGGCGAAAGAAAAGCATCATCTATTTAGTAAAAATAATAAACCATCGAGCAATTGTGTGGTCGTTCCAGAGGGGTATGGAAGAGAGAGATAGATAGATAGATAGATAGAGAGAGAGAGAGAGAGAAACGGGATAAGTCACGTCCGTCAATAGATGCAAGGCTAACGCAGCAAATATTTTTAGTGTACTAACTCTTTGGCAGAATGGGTGTGTCATTGCTTTCACTTCAGAAAATAAACACTTTAAATGCTTGACAAAGAAGGAGAGGTAGTGGCATTTGAGATCTAAGGATAAACATATTCGTGAATACGTTTATGAAACCAAAAAGAAAAAATGATTATGTGTGTGAATAAATTGATTTTTTCTCTTCAGAATATAAAAGGTAGCACCATCAAGCAACAAAAAACTTGGTCTAAGTGCAAAGTAGAAAACATGACTCAAACGTTGGGAATTACTTCATATTTTCTTTCAGTAGTTCCTAGGTATCTCAGACCGCATCAACCATTGACTGTAATACTGCCTTTTGGTTAACGATGTACATACAACTGTGGCATATGGTTAACGATGTAAATCAACATATCCCCCCCCCCCTTTCGAATGAAAAGAGAATGAACCACTGAACTGAAGTTTTCTGAGGAGAACAAGGGATTTTTTATCCTGAAGAAAAAAATCCAGGGATCTCTTTCGCCATGCAGGCCAAGAGTAAAACCAGCAACCACTCCCACGGAACAAATTTAAACTTTGTGATTAAAAAAAAGAAAGTCTTAGTTGACAAGATATAATTTAGACATCTTATTGGGAGACTCAACTTAAATAAATGTGCTCCAAAGGAAGGTCAGCCAGATGTTAACAAATTATAAATCCACAGACTGTTGCCTCCAGTGATGTAGGTTGTACAATATCAAATAGTGGTAGTCAATCTACCATTACGTCTTTTATGTTAATTGGTTGGAATCTCATATCCTGGAAGATTGAGAGACATTGCTGTTGCGGATCTAGTGCTGAGACTCAGAATAGAATAATGAGTCGAACAGTCTGCATATTGATTCTATTGAAGTCTCTTATAACATATTCTACGATTGAGCACAGAAACTTGATGACTATGCATCTTCATTCCTGGTAATATTTTTTTCATGGGAAAGGCAAATGCATTGAAGTAGATTGTCATTTTGTTTTGAAAATTGTGATGAATAAGAAAATATGTACTCCCTAGACCAAATCTGAAGAGCTGTGGATTCTTCTTTATTCCCTACACCAAATCCAAGCGTGTAACAAGGTCGACACGGTTGATACACACTCCACCATCAGGGCGAGTGTTAATAATATAACTGCACTTTCATTATATATGGGCCTAATATGCCCACATTGGGGCCAACTGTGTACCAGGTCCTCTCTCTCGTCTCTAAAAAAAGAGAGGACTGAGTTTTTTTTTGTTTGGTTGACTAGTCCTACTTTAGTTTTTAGGATAAAAAAATTCTTTGCGCATAGTATGGCTCATTTTTAGGTTAATCATAATAGGGGTTACGACCGACGGATCGGTATTTCTATCAAAAAGCTTGGACTATTAAATTTGTGATAGTCAGCATTACATCTTCGCACATGAGCCTCAGCAAAATTTGCAGGTAGTTAATCATGTTGCCAACAGCATTCCATGAATAACTGGAGATGGCTCATCCGACAAGTCATTTAAACAATTTAAGTAAAATAAACAACAGAATCACGATTGAAATTCAACCTTAATCCTATGGTACTGACGAGAAGACTCTGAGCTACGAGATGAGACCATGCATGCATGCATCGTCAGTGCAATTGGCACCCACAGATGACTCTTTCTTGGCAGTTTGAGAAGTCAAAAGTATCCAAGAGGCAACAACGCAGTAGTAAAGGCCTAGTTTTTCTTGTAGGACAGTAACTAAATTTATAATGAACAAGAATAAGAAAATTTTCCATGAAAGAACGAAAAAAGTAATATCAACAGTGAGCGTAAAGCGAGGAAAAAAACTTTCACCTCATTCTGTAGTCATCTTCTGGAAGAATTTCCCATGCTCTTAAACTGAGAGAAGAATTGAAACAATGAAGCATCAGAAAATAGCCTACAAAGAATTGTAAGCATCTTCTTGAAGGTGGTTTAAACAAATGAAAATGATGTGGAAAATTTTTTATCATACCAATCTTCTAACCACTGATGATTGACAAGTTTTATATTCACTCTTCTTGCAAGTTCATACTTCTCACCTGGTAGGGAGTTGAAAAAGGACATAAGAATACCTTACATCATACAACTACAAAAGGCGATGGATTTTGGAGAAAAAAAATATATTTCGATAACAGACAGTACACTCACTAGCAAGGATCAACAATCTACGTGAAAAAGTAAAGCGCGGTGATTCCGACTTTCAAACCTCTACAGAAGTGACACACGGAGAAGATGAATGAATTAACTCTCCTAGGGGAAAAATCCAGCTCGATCAACAAAGAAAAAGGCATTATCATGAATTCAATTTCCATTCATTTTGCCTCCGACATAGGATACCTTGAGCATAGTTTTTTAAATGGAACAATGATTCGCTAATGATAAAGGGATGACGACATAAATGATAATTTGAAAATATAATTCTATATATATAGTTACAAAGTACTTGCACATACGCATGTGAGATTTGTTATGAAAGCGCAGGTACTCCCTACATTTTTCTTATGATGAGAAAATAATATTAACCGCGCTATACAAATGTTAAATCTCTATCGTTCTATTCACTGTACGCTCATCATGATAGATGACATATGCAGTGCAGAACAGATTTTGCGCTAAGCCTGGTTCCATTACAGACAAATTTTCAATGTCGGGCCTTTATGCATGTCAGGAAAGTGGAAAAAGGGCGAAAAGCAGGGAAATTTGACAGCTAATTGGGAGATGAATCATCAGTCTCAAAATTGTAAACTATAAATGTTTAGATTACTTTCAGAATAATAAAGAGACCTTCGAATTTGTAGCAAACAAGATGAGTGACTTTGCTCGCTATCAACGGCTTAGAGAAGTGTGCGCCCATCAATTCCACCATTTTCTGCAAACAACCAAAAGAAGAAGCTATGGCTGACTGGTAAAAGAGAAACGGTAGATAAAAAAACATATTCCAATAAGCGTGGTCTGAGTGAGCAAACATGATTGGAACTAAACTTAGTCGTCCATTTCACCTGAGATATCAAGATAAATAATAAAGACAGACAGCAAAGTAGCAATCTACACTAAGGCGGGGAATGTGCTGAGCCTCATCAAGAAATGTTTGTCGATATCAAGAGAAATATTGAGATAAAGAGGCACATTAAATAATGAGTTCCTCAAATTCTGTTTGATAAAGAAGAAATGCATCAATATGAACTACGTGTGTTGTTTGATAATATCAAGATCATCATTAAGACTGCTGTCGATTTGGAATTTGCTATCATCTGGTTCTAAATCCCTGAAGGATATGACAGCAAGTTCCCCACATTTTTGTGAAGCTGAAATGCAGCCTCCCGTATGTCTCAGCACTTATTTCCGACAGAGGTATTCATGATCGGAAAAAAAAATTAGGTAGCATGGGTCTGAATCAAGGTTGAGACTAAGTTATGGCCATATTTGTGAGTTTCTTTAACAGAAAACAGAATAAATGATCATAATTACACATTCTACTGCTAACGCAGCAAAAGTGTAGATCAGATCTAAGTAGGTACGCGCTGTATAATAAACTGTCTGTTGGCAATACAAACTTTAACCAAAATGCATGGATGAAAAAACTGAAATATAGTTACTGAATGATGTAGTTTAGAATGCACTAAGTGCTTTTTAATTAAGTTCAAGTTTCACTTAGTTTTATGTTCATGCATCATTTAAAGCGCAATAAAAATGTACTCTAGTTAATGGAATTCATGTCGTTAAAAAATGGACTTCAGATAGAAAGGAAAAAACATAGTAAAAAAGGGACGTGTCTTAATTTTGACAGAACACCCATAAGCATCATACAGAGGAATAGCAGGTTTTTGACTGTATTGCAGTAGTGACAGATTGTGTTGTAGGTCCAAAAACCAGAAACCAAAAACTACATGGTACAGAGGAATAACGTTTCAGTTAACTTTAGTGTTGAGAAATGAGTATAATTATGTCTTAAAGTGACGGTTCCTATTATTGGAAGATACAGATAAACTCACGTTATTAGATAGATGGATCTACACAACTCTTTGCCAATTGGGTTTGTGTTGGATGGACGAATAACTTTAACATAGCATCATAGTCGATGAACACTCTTGCGCGGCTTACACCCAATTAATATCGTACACAAAAAAACGGCCAAGAGTCAACTTGTATGTATGTGAATGCATTAAAATAATCTCTCACACAAATAGAAGACTACACTCATTCTTGATAACTTTTCTATTTTTTTGTTTAGTAATTTGAGTAGTATAATGCAGGAGAATCAAAAATTTTCTTTGGACACTTTAAGGTGGGGAGTCGGAATAAATGACGACCATAAGGAGTCTATCAAAATTCACAAGGGAGCCTAACCGAATGTGGGGGGTGGTTGCCAAAATCATAGTAAAGAGAATATGTAGATATCTTGGAACCTAGATGAGCAGTGTACCCCAGAAGCTTAGCCAAAAACACTTTATGTAAAATTTGATTTTAGAGGAAAAGAATACAGAAAAATTGATGGCCAAGCATGGCCAAGGCAAGTTGGTAACCTGCGAGCCGTTCCAGGTTCTGGCTTGAAAGCTCAGAAGTCATTGCTCCCTCTTTTCACAGAAATACCATTCCCTCTTCCCACCAACCTCTCACCACAGTATTTCGTAGTGAAAAAATAATGCAGTTACTAACAACAAAATCCTTGCATTCAATTTGTATCTGTCTTATTATTTAGAAAGTTGAAGGCAAGGATCTAGCTTCAAGGCAGCAGATATTTCATGAATAAAACATTTGATATCAATAAACTTATTGACGGGCACACAGAAAGTACAATGAACTTCATACCATTATATCATCACGCTCTCGCCTTTGGTATCCTGTCAAACAAATGAACAATGATTCACTTCCAGGAATCCCATTTAAGTCTTTGACGGGCTTGTATAAAATCTGCAAGCGAGAAACAAAAACGAACAATGAACATATCGCAAATGTGGACAAAAAATAGACATTTTATTTAAAATTCTTGGCAGGTGGTTTCCTATGCAAGGTAGCCCCGACCTACAAGGTGCAGATAAACGCACACAAATGCAACACGTGCATGGGTCGGAACATCCATTCACACAACGCTTTAGTTCGTTGCTATTTTTTCGGAGTGTGCAAACAAACGCGATGGAGTGACTTTAAAGCATACATCTAGGGATTCACCAGTCCGAGTTCATGACCATATTAATCATTTGTCTACCCGCTGACTTCATGAAGTGCGACCTGTATCTCATTTCCTCTGTGTGTTCAATAATAGGTTCTGTGATGTACAACTTCATCTTGGTCTATTCAGATGTAGTCATCACAATTTCTCATTTTTGCTTCAATAACTATAGTTAAGGAGAGGAGGAAGATAGATCACAAGCAAGGCCTACGTAGTTGATTCAATGTCTTAAGTTATTTCTATGAGACTGGTGTTAGAGAACTGGTAACATTAGACATGATGCTGAAACGACCATAGCTAGTTTCATTCTAAATTCTTCATGTTTTGTTGACATGACACCTTTCAAATTTTGGTGCAAAATAAAGACGGCCCCATTAAGGTTGGTATAAAATGAATAAAAGATGATAAAGTGATGTAAGAGAAAACAAAGGATTTACAGCAACTGCACTAGTTAAAACATAAATCCATAAATCATATGCAACATTTAGCTACTACCACTTTTCCATGCACTACCTCTTGTCCCATGATGGTGGATTACATTACTGCCTAAAAGGTATAGGTGAAACCAACCTGTTTCCCAATAGACTAAAGCTGAAACAGGGATGCTGTCTCTTCTATGTAGCACACACTGCCTTGGTTATTCTCAATGTCTGACAAAATACAGGTAAATGATACGAAACAACAGCCATAACATAAGCCAACCAATCGTTTTGATAGCATGAATCATCCGTGAAACTTGCATCGCACACAAATAAGAAACTTGGCATCTCACCCAGAGAAAAACATTGTTTTATACACAAATAATAAAAATATTGAAAACGTCAAATACATGCACTAGTGCTCTAGTTTTGGACTGTACAGTCATTTCTTATTGTTAACACTACCCAATAGGTAATTAATGTTGATAACGAACTAACGAACTAGTCCTTAAATTTAGTTATGACAGTAGAAGAGGCATATGAAATGAATGTTCCATGTACGGTTCTGGAATAGTGACAGAAATAGTGATCTTACCATCGATTATAATTATCTAACAGTCTAATTACAGCAGATATACTTGAGGCACAGTCCAAAAATGATCTGCTAGTTAGCTAAAGCTCAGTGCATTCAACGCCAAAAATTACAGTATATTTTCTGTCTGATCACATAGAGAACATGTCATGGTCACAATGTTCGAAAATGAAGAACCAGTTCACTCCAATGTCTTCATGCCTCATGCTCTGCAATTACGCATCCTTGACAGAAGGGGGGGTGACAAACTGCACATGCACTCTAATTTCAGGAATATTCGATTAAAACCAAACACGAGTTAAAGAACTTCATCCTTGTGTTGTGGAGGCAGGTTCTAGTATTCAGGTACTTGCTTTGCAGCATGGTTTGCGTATAAAACATTATAAAAGCGATTCCCCTGGTTAGAATAACCTGAGCATTTCAAGTGGCAGTACGAACTTATGTCATTTACGGAGTTTTCGATCATATGAACTAAGCATGACATTATTTTCCAACTTTGAGCTGCATGAGACGCTGTTCGACTTACCCGGTCGGCATTGGCGAGTTCTGAAAAGTCTACACTGTCCTCGATCCATAATTCTGTCACAAGTACCTTCCCATCATTGTTAGCAGCAATGCATACTGGATCGTCCTGAAAAAATAGAAAGCATGTGAACATTTTTGACATCCTAACAGATATGTGCGTATGCGCGTGCCTGGGGGGAAAGAGAGAATACATGAACGCGACCAAAAACGATGACATGAGTGCAGCTTGAATCGTAGCGGCCCACGTCGATGCCACCCCTCCGGACGAGCTCGGATCGATACTGAGGCACAGCAGGCATCAATTTCTCATCCAATGTTAGCAAACATTGAGCACGAGCGCTGTGTTGGGCAATCGAGAATACAAAACAGAATCTATAAAAATACAGTCGGAGAGGAGACAATCACCTGCGCCTCGGAGACGGAATCGAACCCAACGAGAACGAAACGAACGCCGCTGAAGACCTCTCCCTCGTTCGGTCCTAGCGCGCTGGCCATTTCCTCAGAACAAGCACCGCCCAAAGAGTTCAAGGATTTAGATCGAAACGACCATCCGTCTATGATCGTTACAGCTTTATCTTCGTCCGCGGAAGAATGGGATCGGTGAACATGGAAGAAATCGGTGAAACGTCCTGAAGATTTGGTTCACGAACACCGCCTGAGCCTTCGTTCTTCCCGTTGCTCGTCGGCACGCAGCCGATGCAGTCACTTTTGCGCCCGCAATCCCACCACCCCGTCGTCTTGGGAGCCAAATCTTAGGGTCTTTTTGATTTGGCGCGGGAAAGAGGGCGAGCGGGAAAGCAGGCGTCGCCACCCGGGTGACGTGGCTTACGAATGCCACGCGTCAAAAATGGACGGTGCCGATTGGATTCCTTCTCGGTCAGACAACGACACTGGGGGCCCCCCCCAAATATGGAAATAATCCTTCTGTACACGTGGCAAATGTAAGTCCTTAAAACTTATTTAAGCGGTAAGCAGCCGTATTAAATACTTTCCTTGTTACCAGAATGTGTAATTATAGAGGTGGAATTTATTTGGTTATATTCACAAATAACATAGTTATCACGGTCATATGTAAAATGCTGCAACTTCCCCGGTCGGATATCTTTTATTCTGGTTTATCTAAAACCCTTCGGTCTTCCTCCAAAGGCTGAAGCTCCGGCGACTCTCCGCCGGGGGAAGGCGCCGCGGGGAAAGGATCAGAGATGGGCGGGGCGGTGAAGAGAACTCTGCTCGGCGGAGTGTGACGTCGAGACATTTGCTGAAGAGGCCGTCTTCCCTCGCTCAGCTCCGCCATGGATTCGGCTACCCTCGGTCGCTTCAATGCCTCTACCCGGTTCACGTCCTCCGTGGTTCCCATCTCCAGGCACCGGTATTTCCATCACATTTCCCATCCCATTCCTCCCGCCGGCGTGAAATTCCCACGGTACCGGTTTCGATGTGAATTATCCGATGAGCATCCCTGTGGGTGCCGCCCCACATCCGCGTCTCCTGTTGCCCCCTTCTCTCTCGCTAGCAAGATAACGGAAATGGGCAAGAATTTGGCGAGACCTTTAACATTGGCGCTGTTCTGTGCTGCGGTTGGGTTTTTACCATTTCCTGCCCAGCGCGTTCACGTTCTTGCCGCTCCTGCTGCAACAGTAACGTCCAAGGATGAAACTAGGGGCAAGGCTGGGGCGAAAAGCGAGGTTCTTGGCCCGCTGGATCATGATTTCTCCAGCTACACTCGGAGACTGCTGGAGTCTGTTTCAGTTCTCCTTCAAAGGATCGAAGATGTGAGGTTGTCCAAGGGGAGTATGAATGCTGTCCATGAGGCCCTAAGGGAGGTGAAAATAAGGAGGAAGGAGGTGCAGAAAGAGGTCCTCGACGTGCTTAACTCGGAACTGAGGCTGCTGAGGAAGGAGAAGTTAGAACTCGTAAAGCGGTCAGGGGAGGTCCTGGACGCTGCATTGACTGCAGGGAAGGAGCGGGACAGGCTATTGGATAAGGACAGTGAAGATGCGAAGGAGAAGGTAGCTATTTTGGAAAATAGAATAAACCTGGCAGATGAAGAGTATAATGTCTTGTGGGAGAAGGTTGGAGAGCTCGACGACAAGATGCTCAGGAGAGAGACATTGACATATAGCATTGCAATCAGGGAACTTTCGTTTATAGAGAGGGAAAGCGAGCTGCTGGTGGAGAGGTTTAGGCTTTGGTTGAAGCAGGAGGTACTTGACAGGTACTTTTTATCGTCCCTACACTATAATTACTGGTTTATCGTATGTCATGTCTAGTTATGTTGACAGTGATCAAGCTACGGATGGAACAAGTCAGACAGAACGAAGAACTGGAAGGACAGTCGCTAAAATTTTTCCATCTATCTTTTAGATAGTCACATTAGTTGCTCATTGAATTATCCCCTTCCATGATTTTTCATCCACTGCTTTTATAGATTCAGTTTCATCCCTTCTTCTAGTTTAAATGTTCCATGGTTAAATATTTTGCCTTCATTCTCTGACATTCTTTGACTGAAGAGCTCTTTATATGTTACTCATCTTAGAGGCATTAATGACTGTATTTCTGTCCAACGCCTCCCTAATTAGAGTTCCTCAGTGCGTCCTTTAGGATTGACTCTCTTTTTCTCTTATCAGCATATGATATGTGCATTTTCTTAAGAGAGCCTAGAGCACCAATTTACTGAAGCCAAATCCCCACATAGACGATTCAGTTTTCTAAAACCTTTGCTCCTATGCTTTGGAGAGTGTCTCCATTTGACTATTTTCAGCCCAATCGTAGAAGCCCATTTCTCCTAGCCAGTGCACCTGATTTCTAAATATCCTTCTGTGTTACTTTTTTCTTGTGCTTATATCATATTCTTATGACTTACGAATATGAATTGTGAAGATATTGATACAGATTATTGGATCTTATGCTCTTGCATCTGATCATGTTTTATTGTATTTTTGGGTCCTTCACCACTAATACAGTCTTCTTTTGGTTGGCAGAATCTTCAGAACTGTCTTGTCATAGTTCTTTTAGGAACTGTTTTCCAAAATTCAATACTTTGAAAGGCTGATTTCTAAATGCCACTCCAAATTGACAAGTCGCGATTTAACTTCATAAAAACTCTACTTTTCTTATTCATTCTTGCTATGAAAAAAATATTGTATAGAAACTTCACTAGTTCAAGCTTGAACTTGCAAAATTCTTCAATTGTTCAGAAGGAGTACGTCTATGTCTATTTAGTGGTCCATTCGTGTCCGTTTAGTACCTCATACCCAACTCGCCCATTTCGAAGTAAATGGCGTAATGCTAATGATGAGGACCAAGTATACATCTGTGACACATTTTTTAGCTTGGTCATGGTTGTGGGTATTTGAAGAGTTAACCTTCGTCAACATCCAGAGTTCCTTAATTTTGGTATGACGACTAAATGAGGCAGGCTGGAGTAAGACAAAACTTGTGTTGACGTCTTGACTGCTTAGTGAACTGAATGTGCACATCAAATAGTTCAGTTCCTCTCCCTTACACTCCTATTCCCTGTGTCTTCAGGATTTGCAGAGTACTCGTATGGAATAATTTCCTTTTTGCTATGCATCTACCCACGTTTTCATCTCATCAAAATTCATCTTATCGATATAAGCCTGCTGTATTTGCTTATCTAGTTAACCGACAAACAGGAATGAATACTACAAAGTGCTGCCAAAAATGATCTTTTCTGCATTGCTAGGATGTTTGGTTTGCCAGAGGTTTAAATTTAGTGCCTTATGTGGGGCAGCCTTCCTGCTGAGTAACTTAAATGAGATGATGGAAGTAACATGTCTTTTTGCTCACATTACTACGAGATATTGCTTTCTGTATCATTTTCTCTGAATGTGAATGTAGCTCTTTTTAACTGCTTACACTGATTTATATTCTGTCACAGTCAGGCAAAGACTGCTAGTAGACTCTCATCATTTGAGATAAAAAAGGATCTAGAAACAGTTCGTAGAAGCTATCTGGAGCAAATAGTTCTGCCATCAGTTATGGAGCTCGAGGATGCGGAGTCTTTCATGGATCAAAACACCCGGAAGTTCGTTTTAAATGTAAGGAAAGCCTTCAAAAAGTCAAAAGAGCTTCAAAGGAATCTGGAAGATCGCATAAGAAATAAGATGAAGACATTTGGAGATGAAAAACGCTTTCTTGTTTATACACCTGATGATGAGGTTGTGAAAGGTTTTCCAGAAGTTGAGTTAAAGTGGATGTTTGGACAAAAAGAAGTTACAGTCCCAAAGGCAATTCGTCTACACTTGCTTCATGGATGGAAAAAGTGGCGTGAAGAAGCCAAGGCGAATCTCAAAAGAGAATTGGTGGAAAATGAGAACTACCGAAAGGAATATATTAAACTGAGGCAGGTAGTTTTTTCATCAGAATTAACTTGATGCGACGTTGCTCCCCTGATGTTTGTCTGCATATTGTTTATCTTTAGGATGGTGTGATTCACTCTGACGATACATTTTTTATGTAGTCTTTTGGTTGAACGGACTGTGATGGATAATTTCTCTTAAATTGTCATGTTTAATCGCATAGTATTGTATTAAGCATCGCTCTGCATGTGTTTGCCTTTTTCAGGTTGTCTTGACTTATGAATCGGTCTTCTTTTTTGCAATGTAGTATGCTGATGCAGTTCGTTTTACACACGCATGCTCTTAAAAAACGTCCTACTACATGGCACACCGCTTTTAACTTATTATGGTGGGTGGATCTCAAATTACGGATAGCGCGATCATTAAATCATGCAAAATCATGTATCTGAGATCTACTCTTCCGTTTGTTCTTTCATAAGTTAGCTTTCTTGTATGCTTTGATGATTAACATTTTTCAGAAAGTTTTGTTTTTATACTATTGCTAGTAGTGATTCTTTCTCTACAAGTTTATAGTATGGACTTTGATGTCTGCGCCACGTCCTCTGGTTTTTGAATTCAGTAAGAAAGATTTTTCTGTTTCCGAACTCAATGAGAAGTTTGACCTAGGTTATGTAGTGAAGTGAACCCTGTGTGATGGGTTCCTGGCATGCTATGCTAAGGATGACTTTCTACATCAGTACCTGAACCTAATAGACATTGACAAAAAGCTGGGTAACTTTTTTAAAGATTACATTATTTTTAGCATGTCATACTATCTACATTATAATTGCTTTTGCATGGTACGACCCAGAGAATACTGGCTATGTGGAGAACTCGGTTGTTTTCAACCTATGTACTCCTCCCTCCAATGTAATGCTACATTTCGCGCCAAAATTGTACCTAGTTCAGCCTTGGATGTCAATAAGTAGCTGATGTTGTGATCGCAAATTCTACATGGGTCTTATAGGGAGTACGTAAAAAACCTTTTTTTTTTTTCGGTGGCCACTAAAATCTATCCATTTAATCAATGATAGTATGTTGTCATGATGTCTATTCTCCATCTGAATTTCATATTTTTGGACGAGTATGTTTGTCGGCGACTGGGTGGGTAATTGCATGGTTTTCTGTTGTTTATTCATCTCAAATAGAGGAAGCAGTCTCTGACCTTTGCCTCTGAAGAGAACTAATTTGGTATCTTCAACAATTGTTAGATGGTACTTCATTGATGTCAAAAAGGTTTATAAATGTGGGGGATCTTGTTTACATTAGTTAGTGAGAAGACTAAAACGGATCAAGTGTTTCTCTGAAGAACTTCTTGTAGAGAGCTGTAGAATTATATTCATGAATACAAATATTTGAACTGTTATTTTAAAATATGGGAGCAACTAATGACGGCAGATGAAAAAATGGCTATCACTTGTTTCGGAAAGATAAATATCTTTTCGAGATTTCATGGAAGTGAAAGTCCTCATCACTCTTCTAATGATCACGTCATTAAGAGACATCTCATCGATGACTATAGCACAACATAGAATGTACATGTTCTCCAGTGTATAGTCAGCCATAACTGCGGCGAAAGGTTGCTCCCTCAAATAAGGTGCTCAGAAAATGTATGGGTCAGTTTTATGCTGACTTTGGACATGTGTTGTTTTTTGAAGAAAAAATTCCTGAAGATGTTGACGAGAAGAGGATATGCATAAAACCTACACTGGGAAGTGGTTGGTGGGGAGAACTTTCTCACACCCTGTTCCCCAAGCTAGGCTCTGAAGTGCATGGGAAACCTATCAGAGAAAATAGGAACTCCTCAACAGTTATCGTCCTTTCGTCTGATTGGGTTCAGCGTTATATCTGAATTCATTGTTAGTGGAGTAATAGGTGTTTGAATAGTTCTGTACTCCAAATTGATATAATTTTGCGGTTAAATAGATGGACCTAATCTACCCATTCCAAATTGATTTTCACTTGAGCGGCTCGATACTCTGATGAAGTAAAAGAAAATTTTTCTTTGAAGTATCATGGATAATAATTCATAAGCACAGCATGATCTATGGAGTTTGTGGCTGTACGTGAACATTCTGCAAAAATGTACATTCAAAGAACTCGACTTCTTACTCCAATCTTCAGGATTTCTTTTCAAGCTGGCCCAAATTTGCCTGATAGTTTGAAGAACTATTTGAAACAATTTTGCATGATTGCCATTTTATACTGTGCAGGAACGTCTCCTTCTGGATCGTGATAGGGTCGTGGGGAGATCATGGTATAATCAGGAAAAGAATAGGTGGGAAATGGATCCTGTCACCGTACCGTATGCTGTGTCCAAGAAACTACTTGAGTATGCACGGATTCGACATGACTGGGGTGCCATGTATGTTGCACTTAAGGGTGATGACAGGGAATATTACGTTGATATAAAGGTTGGCTACTCTGTTAAATATTTTTGATTTTGTTGCTTCATATCCCCCAAATGCCTTTTATTTTTTTAATTGAAGTTCATTTTTTAACTCGTGGTCATCGTCCTTTTTCATGTTCATGATTCTTTCAGGAATTTGAACTACTCTTTGACGATTTTGGGGGTTTTGATGGGCTCTACATCAAAATGTTAGCATCTGGTATTCCAACTACTGTCCAGTTAATGTGGATTCCATTCACAGAATTGGACATACGCCAGCAGTTTGTCTTATCATCTAAGCTGCTATATCAGTGCTTACTTGGACTATGGAAATCGTCAATTGTATCATATGCAAGGGAATGGGTTTATAAAAAGATAAAAAATACTACTGATGACATAATGATTTTGATTGGCTTTCCCATTGTGGAGTTCATTATTCCAAAGCCGGTGAGACTTGGCCTTACTCTAATCATTTATCTTGTAATATATTTTATTGGCTTATGCTGGCATACAACATATTAATTTGACACTTATTTTATCTCCTAGGTAAGGATGAGTTTAGGCATGGCGTGGCCTGAAGAAGTAGATCAATTTGTAGGCTCAACTTGGTACCTAAAATGGCAGTCTGAGGCTGAAATCAATTTCAAGTCACATAAAACCAATAGTCTTTGGTGGTATATTGGATTTCTTTTCAGGAGCCTTCTATTTGGTTTTGTGGTGTTTCATGTTCTCCGATTTATGAGGAAGATACCTAGAGCACTGGGATATGGGCCTTTCCGGAAGGATCCTAACTTACGTAAGTTGAGGAGAGTGGTAAGTTCCACTTGTTTCTATCACATTCATGTGTTTCTGGTTTCTAATTTATGCATGTACTCGTTAATCATATCGTTGTGTTTTGGTGCAAATTGCTGGTCAATTTGCTATAAGTGTATGCATTATTTATCAATTGGTTCAATGATTAGAAAGCCTCGTAAGATTATGGCTTCAAATAGGTTTAATGGTTACCTGGAACAGGCATCAATTCTGATCTATTTTTGTCACACTTCTTTCTTTTTCCGTTTCCGTTCTAAAAAAATTGAGTTAAAAATTTCAAACTATTTTCTAGATTATATATTTTTCCATTTATTATTATATCTATGTGTGCTCTATAGTTCTTGTGGTGGAATCGAATATATTTTTAAATAGATTATCACCCCATGGTCTCCTTTTGGATGACATAGGGCAGGGAGAAAAATAATTTTATAAGGCAATAATGTAGAATGTTTTATGATAAAATGCAATTAGCCATGCTTGTTTTAGGGCGTGGGGTTAGATTGTTGGTACATTCTAGAGAAAATTAGGGATACAAACAAGTTTTATGCTCAATATTATGCACCAAAATTATTTGTGATGAGCAGGTTTGCCGTGGAAATAATTGCATTCTTTATTCATTATTGTTTCTTCACTTAATGATGACGGGTGCAGATATGCTGGTTTATTCTTGTTAAGTTAGTTTTTTTATCTTTTTTGGATTGATAAAGTAGGTTTGGCTTGTATTTTACTGTGTGCAGAGATTTTATCATCAGTTTAGGTTGAATAGAAGAATTCGCAGGAGAAAAGAAGGTGTTGACCCTATAAAGTCTGCTTTTGAACAAATGAAGGTGCTCTTTAGACATCTGTATTTTGATTATTTCATTGAGTGCATGTTTATGGGTGTTGTACCTTTTTTTGTTTCACTTACTAATTGTTTGAATTTGCAGAGGGTTAAAAATCCACCAATAAGGCTGGATGATTTTTCAAGCGTTGATTCTATGAGAGAGGAAATAAATGAAATAGTTGCATTTTTACGGAATCCTACTGCTTTTCAAGAAATGGGTGCTCGTGCTCCACGGGTAATGGTGTTCTTGTTAATTTTTTTCCTGCTTAATACTAGCCTCCTGTGACTACACTCAGTATGAAGATGATTAAATCTGTAATTATTATTTAGTACAGTCATGAAGCTAGTGCTTTTGATGGGTCATTATAAGCAGTGGACATTTGAAGAGCGTCCATAACTAACCCATCTGTTTCATCTGCAAGGTTGGCGGTTTATACCGATCAACAAAGTTATGGCGTATGTCTGCTAAGTAAATAAATGATATGTCCCCGCTGATAACAGAATTATGAGAACTTTGATTGATCTGTTGTAGTTACTTTGTAGATTTTTATAGTTTGAGAACTTTGATTTTCCTCACACTTGAAATTCAAAATGCCATGTTCCACCAATCAATGAATTGTATTTTTTAGGCAACTGTCATATTTTATTGTACAGTGTTTGATTTGGTATTGCCATCCTTGGAGTTCCTGTGAACTTGGCTTGGGGAATATGCTATGATTCAGCAGTCATATAAAAAGTACATAGTTTTTCCACGAGCGTGCTTTCTCCACTTTATGGAACTGGGAGGATGTTGAGTAGTTCGAGAACATGTTTTTTGGGTATAGATGAAAGAGACGTCGTGGATCAAAGCAGAGATTCTGGTGGATTCGTTTTGTGAGGAAGCTTAAATTCCGAAATGATATTACTTTGATGGATGGAGGTGTATATTTGAAGGCACTCGGGAGGTAAGGAAATGGAAGTTAGAGCATTTTGCCAGGTTGTAAAGTGAGTGCTCGTTTTTTTGAGGAAGATTGGAATACGAACGAAAAGAATTTAATGGATAGTTAAGAATGAATGGTCAAATGTTTGGAAATTCTGGTCAGCCAAGTGTCGAATACGGGCATACATCTTCTGTATTTTCTGTTGATTATTGATTGAAGAAGAGATATATTTAGGATGATGGGATGACATATACAGAGATCTCCTTTTCTCTTAATATTTTTCCGAGATTTGTATTCAACATCATAAAATGCTCAGATTGTGACTCGTTTATGGTGCAGGGTGTTCTTATTGTTGGTGAGAGAGGAACGGGGAAAACATCCCTTGCATTGGCCATAGCCGCAGAGGCCAAGGTTCCTGTTGTTGAAGTTAAAGCTCAGCAGCTGGAAGCTGGGCTTTGGGTTGGACAAAGTGCATCAAATGTGAGGGAGCTATTTCAGACTGCAAGGGATTTGGTTTGTCCTCTCAACCCTGTTGACCATTTCCATTATTCTTACAAGATGGACGGATGGCCCAGAAAATAATGAACAAAAAGAGAAGGGTCAATTTGTAAATTATTTTTTTTGAGATTTCTCTAATATTGATGTCGGGTTTTTCTTAAGTCTTTTTTCTTTTTTTGAAAAGCACCATTATGCTGAACACCATTATGCTTTTCGAAATTTTACGTCTGTCTCGCAATATTACCCGAATAATTGCTCCATTTTTCTCATATATTATATATATATTCTCATCTATATTAATTTATTTGCGGAAAGACACCTATTTATAATGATCATCCATAAAGGCCATGGGGCTGAATGTGGAGAGGCACCATTAAGTGTTGGACCTACTGTTGCCTTTTTCCAGCCATCATTTTCTATTGGAGAAGAAATCTCTCTATTCGTTGTATTCATTGCATTACCCTTGTCCTTTAAAAATTTAAAGTTTCCTCCTGCTCCTGTTTTATCTAAAGTATGCACATCAATTAAAATGCTGGTGCTTTTGGGTGTTTCCATTGTCATCCAACTCTCACAAAATATATATTCTAGTCTGTTGTGCCCCATGCTTCTTGTCTCTGTAGTTTTAGAGAATATCTTTCATACTAGCAACATGTTTCTTTTATAATAATACTATCTGCACATGTTGTCTTTTAGTCCTTTGGTCACCATAATAATCTGCAGTACTCCTAGAAGTGCAATGATTTTGCAGCTCGTGAAGGTTTTGATACCGCCCTCTCTCTCACTATTTAGGATATTACATCTGTTCGTCCATTATTAAGTAAGAAGTTATATTTGACACAAACTGTAGACGCAACGGATAATTACACCAAGAGAAGCTTTTAGGTCATGTAGAAAAAATGTCAATCCAAACCTTTAATTGGATGGAAGATTTTATACCTATTCTTGATTTCATGAAATCTTCAGCATCCTATACATCATGAAATGACTGTCAAATTAAGGAACTTCATGTCATGTTTTGGAATAAATTTCTGTATTGTTATGCTCTGCTTAAAATTCAGATATATTAGAACTATTAATTTAGTACAGTAATTTTTTTTAACGTTGGGCATGCCATTGAAATTTTACTTGTACCATTCAATGGCCAATTTAACTTGGAGTCCTTGTAAAAGGACCTACATTTTATTTATCTTTCGTCAAGGCTTTTGATGAAAATAATGGACTTTGTTGCGTAGGCACCGGTTATCATCTTTGTCGAGGACTTTGACCTCTTCGCTGGAGTTCGTGGGCAATTTATTCACACTAAGAAGCAAGACCATGAAGCCTTTATAAATCAACTTCTTGTTGAACTTGATGGGTATGTTTCTTGTTCTTTCCTTACGATTGTTGCTGCTATGAGCCATTTCCTAGATTCTCTATTTAGTTGTATCAGTTTGTTATTTTTACACATGTAATCGAGAATTTTGGCTCTAGTTTATTGCTCATGCGACCTAAGAGAATATTTTCATTTGAATTATAGTTAGCACGACTAGAGAGAACAAAAAAGAAATGGAGAGCGTATCTCTGATGTGATATTCCAATCTGTATATATTCTCTTAGAGAGTCAATTAGAATAAAAGTTTAATAGGAACTATCATTGTGTGCTAGTAAGCTGTTTGGAATATATACCCATTAGGCCAGCCTAAATCATACCAGACAGTGTGATTGTGTGCTACGAATTCTGAACCTTATGATACTATTTTTTTTTATATTCAAGTACTGGAGTCAATATCCCAAAGAAAGACAAACGAAAAATATAGAATAGGTGACCAACATGTAAGGAATATACTATCATCTCTGAAACCCCCCTTAAACTCATGTTGGATCATTTATGGAAAGTTTGCGGACAAACTCTCAAAAGTGTGAGATAGTAAGAAAGTTTGTGAATCAATCAGCAAGCTGCTGAACAAAAGAAATTTGATGAAGAGATGGTGTTGGGGAGGTACTGTTGGGAATGAATTGATTATAAATTTCTATATCTTTGGTCCTCATGGACGACAGTATTACTGACTTGTAGAGCATACCGAATTCCTCTCTAAATGACCATGCCATGTAGTCTATTTTCTTTGGGACCTTGAGCCTACACTTTTGTTGGTGTTGAAGACTTGAATTTGTCTTTCTGAGTCTTCCAAGGTGCCCTCAATATTTTCAAGAGAGATTATCTTATAGTTTAAAGTGGATAATTTATCCCCACTGAAACCATTCATTGTCATGCACTTTCAGAAACTTGTATGTGTTGCTTTGTTCGTCACAAGTTCAATAGTTGAAGGTTTTTTGGTTGGAGTCAGTGTCATGGTCTTTATCAACATCCAGCTTCTGTATTTCCTTTTTTCTAAGTTTAGGCTATCATCCTTTTCCCCTTCTCTTCTGGTTTTAGTTTTGTTGTACTTTATGACCATATCGGTATACCTGAGTCGTTCCTTTTTTTTTCTCAATTCCTATATTAATACATCCCCAAAGTGGCGATGTTGTCACAATAAATTGGAGTAAGAACTGAGGAAGCTATGTTTAACTCTCAAAGAAGCTATCACAGAATGTATCAATCATAGGGTAGTGCAAGGCCTTTGTGTGGGAATGAGAGATGATGACTTATCTCTTGTTCCTTTTTGGGAATGTGAGAGTCTTGAAAGATGCAAAAGCTTCTTTTTTGAGAGAGCAAGTTCATTATCCCAATGAACATCAGTCCAGACATCAAACTCTAAAGGTTCAGTGAATGGCATAAACAAGGAGTGGCAACGGATCTCCCGTGGATACTGAAGAACTGAGGTGGGAACTATAAAGGATTGAGGTAGTAGCACTAACAAATTGACTCAAGATATTCAAATATGATTAATGTTTAGACGTGATACCTTCAAGTACACAAAGTGCGAACAAATAAAATGTCTTAGGTGCTCCAAAGATACACCACTGGAGATATGAAGCTTCAAGTGAAGTTCCTTGGGATTGCCAATTGTTTGAGAGCCCTTGGTGAAGCTATATATTGATGTGGTTTGTATAATTTCGCTGTAATGATAGGTAGATTCAAGTAGAATAATTGACATGAAGACAATTAGCATAAAGGCTTGATATCTGTAATTTTAAACTGATGATAAAGATACACTCTTTGAGAGATGAATTTGTTGTACCATCATCTCAACTGATGACTGTGTCATTGACATAGTGAAAAATGGGATGACCATCCTGCATCTTGCTATAGGATACTTTTTCATCTTCATAAGCCTGAAGTTACCGCCCATGTTGTCCTTTTTAAAGAATGTGACAAGGTTTCCTAGGTGTGCTTTAATTATGATTTAAACATTAACTAGTACTCATGTTTTTGGATGTGAGTGTATAATATTTGCATCATTGAGGTTTTGATTCTTGCTCTTTCCAGTACACAATCTATTCATCTGCTTCTTTATGATGTAAGATTCTGTTGAACCAAAAGCTCGTGCAAAGAACCAAATTTAAAATTGGCCATTGTGGCCAATGTCTCTTCTTGACATTCTTTAGGATATCAAAGTTTTCATGGATGGTAAGTTTCTTGAAAATTGTTCTGTTATGGATCTAAGCACCAGCTGATTATACACTCACACGCTATTCTGTTAGAGCACTTCAGAAGGGCATATGTGAGATCATATGGATTCAAAGCATTCTTGAAGATCTAAAGATTCTCAGAGAGACTCTAATAGTACTTCACTGTGACAGTAAATCGGCCATAGCTATAGCTCACAATCCAGTGCAGCATGACAGGATGAAACATGCAAGGATGAAGAGACATTGGGTCAGAGAGAAGATTGACTCCAAGGAAGTCAAGCTGGAATATATTCCTTCAACAGATCAAGTTGTAGATGTATTCACCAAGGGTGTTCCTGGTACAACACTCCATCAGCATCTCTCCAAGTTGGGTGTGATGACTATCTACTCACCAATTTGAGGGGGGGTATTGGCCGGTTGAGTATGAGACCCAGTATATGTACATACCGGGTCACTTAATGTTAATGGGCCAACAGACCATTATTAGCCCATTAACATTAAGTAATTGCTTGCAACCCTAGTTGTATAAATAAAAGGGCAAACTCTACGATTGAATACAAGATTCAGTTACCTTTCTTTTCGAAATTCTATTTTTCCACTGTCTCCATGTCGGCGTCCCGCCTAGGGATTTGAGCATCAAGATCTAGATCCAGGTCGAAGAGTCTCTCTGAGGCATGGCATTCGATCTTTACTTACTGCAAGAAGGAAGGGTTCTTCTTTGATTTAGGAAGGTCGGACCCAACCCAGGCTGAGTATTAGGCCCGACTAATCCAGAGATCAAATGCGTCATCTTGCTCTGTTTAACTAAGTGCGTGTAGGATGGTGAACTTCTGTTCCCAGATGGATCAGTCACTCCGGTACCGAGCTGTAACAAAGTTGTATGTTAGGTTTTGTCATCTTTGGAACATATGAAAGGTTACAAGTGAAAAGTTTAGGGTTATTGTTCGAACTACATAATGTACAAGCATAGTGTTATACCGCCTTTTTTTTTTCTTGGATTGCATTGGTTGCTTTGTCTCGGATATATGATTTCTACCTAAAAATAGAGAGAAAAATTCCAGTGGTAGACGGAATGCTATAATCATGTTAAAATATATTTCTCCAGGTTCGAGAAGCAAGATGGTGTTGTTTTATTGGCTACCACCAGAAATCTAAAGCAAATTGATCAGGCATTGCAAAGACCTGGCCGCATGGATAGAGTGTTGCATCTTCAGCGTCCCACTCAGATGGAAAGGGAGAAGATATTGCAAATATCAGCCAGGGAAACAATGGATGAGGAACTTGTTGGTTTTGTAGATTGGAAGAAGGTAATGAAATTGTTGGAACGATTATGAAGATGCAATTTTCTTTATTTTTTGTAACATTTTATGACCAACCATCCTCAGAGGAAATAATCAGGACCGCTTTTTGCTACGTGCCTTTGGAAGATCTGATAATATAGCTTACACTTACTTGAAATAAGCTTTAGCATGTGAAATTATCATCCGTATATTCAATTTCTTAGGTTTTGGTTTATAGGTTGTCTGTGTTCTAGTGTAATCTAAACTTCATAAACTTCCTCAAACTCATTTTTTACTTTATGGACCACCTCTGTTATTGTTACAGAATAAAAAGTATTAGGTTTCTTTAAAACTCTAGCATTAAGCTATTTGTTTGCAGTTATCCCTTTGAGCACCATTGTTTATATTCCCATTTGCAATGACTGACAGAAAATCACTTTTAGTATTTTCTGAATCAAATGATTTGGATGGCACTTCTTGTTAGATTAGACGATTCAAATGGAATGGCTTGTGATATCTGGACATGTTGAGGCTCTACCCTTCAAGACTAAGATGTGCTTTTTAAGCTACTAAACATTCTTGAAATAGATTCTAATTGTTTGGAGAAATAATAGCCTTCAAGACTAAGATGTGCTTTTAAAGCTACTAAACATTCTTGAAATAGATTCTAATTGTTTGGAGAAATATAAGTGAGTTGAAACGTTTCCTTTGTGTCCTCTGTCTGATTTATTTTTCCAGCATTTTTCATCTTTTCTTATCAAACCTTGACGTTTCTTTTTCTCCCAGGTAGCTGAGAAGACTGCTTTATTAAGGCCTATAGAATTGCAGCTTGTTCCGGTAGCCTTGGAAGGCAGTGCCTTCCGGAACAAATTCCTTGACACAGATGAACTAATGAGCTATTGTGGTTGGTTTGCGGTATGATTCCCGATGTAACTTTAATTCCAACGGAAAGAAGATCACTCGTCCAGATATTATTGTTGCAAAAGCATATATTTCATTTGTCTGTTTTATAATATCAGAAGTTACGTAGACCTATGCAGGAACATGTCCAGATAAAGGCGCAAAATGAGAACGCCATCCCTTTTCTCTTTCCTAGTTTTTTGTTAAAATGGAGAATGAAGGCTAAATATTGTTTGCGAGTTTACAGTGCGATAGCTGAATCAAAGCAACTTAGCCATGAGAGGGGTATTTAAAGAGATTTATTGGAGGTCCTTTGCATGTGTACATACAATGATGTCGATTATGGGTATAAGGTCAAGACTTGAAGGCTAGGAGGTTCTATGGGCATAACACCTAGTTCTAGCTGTCCCACAGATTTTGCTGTTAAAGTTTATTTCATTTGCGGGTGGCATGCCAATTTTATTTGTGCCTGTGCTGAAAGTAGGACGGATTAGGGGACAATTTTAGGGATGTGTGGACAGATTATACTGCAGCCATTGCTTCTCACTGGAAGCCTTCTTTGCTTGTTTAAGTTGGCCAAAAACATGCATCATCTGGGCTTGGGCTACATGGAGGGGCATTGTAGTCACCTCTGCATGACAATAAGACACCTCCATCAGCACCGAATCAATTCTGGTTTCGTACTCCCAGCCATAGTATCTCCAAGAACAAAGAAAGTAACTTCTGTTTGTTGGCCCCTGTGCCATCTGACATTACGATAAGCATGCAAATCCAATAACCAATAATTGACAGAATCCAGTGATGCATATATTGATCAGCGAAGAAAATTAGTTTCGTATAGTGTGTCGTTAAGTATCATAATCCAACTTTTTTGTTTTGGTTTTGATTTTCTGTTGCACATACATTATTCAATTTTTTTTTGGTATTCTTAAAATTTTTTGATATTTAACACCTTTTTTTTCGTATAGAGCCTGAGCAGTAATGTTCCAAGGTGGCTGAGGGATGTGCCACCTGTCAAGGGGCTTAGCAGATGGTTGGTGAATCATCTTGGCTTGGGATTGACGAAAGAAGACTTGCAGTCGGTTGTTGATCTTATGGAACCTTACGGGCAAATAAGCAATGGCATTGAACTTTTGAGTCCCCCTCAAGATGTAAGAAAATTTGTGACAAGTATTATTATCTGATATTCCACAGATGTGCTTTCCGTGGAACTTTTTAAGAATATTTTAAAAATAGGATTTATTCATATGATGTTCATTATTTTTTCTTTCATGTCTTTTGTATTACTGCATTTGTCGACCAAATTTGTGATGTGCCTATTTTGTGTATTTATTTAAGATTCACGACCGAGTCAGTACGTCTGACCGAGTTTTTCTCACGTTTTTCGAGTTTTACTAAAGTGGAAAATCTTTCAAGCTTGTTTGATAAACTAACGTCTTAAATTTTAGAAAGAAATGCCGTTTTGTTGCATTTTTGGAACTTCTAAAAGTTTTGAAAAAAATGTGGACGGTCAAAGTTTTAACATCATAATTTGATTCTCTTTGTTTTTGTCTTTTCATGTTCTCCTTTGAGTTTGATTCAAAGTTTTAAATGTTGTCTTTAATTTGAAGATGTGCAACCTAACTTCTCCACACGTCCTGGGAATTATCTTTCTTGTTTTAATCACAAATCTTCCGTTGATATTACATTCAAACTGCCCAAGCCCTTGGAAATTCACCGATGAGAGATCTTTAATATTGCTTCTGTTAGTGAATTGAGTTCTCCTGCTTTATAAAAATTGGAATTGAGGCATCAAATCTGACCAGGTTACTTGTTTTCGAAGTGCCATGTGATATTTATATGCTGAAGTTGATATGCTTATGGCTAAATTTGGGAAAAGAAATAGGTGACATTTCATTTGATGATATCAAGGAGCTTTGTGTTGTTTGCTTCATGGTGATGTGTTTCTGTGTGATGCATCATGCTTGAATTTAGAAGAATGTATGGGTAGCTCTTGTTTTAATTAATGCTTCAACCTTTTGGCTATGATTACTTTTATCTGGGGCTCTTCAATGCAACAAAATGTGCTTAGTTCGTTCTCTGTCTAATAAAAAACGCCTGCAGTGACGAATTAATTTTCTTCACAGTGGACTAGAGAAGCAAAATTTCCGCATGCAACCTGGGCAGCAGGGCGTGGTCTAATTGCCCTTCTTCTACCGAACTTTGACGTGGTTGATAATATATGGCTGGAGCCAGCTTCATGGGAGGTTCGATTTCAAGCCCCATTCCTGTTCCTATAAGGGCTTTGTACCTTTGTTGCATCGTGTGTTCTTTTCTTTAAGACATGTACGATCCTCTTTTTTACTACGTATTGAAATTTGTTTGTATTTCACTCATCGAATAACTCCTATTGATCGTTGCAACAAGCGCTTGTATCTTTTTAATTAGTTATGGAACATGAAGGCTATCTAATTCATGAAATGAGAAGCACTTGGAAGATGCACTCATATTTTTTGGTCACTGGCTGTTCATCAGGATTGCCTAGTTTTGAAATGAGGACCATTTGTTCCAGATCAATAAATCTTTTAGCTTCTATGGAGAGAAACCTTATTTTTCTCTATTTTTTTATTTTTATGGCTAAGTTACCGGATTCTGTCAAATCAGGTTGTCTTTTAGGTTTGTTTGAAGTGTGATTGTTGGGTCACATAACTGCTGCTAACTGATCAAGGTGCATACTTGTCAATACTGCATCAGGAATGGACACTGTTCAATTTCAGAAACTTACTTGCCCTAAGTTTTGCATTTTTTTCCCATCTAACCACTGAAAAAAATTAAATACATTGTTTAAGATGGAGGAAATCTAACCTTGAGAAGTAGGATGAATAGCCTCACACTTGATGCCTATGTGGCGAAATTTCATGAAGTAAACGTCTCAAACTTTCTCTAAATTTTCAGATTGATTTTTATTTATTTATTTATTTATAATTCATTATTTTCTTGTTTCAATGACCCTAAGATGGTTGGAAGAAAAGAAATTGTTGGTTTGAGTTTCTGGACTTATTCCACTCCTCATTAATTAGGATTATATCGGACTATCTGATTGGTTATCATGGTATCAAAACCCAGAATGTTTCCCTAGTCTGTTTGAACACCATTTCCATTTTTTCATTTAGTGGACTCTAAAAGTGTTTGCACGTACATATTTGGGTGTTCGAGTAGTCTCACAATGGTTGGGAAAAAATAAATGATTTAATTAAAATATATAGTCGAGGTAAACATTTGGTAATTTTGTAATATGAGAGTCCTCTCCCTCACTAGTTCTTTGTGCTTCTATATGTGGGCTTTTAAACTCTCGTGTGTTCTTGCTTGCTAAATGAGTTCTTTACGTGATTATAGGGTATCGGATGTACAAAGATAACGAAGGCCAGGAATGAAGGGTCAATTAATGGAAATGTAGAAACAAGATCTTACCTTGAGAAGAAGTTGGTATTTTGTTTCGGTTCATACATTGCATCACAGCTGCTGCTTCCTTTTGGGGAGGAGAACTTTTTGTCCTCGTCAGAACTTAAGCAGGCACAGGAGGTAAACTCGTTTCCTTTAATAAATCAAGATCACATGATTTTTCATGTCTCTGGCATGCTTTACTTTACATATTGATTGCCATTTCAGATAGCTACACGCATGGTTATTCAATATGGATGGGGTCCCGATGATAGTCCTACTATTTACTTCTGCAACAATGCGGTAATTAACTCTATTGAGTGTTGCACGATAATTTTTTATTTCAGTTTTTGCTCCTGCAGTTTGCATTTGCTCATAGAAAATAAATGAACGTAGAAATGTCGAAGTATTTTCCTCAAAATGTCAAGAAGGATTTTCCACAATATGTACTTATTTCCTTAAAATTCACAGTCTAAATGAACTATTTTCCTACAAAGAGCCTTCCGTTCATACAAAGAGTCTAAAACATCCAACGATCATACTTCCTGCCAAGCATCTGGAATGTACCTTTTTTTATTTGGAATTTTGTAGAAATCTCCATCAGTGCTTATATCTCTGCAAATGGGGGACAGCTATCTAAATTGTGGTTTTTATGCACCATATACAGACACAACACAAGTTATTTCACTATATCGTGACAAAAAAATTATGAAGAGATCACAGCTTGACCAACCTAATTTTCTCGTCCACGAGATGAACTTGATTGGGTGAAAATAACGTAAAATGTCATATTTTTTTGTTCTTTTAACAGTACATGTACAGTACTCTCATTGTCATCCCCTCTCCCACTCCATCCCCCCCCCCCCCAAAAAAAAAGGCACAATCCTCATTTGGGATAGAGGGAACCTGGTCAGATCTTCTGTCTTAGTACATCAAGTGATAGAGGTTTCTTTTGTCGTTTCTCCATCTTCTGTTTCCTCTAATGAAAGTAGGGGGTTCCACTCTTCCATCTTCTTCCTCCAACGGCTGGTAGAATTTCCAATTTGACCGGGAGATGGTCAATTCAAGTGAGATCAGCTGATTATCAGCCTGCTATTATTTTCTATTTTCCTCAATATGAAATGGGATCCAGGTTTCTCCCTCGAGTTTGGAATAAGCGTGGTAGATGCAATATAAATCAACCAACTTTTTTTATTTCATGTTCCCATGGTGAATTCTATGAATCAAATGAATTCTAAATCATCAGAAATTGTTTGATTATTGTCGTTTAAGTTTTTTTTTAATACAGAATATAATGGAAGCTATTATGTTTTACCATCTAATGTTTTCGCACAGACTACAGCCATGAGTATGGGTAATACCCATGAGTTTGAGATGGCAGCCAAGGTTGAAAAGGTAATTGACCATCCATGATTCCTTACATTTTTTTTCTTGTGAATTAATATGGCAATTATCAGATGTCAATCTTCATGCCATTTCTTTTTGTTCAGATGTACAACTTGGCATATGACAAGGCAAAGGAAATGCTTGTGAAGAATCGTGCTGTACTTCAAATTATTGTGGAGCAATTACTTGAGTTTGAAAATTTGACGGGAGAGGTATAGATGAGTTGCTCCCTAAATCGCTCATGTCTACATGCAATGATTAGAAGTAGATTGTTCCTTCATATGTTGCCAAATGGCATTGCTATTAATAAATAAGAGACGGAGTCAAGGAATACGGTAACTTGCATTTCATTAACTTCTTTTCGCCACTTTTATACATGCAATTTCTCTGCTCACGGAATCAAAATTCTGGAGTCAGCCTAGGGTGGCTAGCTCAAAAACTAGACATGATTCAGTGCTATCCTGGGTCAACTTCAATGAGGTTGATTTGATGGCCATTTACGAAAAACATCCTGAAAACAGAATTTAACGAAAGGAACCGCATGATGTTGCACTAAATTGACCTTTGATGATTTAAACTTTTAATCACAGAATAAGACACGAAGATAAAGCATTTTCAGTAGGTTAGAAGTGAGGAACCCAGCCACATTTCTGACGCACTCAACCAGTGATTCCCTAAGGGATGTAAAGTTTATGATGGTAAGATGCCCTTGTCAGATACACAGCTTGGGTTTGTTTCTTCTCACGTCAATTGGAGAATGTCCACAATCTGTTGCTGAAAACACTTTATATGAGTGCATCTCCTGACACACCCCGATTGGTGGTGAGCGTTTGTGGTATTATTCTCACATTGGTCATTCATAAACAAATGATTGGTGGTCTCCTTCCAGCTTCCAACCTAGCTTCAGTTTCTCAATGCAAAGCTGAATCGGGGCACCAGAATTATTCATGCTATTGTTCAATGCAAAAAATTTAATTTTTTGAGGCATTTGTGTAAAATGCTCTCTCACATCCCTCGCCTTAAAGATACTAGGTGTTCGGCGTTGTTTTTTAATGAGTGTAATCTCTCAGTTTGGGGAAGAACCTCTATATGCGGAGAGGATCTTAGTCCACACCAGATAGAGATAAGAATATTGGTTCCTTACGATGCCTTGTCAAACACTTGTCGTGGAAGAATCGTGTCGTCTGTGCTATCCTCATGGTTTCATTGAAGCATTCGCGTTGAGACTGACAAGATCTTTCACGTGATCTTAAAAGAGGATGTCTGACTAGTTTGACCCAATTTAGTAGTCAATAGACTCCGTCATCATTATTTTCATGCAACACCGTTTTGGCATAATTTGTGATATAGTTGCTGATATCGTAGTTCGTATGCTACTTGTATCCAATTTTTGCCACTAAGAGTTCTGTTAGCTTTAAGCACTACGGCCGAGCTCCATTTACTGGATCCAGCTCTCTTCAGCTGGAAAGAGGTGTGTCCGTCGTCTCTGCCCGCCCAATTAATAGCTCAGCGAGTGATGACTGATGAAGTCAGTAGGTCCCTTTGGTTGTTCCATGGAGAAGGATCATGGCCTACTTATGCCTTTTGCTTTATTGATATTCAATAAGCTTTCGTTCTCATTACGCGGCTGTTGCATTTAGTTCGAATGAGTTGCAGATTAACTGTTAGAAATGTCTCAACAGGATTTACTAAAGATTATCGAAGACTGTGGCGGAATACGGGAGCAAGAACCATTCTTTTTGTCTCCAAACAACGGGAAGGTATTCTTCTAACCCCTTCTGGATCTCCTTGTTGATGTTTCGTTGCAGTATCTGCCCAATAAATTGGTCATTCACCATGTCTAATTTTAAAGCATTCATATTTCAATGATGTCTGCCCGTTTCATTCATGCTTGTTTTATATTTAGAATTTTCTTTTTGATTTTTCTCGAAGAAGACCATCTCACCTAGTAAGTTGCATATGCGTTAGTGAACATCTGCAACATCTATAGACCATTTTCGTAGAGATTATTCTAATCCGCATTTTCATTTGTAAATTCGTCTTCAATCCATGGACGCCATGTGGCGATATAATATCTCTAGTCTCTCTCCTACTACATTCTTATACGGCATCTATTTTCCACGTTTAGATTTTTTTCCTGGAAAGTTCTGTTCTTGGCAACGCCATAGCATGAAAACTCTGAACCCTACTCCATCTCTGGCTAGGTTAATATATACCCATTTAGCTCAATTTTCAGGTAGCGCAGAACAAAACGATTACAATACAAGAATGACCTTATCCCATTTGTAAATTGCAGCCTATTTCTGGAGATTCTCAAAGTTCTGGAAGGGACTCAGGGCTCTCATTATTAGGCCGTAGTTCCTAATATAGGCGAGTTGCAGCTGAAGATTTCTTCTCTTACACATTGATTCTTGTTCTTCATGGCGGCAAGCTGTGACAGTTTTTTTGAGGTTGCTTTGAGGCGCAGGCAGCAGCATCAGCAGCCCCCCAACCCCCCCCCCCTAAAGCTTATGAATTTTGCCGGCGCATTCTTGTAGCATATTCCCATTTAAATGCGGACGCGATTCGAGCTCATGTGTGCGTGTGAGTGAGTGAGTCTCTTCGGTGTGGTCTCGAGGGCAGGGCGGTTCGTTTTATACGACTTGATTTGGCTGGGTCCTTTGCATGGCTCCCCACAGAGTGGACCCATTTTTATTGCTCATGAAGCCTTCCGGCGGTGACACTCAACAAATGAATTGTGGATGTCGTAAGTTTCTACCTTTCGAAGGGTCCTTGAATGGGGTTCCACGAGCTTTCCCTGGCCGATGGGAGAATACTGGAGATTTTTCCTGCCTTCGTTAAGAGCGAGCTCCTCAGTCTGCTGGATCTCGTCAGAGTGATCGACACAGACAGAAGTTGAGGGTGCATAATGGGCCTTCCCTGGGTACAATTTCAATGAGGGGGGTTCCATTTACGAACCCTCATGATTCCTTGAGTAACACGATGAGACGATTATTTTTAGCAGGTTTTCGGCTCTCTCTCTCTCTCTCTCTCTCTCTCTCTCTACCTATGTATCTCTCTCTATCTACCTATCTATCTCTCTTTTTCCGCCTGCTGACGCCGAGGTTCCTTTCTGGTGCAACCCCCGGTCTCTCGACCTCCTCCCCCAAGCAGAGACCCCACGGGCGTAGCGACTTCCTGTGGCGGGGGATTATCCGGTCAGACGGCGTTAGGCCAAGGCCGTCGAAACGGAACCAGTGAAGCTTCGTCCCCTGGCACGGCAAGAAGGAGCAAACGACCGGGAACAGTTTCCAGAGCAGACAGCTCTCATGGTCGTCATCGTCCGCTTGCGTGTCACCCTTACTCGCTCATCTCCGTCCTGCCGACCGCCGACGTGTCCCCAACGCAGCAGCTGGCAACCGCGTGGATAGGCCACCGCGAGGGCCACCACGCGGACAAGACGCGACAAGGCCTGGCTTTGACTGGAAGTAATCGGTCCCCGTGCACGTCTCTGGCAGAGGTGGACCTCCTACCCTGCCGCAGTTTCCCCGCGGCGCGCGCTTACCGTCCTTCGGGCAGGACAGCGCGGCGGCGCCGGCACGCCAGCTCCCGCCGGCGCGGGCGCCACCACTGTAGACCAGGCGGCGCGCAGGAGCGGACCGCCACCGGCCGTCCCGGTCCGGACTGCTGCACATTTTTTTCCGCGCTCTACTCGATCAATCCCACGTTGTGGGACAAGACGTAGACGTAGATGGCGGCTTTTGGCCCGGCGCGGCGGAATCTTAATGTGTCGTATCAGAAGCGAGAGTTGGAAGACGAAGAGGGCGGCCCCGGGGGGGTGATGGAGACGCGATAGGAACGGATAGCAGTCGGTTGGCCCAACGGCAATCGCAACGTCACTTGTGGGTCTCTCCGGCCTTTGATGAACCGACAATGACGCCGCCGCCGGCGGGCACAGCGTGCGCCGGGACGGCTTCCGATGAGGGAAGATACGGTCAAATACAGGGCAATCAGCTCGAAGTTGAGGAAAATATGATCTTCCACTGAGGCCACCCAGACTGGGTCCACAGCCAACGCGATTTTCTCGTATTAAACTAATTTCAGTGATTCCGCCCCACGCTATATCTTCTTGCGTCAGTCAACCTACCAATCATGTCGGCGAAACCAATCCGAGCCGAGGGCGTTCCACGGTGGGGAAG